>JBBGZY010001202.1:5900000-6290000 GCA_037952925.1 Lithobates clamitans | reverse complement strand
GAAAAACACGACAAGTACTTACTTTTTTTAAGAACTTTCCGGATACGTCGGTATTGATCCGGCTCCCTGAGTTTCAGGTCAGACCATCTTTTTCGCAATTGATCTTTGGAGCGCTGGACCCCAAAAGATGCCTGCAAAGTCTCCACGACCTTCGCCATTATTTTGGCCTTGCGCAAATTTGGCCGTGCGTACGGCCCATAATTGCCATCATAGTCGTCTTTGTGAAGAATGGCCACCATCTCCACCATCTCTTTGAAACTCATATTAGAGGCCTTAAATCTAGGCCTCATAGATTTCGTTGACGTTCCAGACGTTCCAGCCTCCGGGCTGTCTCCACTACCTGAGGTCGTCAACATTTCAGGTGTCTCCGCCATTCTTTAACTCCACTACGCGCCGTAACAAAAAATGGGCGGAGAACATGAGTTAATTTCGAACGTCAGGGGCGGGCGACGCAGGCGGAGTTTCACACATGCGTAGTGTATAAAGGAGGGCCTTGCGCACGTGTCGTACGTACGTTCTGTGCGTCAAATTAGGGGGCGGAGAACATGAGTTAATTTCGAACGTCAGGGGCGGGCGACGCAGGCGGAGTTTCACACATGCGTAGTGTATAAAGGAGGGCCTTGCGCACGTGTCGTACGTACGTTCTGTGCGTCAAATTAGGGGGCGGAGAACATGAGTTAATTTCGAACGTCAGGGGCGGGCGACGCAGGCGGAGTTTCACACATGCGTAGTGTATAAAGGAGGGCCTTTCGCGCGTGTCGTACGTACGTTCTGTGCGTAGGTGATAGTGGACCAGGACGTTCCAAAACGAAGGTAATTTGAGATATATATATTTTTTTTGGGGGGGGTTTATGGTCATGACTTTGTAGCAAGCGGCCTATATGGCTTGATAGATTGATGAGGCCTACATAGGGAGAAGATGATGAGGGGTTAGCAGAAACCTATAATAAGTGTTTTTGGTCTTGTGACTTTCTCTTTTCCAGATATAATGAATCCCCTATTGAAGGATCCAGAGTTCCTTACTTCTTTTATTTCAAAATATCGAGAGATGAGGAATTTGTGGGAGGTGAAACACCCTCAGTATTATGCCAAGCATGTGAGGAAGTCAACGCTGGAGAGACTTCTGTCCTTTGTCCAGGAGACCATCCCGGGAGCAACAATGGAGACAGTGCTCAAGAAAATTGGGGTCTTGAGGAACATGTATAAAAGGGAGCATAGGAAGATCCAGGAATCAAGGAGATCAGGAGCATCAGCAGATGATGTTTATGTACCCAGGCTGTGGTACTACAATCAACTCCGTTTTCTTGATGACCAGAATGAAGCCAGGGCATCACTTTCAACCCTTCCCTCCACCCTTCCCTCCACCCTTCCCTCCACCCCAGCAGAGGCTGATGAGGAGCAAGCTGGGTCTTCCATCCTGGATGAACCGGATATGACCATCTGGAGTCAGGTAAATTATTTTAACAAATATTTACTGTACTAATATTAATGATGTTAACTGGATGTTATAATTGTCTCAAATAATTTAGCACTCCAAATTGTGTATACATATCAAATGATAGTAGTGACTAAATATGTTTGGCACCTGCTTGAAATAATTAGGGTGTCTGATTAGACTCTTTTATTAAAGAGATGTATTCACATTGAATTTGCTAGTCATGAGAAGCAAACTGTGTGTCATTGATGAACCCAAAAAAAGAAACTAAAACTATTGTCCTTTTTTTATACACAGGATGAGTCCATCCAGGAGGAATGTGGGGAAAGTGGCAGGCAGGAGGAGACCGGGCCCATGGACAGCCTGGAGGAGGCCGGATTCACCATCATCCTGGAGGAGGCTGGGCCCAGTGTCAGGCAGGAGGTGGCTGCTCCCAGTGAGGTGGCTGGGCCAAGTGAGGTGGCTGGGCCAAGTGAGGTGGCTGGGCCAAGTGAGGTGGCTGGGCCCAGTAGGAGCCTCACCCAATCCCAAGTGCCTCCCCTCCACCTTCCCAAAAAAAGGGCCAGGAAGGGGATGGTCACACAGGACGCGTCCCTGCGCCTCATGCAACAGGCCACCCGTTTTTTAACAAGCCCCCCCGAAGCGGAAGAAGCCTATGGCTGCTACTTAGCCAGCAGGCTTCTTCAGATGGATTGGGAGCAGCGCCTCATTTGTGAGCGCCTATTTGGGGAAACAATCCATAAGGGGCTGCAGGGCACGCTAACAAAAAACACCCAACTACATGAGGCAGCCCCCCCCCCTCCTCCTCCTCCTCCTCCTCCTCCTCCTCCTCCTCCTCCTCCTGCCACAACTGAAACACCAGAGCCACAGCCTCAAAAGAAGGCTACAGGGAAGGCTGCAGGGAAGGCTGCAGGGAAGGCTGCAGGGCAGCGTGGAGGAAAGGCTGCAGGGAAGAGAAGAAAGTGATGACCTGGGTTCAGTCTGGTCTGACAGAAGACGCAGGCTGTTGTAGGACCACAGTCTGGGGACATCTAGATCATCTGCTGGTGCTGTTGATCTCTGGGATTCTTGGACCAGATTGTGCTCCCTCTTATATGGACTCCTCAAGATCCCAATTTTCTTGTACACCGACTTTTTCCAGCGTTGACTTCCTCTTTATTTTATTTTGACCATGAATAAATGGATCTTTTTTGAGTTTAGCAAAAGACTTTATGTGTTTTCTTTTAAATCATTGATTTTACACACAATGTTAAATTAACAAGGGACAACAATCTCATTGAGTTTTAAAAAAACACACCAAAAATACATTACTAATGTTAAGAATGTTCAAGTGGTAAGTCTTGAAAAAAAAAAATATACATAAACAAAAACGGTGCTTTGGGTTAACTTTATCTAAAAAATAAAAAATAATCACTAGAAAAAAAAAAAAAGAATAATGGGTTCTTTGTGGTAACTTTACAAACCTAAAAAAAAAAAAAAAAAATAAGGGAAAAAGTATTATTAGTATGGAAACATTGTTTATAAAAAGCATACTATATCATTCATGAGATCAAAGAGAAAAATAATTCAGAAATCAGTTTGGGAGAACTCTGATTATGAACAGCAAAACACCTTCGTTCTTTAGAGCATTCGTAAAGAAGAAATAAAATGCGCTGCATTCAACGATCACAGATTTTGCAGCGTGATGAATGTGCTACCTACAATACGAACACTAGTTTTACTAGACCGAGTGCTTCCGTTTAGTTTTTGCTTATGAGCATGCGTCATTTTTTTGTCCGTAGGACTAGCATACAGACGAGCGGACTTCGGGGTCCGTCGTAGTTACGACGTAAAGATTTGAAGCATGTTTCAAATCTAAAGTACGTCGGATTTGAGGCTAAAAAAGTACGTTGAAAGTCCGAAGAAGCCCACACACGATCGGATTACCAGCCAGCTTTAGTCCGTCAGCGTCCGTTGGACTTTTGTAGACGAAAAGTCCGACCGTGTGTACGCGGCATAAGCCTTCTAAGAAGGTTACTCATTGAGCAGGAATTAGGATTAGGTGCTAGCAGCTTAATGTTGCAAAAAGCTCAGGAATGGGTACTATTGCAACCTTGTATTATTTACCAAAAATAATTTTTCTTTTTTGTTTTTTTTCATTTTGGATGGTGTAGGACAGAACCCATTTCAGTTTTTTATTTGCTGTGTGTGTCTAAAAGTTGACAGCTGTCAACGAAACAGGATGAGGGAAAATGTCCCAATGGAGACAACTGCCTGAGAGAGGTTTTCTTTTACTGTCAATTGTGTCCTTTAAACAAAAAGTGAAGGGAAATCTCCCCAATGGGACACACATTTAAAAAAAAAAATGACAGAGCTGTCAACGCTTTCCAACTCTTTTCATACCTAAATTTTTTTGGGCTATGCAACTTTTCACTAACAATGTGTAGTAACCAGGAATTTAGCAGTCAGAACACTCAGAAACTCTTTTTGGTTGGACGTTATGGCAACTGCAATTTACATATCATTCTTTGTTTTATTACCCCTGGCTGTGTTTGCTCTCTTCCCTGTGTACTTGTGTAGGTTTGTATAGAGACAGTTTCCCATTACAGATTAATTGGTTTTTCAAACCACAGCGACCAGCCTACGTGGGGGAAGTGTAGTGCTGTTTTTATCTATGGCTGGAACAGGTGAAATTAAGTGACAGTAGACAAACCTAGATTAAATACATATTTAAATTAGTCTCTAAATATCACATTGCCTTTCCGTACACAGTAATATAATAATATTGGTGACTGTGAAGTCCTCCCACCCTTGATGACTTGTGCTGTAGTATCTTTCTCATCATAATGAACAGAAACCAATAAGCAGCACAAATATGTTTCTTAGCGGTGAAAGCTAGCAGTTCTTTGACAAGGTCACAATGAAACGTCAATATATAAAGTCATTATGGTGGTGGTGTATTAATTAAATTTGACCTATGATCTCCACATCTTAGCTCCCTGCTGTGTGAATAACATTGAAGATTTTTAGAAGTTGATAGAAATACAAGTGTAGAAATGAAAAGTGCTAGTCATACTCGGTATTCTTTAGATCAGTGGTCTCCAAACTGTGGCCCAGGAGCCAGAAACGGCCCTTTGCTAGCTTTTACAGTGGGGACGGAAAGTATTCAGACCCCCTTAAATTTTTCACTCTTTGTTATATTGCAGCCATTTTGCTAAAATCATTTAAGTTCATTTTTTTCCTCAATGTACACACAGCACCCCATATTGACAAAAAAAACACAGAATTGTTGACATTTTTGCAGATTTATTAAAAAAGAAAAACTGAAATATCACATGGTCCTAAGTATTCAGACCCTCTGCTGTGACACTCATATATTTAACTCAGGTGCTATCCATTTCTTCTGATCATCCTTGAGATGGTTCTACACCTTCATTTGAGTTCAGCTGTGTTTGATTATACTGATTGGACTTAATTAGGAAAGCCACACACCTGTCTATATTACAGCTCACAGTGCATGTCAGAGCAAATGAGAATCATGAGGTCAAAGTAACTGCCTGAAGAGCTCAGAGACAGAATTGTGGCAAGGCACAGATCTGGCCAAGGTTACAAAAAAAAATTCGGGTGCACTCAAGGTTCCTAAGAACACAGTGGCCTCCATAATCCTTAAATGGAAGACGTTTGGGACGACCAGAACCCTTCCTAGAGCTGGCCGTCCGGCCAAACTGAGCTATCAGGAGAGAAGAGCCTTGGTGAGAGAGATAAAGAAGAACCCAAAGATCACTGTGGCTGAGCTCCAGAGATGCAGTCGGGAGATGGGAGAAAGTTGTAGTAAGTCAACCATCACTGCAGCCCTCCACCAGTCGGGGCTTTATGGCAGAGTGGCCCGACGGAAGCCTCTCCTCAGTGCAAGACACATGAAAGCCCGCATGGAGTTTGCTAAAAAACACCTGAAGGACTCCAAGATGGTGAGAATTAAGATTCTTTGGTCTGATGAGACTAAGATAGAACTTTTTGGCCTTAATTCTTGGCAGTATGTGTGGATAAAACCAGGCACTGCTCATCACCTGTACAATACAGTCCCAACAGTGAAGCATGGTGGTGGCAGCATCATGCTGTGGGGGTATTTTTCAGCTGCAGGGACAGGACGACTGGTTACAATCGAGGGAAAGATAAATGCGGCCAAGTACAGGGATATCCTGGATGAAAACCTTCTCCAGAGTGCTCAGGACCTCAGACTGGGCCGAAGGTTTACCTTCCAACAAGACAATGACTCTAAGAACACAGCTAAAATAACGAAGGAGTTGCTTCACAACAACTCCTTGACTGTTCTTGAATGGCCCAGCCAGAGCCCTGACTTAAACCCAATTGAGCATCTCTGGAGAGACCTAACAATGGCTGTCCACCAACGTTTACCATCCAACCTGACAGAACTGGAGAGGATCTGCAAGGAGGAATGGCAGAGGATCCCCAAATCCAGGTGGGAAAAACTTGTTGCATCTTTCCCAAAAAGACTCATATTAGATCAAAAGGGTGCTTCTCATAATACTGAGCAAACGGTCTGAATACTTAGGACCATGTGATATTTCAGTTTTTCTTTTTTAATAAATTTGCAAAAGTGTCAGCAATTCTGTGTTTTTCTGTCAATATGGGGTGCTGTGTGTACATTAATGAGGAACAAAATGAACTTAAATGATGTTAGCGAATGGCTGCAATATAACAAAGAGTGAAAAATTTAAGGGGGTCTGAATACTTTCCGTCCCCCCTGTATCTGGCCCTTGTGGCACTGTTTTATTTACTGACACCAGTGAAGGACACAATTCCTTCCAATGACACCAATGGGGCACTATTCCTACCAATGACATCAACAATGGGGAACATTCGCCAAAAATCTGCTATAAAGCGCTCGGAGTACCACTTCCTAAACTACACGTGTGTATATGTGTGAGTGTCAAGGGACGCCAAGAAAGTCTTGTGTGGTGAAAACGACCAATACATTTATTGAAGTATTAGCATTCAATTAAAACCATACATAGGAGGGTAACACAAAAGAACCACAGTGAAAAGGAAATCATCCAATATTGTGTAATGGTCACTGGATGGAACCCTTGCTGTGTGTAAAGCTTGCACAGCCTCTGGAGCTCGGCAGTGCTGCAAGAATATGGACAACTGTGCCTGGTCATTAAGGGATAATGTCCCAGAGGTAAAATGACCAAGGTGGAGGGGAACAATACATTACTGGTGGTGTCCTGATGGTATGGGGATGGCTGGGTCCAGAGCAGCGATGTCCCGCTGTGTTGGGTAAAATATATTTTTCTCTGTCATCTCAAAACAATCTTTACCCAAACTCAAACAGATGCCTTTACAAACCTCAAACAATACCATTGCTGATGCAGATTTAAAATGAGTCACAATTTTTTGTGCTTTTTATTATTCCCAAATAATCATAATTTGTGGAGGAATGTGTCCACTCTAAGGTTTAGACAAATTTTAGATTGTAAGCTCCTATGAGCAGGGCCCTTAAAACCCAATTGCTAACTGTTTTGCTAAATGTAGCACCATATATCATGTAGAAATTTTTTTGAAGCTAGTAAATGAATGTACATAATTTTGTTTCTGCTGGCAAAATAAAAGTAAATTATTGAGCTTGTTTGTCGTTGTTGTGTTTTTTTTTTTTTTTTTAATTGTGTTTTTTTTGCTTTTCTTTCTTCTTTTTAATAAGTTTTGGGGGTGGTGGTTTTGAGGAAGTGCAAGATCTTTTACATCTTGGGCTGCATTTACACTGGAGGTGCCTGTAAAGAGCCTCTCCTCTCACTCCAGTGTGAACTGGCCTGACCCTAGGTTCACACCTATGCATTTTTTAGTGCATTTTGCAGTTTTCAGAAACACTCTACAGTCCATTTAACATGGTTTCCTATGGACTAGTTCACATCTATGCGTTTTGCGGCCAGTGCATTTTTGGAAATGGTCAGGGACTTTTTCACGTGATTTCAATGGAACTGCACCAGAAATGCAACTGTTGCATTTGTGATGTGGTTGCTAACTGGGGGGGGCGGGAAGCCAGCTGCCGCGTCCTTAACAACCAATGAATCTTCAGCTGTCAGCGGCTTCCCCACTGAAAGTACAAAAAAATGCCAGCCAAAAAAAAATTTGCAAAAAAACTGCATGCCCCCCCCCAGGTCTAGTATAAATTCAGAGGGGACCCCCCCATGCCAAAATTTAACAAAAATGATGTGGGGTTCCCCCCAATTACCAGGCCCTTTGGGTCTAGTATGAATATTAAGGGGAACCCCCGCATCAAAATATATAAATATAAAAATTGTGTGGGAGTCCCCCCAAAATCCATACCAGGCCCTTCAGGTCTGCTATGGATATTAAGGAGAACCCCGCACCAAAATTTAGAAAAAAATGGCATGGGGGTCCCCCCCAAAATCCATACCAGGTCCTTCAGGTGTGGTATGGATATTAAGGGGAACCCCCATACAAAAAAAAATTGCATGGGGGTCACCCCAAAATCGATACCAGGCCCTTCAGGTCTGCTATGGATGTTAAGGGGAACCCTGCACCAAAATTTTTAAAAAAATGGCTTGGGGTTCCCCCCAGAATCCTTACCAGACCCTTATCCAAGCACGCAACCTGGCAGGCCGCAGGAAAAGAGGGGGGCAAGAGAGTGCCCCCCGAACAGTACCAGGCCACATGCCCTCAACATGGGGAGGGTGCTTTAGGGTCCCCCCAAAACACCTTGTCCCCATGTTGATGGGGACAAGGGCCTCATCCCCACAACCCTTGCCCGGTGGTTGTGGGGGTCTGTGGGCGGGGGGCTTATCGGAATCTGGAAGCCCCCTTTAACAAGGGGACCCCCAGATCCCGCCCCCCCCATGTGAGTGGGTTTTGGGTACATTGTACCCCTACACATTCACAAAAAAAAGCAGTAAAATGTGACAAAAGGCAATAGCCGGTTTTTGACAATTCCTTTATTAAAAATGTCTTATTCTTTCCCCGCTTATTCCTCCGGTCTTCTCCATCTTCCTCCGGCTTCTTCTTCCCCCCACTTCTTCCTCCATTTTCCTCGGCTTCTTCCTCCAGTCTTCTCCATCCTTCTCTGGCATCGGTCTTTCTCCTCCGCTGCTCCTGCCACCGACCTGCTATGAAAATGAACTTCCTCCGACGCTGTGGCCAGCTGATCTGTCCGCTTCCATAGCGCACATTTCATATATAACTATGGGGCGTGGCCGCCGGATGACATCATCAGGAGATCCGCTCCATCGCAGCATTGGAGGAGGTTCGTTTTTTGAATGCTCAGCGGGAGCGGCGGAGGAGAAAGACCGGAGGACGGACGGGGGAAGAAGAAGCCGGAGGAAGATGGAGAAGACCGGAGGAAGATGCAGGAAGAAGTGGGGGAAGGAGAAGCTGGAGGAAGATGGAGAAGACCTTAGGAAGAAGCGGGGAAAGAAGAAGACATTTTTAATAAAGGAATTGTCAAAAACCGGCTATTGTCTTTTGTCACATTTTACTTCTTTTTTTTGGTGAATGTGTAGGGGTACAGTGTGCCCGATGCCCATTCACATGGGGGGGGCTGGGATCTGGGAGTCCCCTTGTTAAAGGGGGCTTCCAGATTCTGATAAGCCCCCCGCCCGCAGACCCCCACAACCACCGGCAAGGGTTGTGGGGATAAGATCCTTCTTTGATTTTAATTCTATATTGCCGGGAAATGGCAATTTATTACAGCTGCAAGCAATTTTAAATGAAATTTTTTCCTTTTTTCCTTTAGAAATGTCAGTTTGCTGCGGTACAGTAATAAACACGGGAAAAGTGCGCTACTTTACATGCATACTAAGGACACTCGCCACTTTTTATGGCAAAGAACTTGCATATAAGCCTTCAGTGAGAACTTTGGATTTGGCAGGTTTGAGACCCATTGACTTCCACTATTCCCGCATAAGTGGTCTGACAGACATTTTTGCCCGCAATAGCGCTGCTTTCCATTTGCATTAGCGCTCAGTTTCTGAGAGTTGAAGTCTTACTTGGCCTTATTTGGGCGCTATTTTCTGGGACTGCAGCATCATTTAGCGGCGCTATAGTAAATGACCCCCTAAGTTATCTTCCTGGACCTTATAGACCTTATGGTATTAGCTGTTAATCACCTGAATCTGCCAGTTTCAGGAGCATTAAGGTGCACGGAACAATTTTTCAGTGTCGTTTTAGCCGAGGTTGCTGATAACTGGTGTGACTGCTTACTTTAACTAATTTTTCTAGTCAGTCTTTACATTCAAAACCATTCAGGCAGGATAGAAAATCTGACTACAGTACACGCATGTTTTTATTATGTGACATTTCTTTTAAACATTCCTCAATGATCAAGAGAACTTACAGCTGAATCATACAGATCTGACCATATACATGATCTGTCTCAGATATGCATTGGAGAACAGATATTTAAGGAACAGTCTATCAGTTCCACTGGACACACTGACAAAAACACTTACAATATGTGTTGGCATGTATATAGAGCAGCATATTGCCCAACTTTCTGGGCCACCTCTAAGCACAAACGGGTTGATTTATTAAAACTGGAGAGTGCAAAATTTGGTGTGACTCTGCATAGAAACCAAACAGCCTCCAGGTTTTATTGTCAAAGCTTAATTGAACAAGCTGAAGTTAGAAACGGATTGGCTAACATGCATGGCTGCACCAGATTTTGCAGTCTCCAGGTGTGTAGGCAATTGACATTCCTCCAGAAACACAGACTATGAAGAGTTATTACAAAAAATGAATAGTTAAATTAAGTGCTTAGTCTCACCAGGGACATTCTAAAAACACTCTTTCATTGACAATCTTATGTAAAGCTGGAAGTCTTTCCAAACTTGCCTACATGCAGTCTATTCCTCTCCTGACAATGATGTAAGCTACCCAGTGGATGGTCTGCATTGATATTCACCTCAGTATTGAATAAGGGGAGCATTGTGAATACAAATCACCTGTGATAACTACCCAAATTTAAAAATAGTAACCAGAGCCAAAAGGGCACAGAAAGGTGAGGAAGTGGGTACAGGTAAAAATACTTGAAAACACAAAGAATACACAGCATATACATTATAAATAGATATGTGGAAAGTGGACCTGAGCTGTACGTCTTGTATCCTTGTTCAGACTGTGTCATATTTTTTATTATATTAAAGAGGAGCTGCAACAGACATTTCTTTACAAGTTAATCCAGCTGTGGTTCTATTGAACCTTAACCCATTGTCAAGGAAACGTTACCACAAATCTCTTCTCAAACATCTCCTTAATGCTGCATGGGCTTGCATTCCAACTCTGTGGAAGCAACAGTCCGCTCCAAAAGTGGCCCAGTGGCTTGCAAGAGTGAAGGACATAGAACAAATGGAAGATCTGACCTCCACTTTATGGGATAAGTCGGAGGAACATAATTCCAGATGGTTTTACTGGGACCTCTTCCGCTTCTCTGACAAATTCCTCCAATATACCTAATTAAGAGTCATTGCCGGTGATCCCCACTGCTTGACTGATGCTGACCCCTCCATCCCCCCACCACCCTCCCTGTCTTTCCTCTAACATCCCCCCCCTTTATTTTTCTCTTACCTGTCCCTCTCCCTTTCACTATTTATTCATCTGCTTCCTTTCTATTTCTTTTCAAACTAACAAATAAAAAAAAAATGGTGTGTACAGGCATGTGTTATCTACCCCATTTTAGATTTCCTTCTACGACGTCATAGATTTTTCTGGCAATTTGGGGTCACCCCCCCTCAAACAAGCTTGCCTTCAGCACAACCTGCTTGAAAGGTTCTATACATGTAGGTACGATTGTTTTGTATTTCTCATCGCATTTAATGCTTGCCTCGATCCTTCCCAATATAGTACGCAGTTTTGGTTGTGCCTTATAAGCTTGACACTGATTGATTCTACTCAGAAGTTGTGTTTTCATTGTACCTGTGACACATCTTTAAATAAAAAAAAAAAAAGAGGAGCTGCAGTATCCTATGTAAAAATTAAAAGTCAGCAGCTACAAAAACTGTAGCTGCTGACTTCTAATATACTGCCACTCACCCTTCCCCCCGATCCAGCGCCGATCTCACCCAGGCTGATTCTTCACTAGCCTCTGGGTTCTCGACACCAACATCTAAACTGCTTGCGGCTTCACAGCCGAGTACCCACTGCACATGCGCGAGCGGCGCTGTACATCATGAATAGTCCTGCAGTCTTCTGGGACCTGTGACATATCCCAGAGGACTGCAAGGAAGGGGGGGACTTATGCTCCTATCAGCTAAGCGGTCAGAGCGGACATGGGAAAAGGTACCTGTCAAAATCAGGTACCTGCTCCCCCCACCCCCTTCCTCAAAAGTGTCATTTTTGAAAGAGGAGGGGAGGGCCTTAAGCAAAGCTTCTTAAGCTAAACTTCCTTGATGACGCCCTGTGGGAGGGCGAAACACGTTGACGCAATTTCCAGTTTCAAGTCCAATAGACGTCACTTCCGGTTGTCAGTGGAACGAACGCCAACAGCGGCGTTTCCTGTTGAAATCTCTTGCTAATATATGCCTGTTTTTACTCTGCATTTTGTAAGTATTCATTTTATTTGCGCAATAAAGATATTGCCAAACAGTACTTTGCTATCGTTCCCTCCTTTTTTATCTCATTTTAGGTACTATTATCCATGTATGATTATTATGAGCATAGGAGATCTGCTTTGTGAATCAATGTAAATCTGCCATCCCTGCCACTATTTTAAGCCTGAAACGACCCCTAGACTGAAAAGCTAAGGTTCCATTCCATCTGGTGAGTGGGGACATAGGAGGGGGTGTTGCGCACCTCGAATTTTGGAGCACTTTGCACTTTATGGATTGGAGCACATTGTTCACCAATGTATGGGCATTAACTTATTAATGAATTGTTATTATGTGATTATTTAGGTCATTGTTTTTCATTATTGTGAGCGCTGTAATATATATATATATATATATATATATATATATATATATATATATATATATATAGATATATATATATATATATATATAGATATCTATATATAGATCTATATATAGATCTATATATACCGTATTTATCGGCGTATAACACGCACAGGCATATAACACGCACGTTCATTTTAAGAGGGAAGTTTCAGGAAAAAAACTTAAATTTTAAATAAGGAACTTTGAAGCAAAATAAGGGTCAGTGCCCATCTGCAGCCTCACAAGTGCCATCAATGCAGCCTCATCAGTCCACATCAATGCAGCTTCACCATTGCCATGAATGCAGCAGCCTCACCATTACCATCAGTGCAGCCTGATCGATGCCCATCTGCAGCCCAGAGGGGACAGGGAGGGGGGCGGGACGAGCGCCGACAGATTACATACAGTGAGAATCTCCTACGATAGACAGAACAGTGGTCCAATGGCGGTCCAGGAGACGGGACTTCCTATTACAGAGACCACCAAGTAAACAGGAGATTCTCACTGTATGTAATCTGACGGCGCTCGTCCCGCCCCACTCCCTGTCCCCTCCGAGGCAGCTAAAGTTAAAGTATTGGCGTATAACACACACGCGCTATTTGCACCCGATTTTCATGGTGAAAAAGTGAGTGTTATACGCCAATAAATACAGTATATAGATCTATATATATATAGATCTATATATATATATATATTTGATTTGTCAAGTGAAGCAGATATTTTAAAGAATCTTTTCTCAATTTTTCACTTCTATAGCGTGAGCATATATATTTAGAATATATTTTTTCACAAACCTCCCCTTTTGGATAGAGTTCTGCTTTAAGCAATTTGATTTTCTTGAAAATGTAGACAGCAGTATGCATAATCAAAATTCTCATTATTTGAGAAAACTATTGTTGCCAACTGACTCACGTCCTGAAATCTGTTATGTGCTTTATTTCTCAGGTCTTCGTCCCAAAAGAACAATCCGCCTAGTGATGTGGACTGGGGAAGAACAAGGAGGTGTCGGTGCCCATCAGTATTTTGAAAGACACAAAGTAAGAAATAATTGATGTGTAGTTCCATGTTCAGGCAAATAAGTTCCACATTCAGCTGTTCATTATGCTTCACAATACACCCATTTTTATTGTGGTCTCACCTTTATTAGCACCACTTGCTCAGAATGTTGCAAATGAGTGGGTAATGTAGCTTAAAATGGTGTTCCAGCCGAAATTATACTTTTTAAATAAAAATACCCCTATAATATACAAGCTTAATGTATTCTAGTAAAGTTAGTCTGTAAACAAAGGTCTGTTTTGTTAGTTTATAGCAGCAGTTTGTTATTTTATAAACTTACAGCAGGCTGTGGCCATCTTAAGTGTGGGCATCTGAAGCCAGACTGTATTTCTTCCTGGATCTCATCCTTGCAGATCTCGCACATGCTCAGTGCAGCACAAGCAGTGTAATATGTTTCAGGTCAGGTTTCCATAGCAACGGCAGTGTCAGAGGCAGTTGTCGCCCCTTCCCAGAAGGCATTGCAAACAGCAAATGATGCGATGGGCCACGGCCAGGGAGGAGGAAGTGAAAAATGAATACAGCAGATATACAGTAAGTGCTGAAAAAAAAAATATCCAATTTGTTTACAGTGCACAGTTTAGTGAGGGATGCTGAAGAGTTGTAAAAGTGGGTGGAACTCCACTTTAAAGGGGATCTGAGCTCAGGAAGTAAAGATGTGCTGTCTCATAGGGGACATATAGAATGTTAACTGTGCTTGAGCAATAACCTGAAAAATAATAATAATAAAAAAACTTTATTTTATATAGCGAATTTAAAGGTGGCTTCTCAAAACGCTTTAAAAGGAAAACACAAGAAGTACACAAGATAACATAACATAAAGGAAAATGGGAAAATTCAATGAAAGTTTGTCTAAAGAAAAACATTTTTAGATTTGACTTGAATGGGTTTAGAAAAGATGACTTTCTGAAGTTCTTAGAAAGTGAATTCCAGAGTTTTGGAGCATAGCAAGAGAAGGCTCTGTCCCACATTGAGTGTAGGTGAGTAGGGGGGGCACACAGTAAACCAGAATTTGAGGAGTGGAGATTACTAGGTGAAGAATAAGTTGATAACATTTCAGAGATAATGGGGTGCCAAGCCATTAAGAGCCTTATAGGTGAGCCAGAGGATCCTAGATTGTAAGCTCTAGAGAGCAGGGCCCTTTGATTCCTCTTGTAGCAAATTGTAATGTAACTGTAATGTCTGTCTACAATTTGTTAAGAGCTGCGCAAACTGTTTGCACTATATAAATCCTGAATAATAATAATAATCTTAAAGTTTATGCAAAACCTGATGGATAGCAAGTGCAAGGACTTCAGGATAGGGGTAATATGACCTATTCAGAATTCTGGCTGCAGAAATTTGAACATATTGAAACCAATGTAACTCTTTTCTTCAATTCCTCCTGAAAACAGTGCATATCATACAAGTGACTGTGCTTAGGCACTTATGTGCCTACAACCTCATAGTTGTAGATGTTTTGCATAAAATAATAGGCAAATAATAATAATATTATATTATAATAATAGTAGACACTGCTGCTTCTGCCTGCTATCACAAGATTTGGTGTTGTCACTACTGTGATGCTCACTGTTTTGTTGCTAGAAAAGAAGCTGCACCTCAACAGTCCTTGGATCACCAGTCACAAGTCACAGACAAACCGTGCAGAACAAGTTTGAGTGCCAAATCTGAACCCCAATGTAGTCAATGGTAGCCGAACGTTAAAAAAACAGTAATGGCCATTTTCTAGGCTAACAGGCTAGAGATTGACTGTTAGCCTAGAATGGGGGAATAGGCATTGCCCAGGGGAACATGTACCAAAGCTAAACAAAAAAAATAAATATTAAAAATGTAGTTTGGCAGGAGTAGCGATTTTAGTAATGCTAAAGTGGTGTTTCTGTTTAAATTAGCAAATTACAGCTTTAGCCGCTTACTTCTGTTTGCAAACAAACTGCTAGGAATTTCATTCCCCTATGCCAGACCCCTATCCTATATGAGGGATTGGAATGAATATAGATTGTTTATCCCCCACACAACATGGGGTTCCCCCAAATACATAACTGGCCCTTATTCTTGATGATGGTCTAGTGTGAATATCAAGGGGGACCACAAGCCAGAATAAATTGGCCTCCATTACCCACCAAATTCCATACCAGATCCCTTGGCACAGATATGAATACTTAGGGGGAACTTTATGCAAAAACACAAGAAAAAAAAAGTATGGGGTCCCCCCACAAAACATTATTTAAACATGCAGCCTGGCAGGCCAGAGAAAGGGGGAGGGCAAAGCACTCCCTCTCTGGCAAAGCACCTTGTCCCCATCTTAATGAGTACAAGGGCCTCTTCCTCACAACCCAGGCCCGGTGGTTTAGGAGGCCTGCAGGCAGGGGAGCTCATTCGATTCTTGAAGTTCCCTTTAACAATAATATGCCCCCAGATACCAATGTAACTGAGTAAGGGGTACACAGTACCTCCCACTCATTCACAATAAAAAAAATATGTAACATTTTAAGACATACAGTCCTCTTTTTTTTTTTTTTTTCTTTTTTTTTAATAAAGTCCCACATTGTAAATCCATTATCAATCTTGTTGTCCAGCAATACAGATTCACATCAAATTTGATAAATGACACCCACTGAAAGAATAAAGTCCTGACAACCAATTGACACAACCAATTCTGATGACTGCTCCTGCAGAATTACATCTCACTGCCCCCACCGCTAACAGTAAACGAGAGGGCAGGGTCTCCCAGATGATGTCTTTGACCAAATATGGCTATGGCCATAACTGGTCACTGCTATTGCCCAAATATGGCCATATTTAGACAATGGCTTTAGAGCTATCCCTGCCCCTTTAATTACATGGCTGGGGATTCCGTGGAGCTGGGTGACATTACTGGTTGCCAAGGACACAGTGGGTGCTGGCATCTGCCACTTCCTTATCAACCAGTAACAAGAAGCTGTCAAATATAGTAGCACTGAATGGGGTTAAAATGTCTGGTGTTCAAACAAATGTCCAGACCAGTGTTTCTCAACTCCAGTTCTCAAGGCGCCCCAACAGGTCATATTTTCAGGATTTCCATTATTTTGAACAGGTGATTTGATCAGTTTCACTTCCTTAGTAATTACCACAGCCATTTCATCTGAGGGAAAGCCTGAAAACATGACCTGTTGGGGCGCCTTGAGGACTGGAGTTGAGAAACACTGGTCCAGACAGCTGAAGTTTGAACATTGAGCTCATTGCTATAAGTCAGTAATCTTAAGAGTTTTAAGGCTGCCAAGTAGTAAAACACACATGGCCTTTTATTTTCAGTGTCTTGCAGGCCAATGAGAGGGACTTTTATAACTTTACATCTGTTAAAGTGATTGTAAAGGTTTTTTAAAAAAATAATAAACATGGTGTACTTACCTATTTTGTGCAATGGTTTTTCACGGAGCGGCCCCAAACTTCCTCTTCATGGGTCTCCTGCCAGCATTGTCCATTTCTGTTTTTCTCCGCGTGCCCCCATAGCAAACTGTTTAGGGATAGGGACAGATATGCAGGCACAATCCCGAGACAGGCTGTGTGCATCTATAGACACACATAGTGCAGCTTGGCCCTGCTCCCTCCTCGTGGGATTTAACTGAGAGCAGCAGGAGCCAATGGCCCCCGCTGTTGCCGAGTCTCCTGTAAGAAGAGAGAGAGAGGAGAAGAGCTGCTGCAGATGGGCACAGTGCTGGATTGAAATTGGGCTCAGGTAAGTGTTTCTGACTGCCTAACTGTAAATGTACATCATTACTCTGACATTAAATACTGTAGTTATGGCAGCAGCTATCTGCCATAACCCCAGTATCTTTATTTACAGTAGGTGATTGGCTTTCATATAAAAGTTGTCTCATCGGTGGATAAGCAGTGAGCTCACTTTTATAGGTAGCGGGAGAGGAGCCCCCGGTCGTCTCCGAGCTTACCAGACTCATTGGTAAGCCCGGAGCCGATCCGATCCATCAGATGCCGGGGCAGGAAGCCGAGAAAGGGCAAGATAGCCCCACTCAGCTCTATGCCCTTGAAGGACCGGAGTGACGTCTAACGTCACTTACGCCTCTCGGGCTTAAAGTGATTTTTTTTTCCCTCAATATCAAAACGACCCCAGATCTCTTAATAAAGAGGACCAGACATGCTTATGTCTATTACAAGGGATGTTTACATTCCTTGTAATAGGAATAGAAGTTAACCAAAAGAAAACAATTAGTCCTCATGCACATGAACGTTTTTAACGCCGGTTTTTCCAGGCGTCGAACCTAGCTTTACAGCTCGTTTTTTAAAACGTCCATGTGCATGAGGACTTAAAGGGTAAGTGTAGAAAAAAAAGTAAAATAAATAAGAAAAATTTTTTTAAAGCGCCCCATCCCTTTCGAGCTTGCGCGCAGAAGCGAACACATACGCAACTCACGCCCACATAAGTAAACTATGGTCCAACCACACAGGTGAGGTATTGCCACGATCGTTAGCGTGAGAGCAATAATTCTAGTGCAAGACCTCCTCTGTAACTCTAAACAGGTAACCTGTAAAAATGTTTAAAGCGTCGCCTATAAAGATTTTTAAGTACCGTAGTCTGTCGCCATTCCACGAGCATGTGAGTGTGCAATTTAAAGCATGACATGTATCTATTTACTTGGCGTAGCATCATCTTTCACATTATACAAAAAAATTGGGCTAACTTTACAGTTTTTTTTTTTTTTTTATTCATTAAAGTGTATTTTTTCTAAAAGAAAATTGTGTTTGAAAGACTGCTGTGCAAATACAGTGTGACATAAAATATTGACCACTATATATATATATATATAATGCTTGGGGGTTCTAAGTAATTTTCTAGCAAAAAATACAGATTTTTACTTGTAAACACCAAATGTCAGAAAAAGGCCTGGCCTTAAAGTGGTAAAAGGGGGGCTTGGGGGAGAAAGTTTTGAAAGGTTTTTTACCTTAATGCAGAAAATGCAGACAAAGAGATTCTAGAGGTGAATGAGCTTGAACCAAGTAAGTGGACTAACAAGACAAGAAATACCAATAATGACCTTGCAAAACTCATATAATTTCTTACTGCGCCTAATTTATTTTATTGCCCATGTATAGCATTGCAGGATTTATGTTTATTTTAAATATTTGAAGCAGAACGATAAGCAAGCAGCTTAATAAACAGTTCAAATACATACATCTTTTCATGTGACAACACTGAAGAAATGACACTTTGCTACAATGTAAAGTAGTGAGTGTACAGCTTGCATAACAGTGTAAATTTGCTGTCCCCTCAAAATAACTCAACACACAGCCATTAATGTCTAAACCGCTGGCAACAAAAGTGAGTACACTCCTAAGTGAAAATGTCCAGATTGGGCCCAATTGGCCATTTTCCCTCCCCGGTGTCATGTGACTTGTTAGTGTTACAAGGTCTCAGGTGTGAATGGGGAGCAGGTGTGTTAAATTTGGTGTTATCGCTCTCACTCTCTTATACTGGTCACTGGAAGTTCAACATGGCACCTCATGGCAAAGAACTCTCTGAGGATCTGAAAAAAAGAATTGTTACTCTACATAAAGATGGCCTAAGCTATAAGAAGATTGCCAAGACCCTGAAACTGAGCCATAGCACGGTGGCAAAGACCATACAGCGGTTTAACAGGACAGGCTACACTCAGAACAGGCCTCGCCATGGTCGACCAAAGAAGTTGAGTGCACGTGCTCAGTGTTATATCCAGAGGTTCGCTTTCGGAAATAGATGTATGAGTGCTGCCAGCATTGCTGCAGAGGTTGAAGGGGTGGGGGGTCAGCCTGTCAGTGCTCAGACCATACGCCGCACACTGCATCAAATTGGTCTGCATGGCTGTTGTCCCAGAAGGAAGCCTCTGCCAAAGATGATGCACAAGAAAGCCCGCAAACCGTTTGCTGAAGACAAGCAGACTAAGGACATGGATTACTGGAACCATGTCCCGTGGTCTGATGAGACCAAGATAAACATATTTAGTTCAGATGGTGTCAAGCGCGTGTGGTGGAAACCAGGTGAGGAGTACAAAGACAAGTGTGTCTTGCCTACAGTAAAGCATGGTGATGAGAGTGTCATGGTCTGGGGCTGCATGAGTGCTGCCGGCACTGGAGAGTTACAGTTCATTGAGGGAACCATGAATGCCAACATGTACTGTGACATATTGAAGCAGAGCATGATCTCCTCCCTTCGGAGACTGGGCCGCAGGGCAGTATCCCAACATAACAACCCCAAATACACCTCCAAGACGACCACTGCCTTGCTAAAGAAGCGGAGGGTAAAGGTGATGGACTGGCCAAGTATGTCTCCAGACCTAAACCCTATTGAGAATCTGTGGGGGATCCTCAAACAGAAGGTGGAGGAGCGCAAGGTCTCCAACATCCATCAGCTCTGTGATGTCATCATGGAGGAGTGGAAGAGGACTCCAGTGGCTACCTGTGAAGCTCTGGTGAACTCCATGCCCAAGAGGGTTAAGGCAGTGCTGGAAAATAATGGTGGGCACACAAAATATTGACACTTTGGGACCAATTTGCACATATTCACTTAGGGGTGTACTCGCTTTTGTTGCCAGCGGTTTAGACATTAATGGCTGTGTGTTGAGTTATTTTGAGAGGACAGCAAATTGACACTGTTATACAAGCTGTACACTCACTACTTTACATTGTAGCAAAGTGTCATTTCTTCAGTGTTGTCACATGAAAAGATAATAAAAAATATTTACAAAAACGAGAGGGGTGTACTAACTTTTGTGAGATACTGTATGTGTAAACTATTTTACCTGCCATACTGTGTAATACTGTTCAGCAACTTTTGATATTCTTTCATCCTTGCTGCACTGTGTAGCCAGACCCATGACTACATTTTTCTCAATTGCAGGTAAAGGTAATCTGTCATAAGAGAACAATGGAGGCAGTCGTTGCTGACCTCCCTTTAAGGAAGTTACTTCCCTGATTGTCATGCTGAAGCCATGTTTTCAGTGCTATCTGAGTCTGAGACCCAGTTCGCGTATAGAGGAACTCTTCTCTGGCACAGGTTACTTGTCTCATGACCAGTCACATTAAAGAAATACTGTACCTCTTGACCAAGAACCTGCGCCACACTGAGGTCTTTGCTCTCTCCCCCTATCAGCAAGTTCACTATATTAGATTAAATGCTCTCTGCAATACAGTAGAATGAATAATCGCTAATGGCTATTTGACTTACATTTCCATGGATCTCTCTTCTGTTCTGCAGTACAGAGGTATGAGGAGGGTATTATAAAGACAGTTTTAGCTATTTTTAAAAAAAATAAATCTAAGGATTTTTAATGAATAGGTTAAATAGTATAATGTGTTTCTGTTTTACCTGCCTACAGTTCTGTTTTAACTGTAATTAAAGCTATCTTGTAAAAAAGAACTTCGCTAAGCAATACGTTGTCACTACAACATCTTCATTAAAAAACATTATTTTACAACAATTACTCCTATTTTAAGTGCTTACATTTAGTGACCACTGCTCTGCAGCATGTCATCTCTCCGTAAGTCTAATCAAGGGGAAACGCTTTATAGAAATTATGAAACAGGAGATTTCCTTTCTTCGCACTTGAATGAATTGTGCTGAACAGCAGCATGATGTAGTAATGGGATTGCAAGAACAAACACGTATGATAGGGTCCTGGGTACCAGTGTTCATTTTGACGTCAAATTTTGATTTAGTTTTAATCATAGTCTTTTGACTAAAATGCCGTTGTAGTTGTATTTTAGTCATCTGAATTGGTTTAATTTTCATCATATTTTAGTCGACTAAAATCTCCAGTACATTTAAGTCGACTAAAATCTTTACTATCATAAACAAACAAAAATATTACTTTTTGACAAATAGAAGTGCAACTACTTACCGACAGGCTCCTGTACACATACGTTGGCAGTTTGAAGATGGATATCTCGGTAACGGCAGCAGCTGCTGCCACAAACGAGGTATCCATCTTTAGAGCCGGCGGTTCTGTTTACGATAATGGTGGTCTCTGCGGCGGATTCACCGCGAGATCACCGTTATCGGCAGCGGGAGAGGTGACACCCCCCCTCCCGCCGCTCTCCCGCGCCCTCTGCCGCTTACCGGAGCCGTCGGCGGAGGCGATAGGGACCTGTCTGTGGCTGTGTATGGAGACGAGTGAGGGGAAGATGGCCCCCAGCCATCTCCATACTATAGCAGGGCGGAAGCGACGTCAAAACATCACTTCTGCCCACACGTCTTAAAGGCACATTTTTCTATTGTCATTTTTTCAAATGACAATTTTTTTTTTTTTATTGCATTTAAGTCCAAATATGATATCTGAGGTCTTTTTGACCCCAGATCTCATATTTAAGAGGTCCTGTCATGCTTTTTTTCTATTACAAGGGATGTTTACATTCCTTGTAATAGGAATAAAAGTGACACATTTATTTTATTTTTTTTAAACAGTGAAAAAATAAATAAAATCAAGTAAAATAAATAAGAAAATTTTTTTTTTTAAAGCGCTCTGTCCCAACGAGCATGCGCGCAGAAGCAAACGCATACGTGAGTAGCGCCCACATATGAAAGCGGTAGTCAAACCACACATGTGAGGTATCGTCGCGATCAGTAGAGCGAGAGCAATAATTCTAGCCCTGGACCTCCTCTGTAACTCAAAACATGCAACCTGTAGAATTTTTTAAACGTCGCCTATGGAGATTTTTAAGGGTAAAAGTTTGACGCCATTCCTTGAGCGGGCGCAATTTTGAAGCGTGACATGTTGGGTATCAATTTACTCAGCGTAACATTATCTTTCACAATATATAAAAAACTTGGGCTGACTTTACTGCTGTCTTATTTTTTTATTCAAAAAAGTGAATTTTTTTTTAAAAAAGTGCGCTTGTAAGACCGCTGCGCAAATACGGTGTGAAAAAAAGTATTGCAACGACCTCCATTTTATTCTCTAGGGTGTTAGAAAAAAAATGTATAAGGTTTGGGGGTTCTAAGTAATTTTCTAGCAAAACCACTGAGTCTGAAAAAGAGGCCTGGTATTTAAGTGGTTAAAATATAAAAACTGTAAACTCTATTGGCTGTAATGCCGTTGCACATATTACCTGAATGTAAAAAAACTTGAAAACAAGTGTCAAGTAATATCTTTATAAATAAAATACGTTTTGTAAACAAACAAGAATATTGCTATTTGACCAGTGTTAACCACATGCAGACCGCCCCGCGCACATATACTGTGGCAGGGCAGCCCCTCTGTGCCAGATCATGTGATCTGACACTTCCGGGTCTGGGGCGCGTGACACTGGCACACTCCCGCTGTGATTGGACACCGCGTCTGCCGGGACCCGCCGATCCTTTGGGAGACAGGCAAAATGGCGGTCTGCCTATGTAAACAAAGCAAACCCCCGTTCTGTGAGAGAATGTACTGATCCTGTGTTTCTGCTAAGCAGGGACATGAATATTTACCTTCCCCCAGTTAAAGCACCCCCCCCTCCGCGCGCAGTTAGCAAGCACTCCCTAGAAACACATTTAACCCTTTGATCGCCCCTGATGTTAACTCCTTCCTTGCCAGTGTCATTAGTACAGTGGCAGCCACATTTTTTAGCACTGATCACTGTGTTAGTGTCACTGGTCCCCAAAAAGTGTCAGGTATCCGATTTGACCGCCGCAATATTGCAGTCCCCACTATAAGTCGCTGATCGCCGCCATTACCAGTAAAGAAATGAAGAAATTATCCCACGCTATAACCTTTGCGCAAACCAATCAATATACGCTTATTGGGATTTTTTTTTTACCAAAAATATGTAGCAGATCTATTGAGGTAAATTGATGAAGAAATTTTTTTTTTTTTTTAAAAATTTTATTGGGTATGTTTTTTAGCAAAATTAAAAAATATATATATTTTTTTTTAATTGTCTGTCTTTTTTTTGTTTATAGTGCAAAAAATAAAAACCGCAGAGGAGATCATATACCACCAAAAGAAAGCTCTATGTGTGGGAAAAAAAAATCAAACATTTTATTTGGGTACAGCGTCACGCAATTGTCATAGTAGCGCAGTGCCGTATCGCAGAAAACGGCCTGGTCATGAAGGGGGGTAAACCTTCCGGAGCTGAAGTGGTTAATTTTGACATAAAGTTTCAATTTAGTTTTAGTCGTAGTCTTCTAACTGAAATGCCATTTTAGTTTTAGTCATATTTTAGTCATCTGAATTTTATTTTAATTCAGTTTTTTTCACTGAAAACCCGAAGCTGACAAAAACTATAACAAAATTATTTTTAATGAAATTAACACTGCTGGGTTCTATACTACTAAGAAACTGCTTTCCCAATACAAATAAAGTATTCGTTGGTAATGTGGCGACTATTATTGTGTCTCCTTGAAAAATAATTATGACCTTCGAATACTCATCTAAAACCGAGGGGACACGCCTTGTCCCGAGTCTTTGCTCTTCTGGACTGCAGAGTGATGGGGTCCTTCCTCAGGTGTGTATGTTGCTGATCGGTAACATGGACACCTCCGGATAACTGACAGTCAGGAGGATCCTCACAGATCCATCTGACTTTGGGGGCAGTGTAGTGGCTGCTTCCATACTTTTAGCATTGGATCTCCATACTCCACCACCAGAAGTGGCTCCTGCAAGGGTCATGAGATGCAGAGCTATGCCACGTACACACAATCAGACATTCCGACAACAGATGTTGGCTCAAACTTGTCTTGCATACACACGGTCGCACAAATGTCGGAAATTCCGAACGTCAAGAACGCAGTGACGTACAAAGAGCCAAGAAAAATAAAGTTCAATAGCCAGTGCGGCTCTTCTGCTTGATTCCGAGCATGCCTGGAATTTTGTGCGTTGGAACTGTGTACACACGATCGGAATTTCGGACAACAGATTTTGTTGTTGGAAAATTTGAGAACCAGCTCTCAAATTTTTGTTGTTGGAAACTCCGACAACAAATTTCCGATGGAGCCTACACACGATCGGAATTTCCGACAACAAGCTCCCATAGAACATTTGTTTTCAGACATTCCGACTGTGTGCACGTGGCATTAGGTAAAAAAAATGTATTACAGTTTTAAAGTTGACGCTAGTCTTACCTTCAGTCTTGCACAGTTGTACAGGCTTCTCTCCTGTACTGAAATGACTTAGAGCCCTTTCACACCGAGCCGCCCATAGCGTCGGCGGTAAAACACCGCTATTTTTAGCAGCGTTTTACCGTCGGATTAGCGGCGCATTTTGGCCGCTAGCGGGACGCTTTTACCCCCGCTAGCGGCCGAGAAAGGGTTAAAACTGCCCGCAATGCGCCGCAATAGCGGCGTTTTGCCGGCGGTATCCCAGCGCTGCCCCATTGATTTCAATGGGGAGCAGCGGTGGAGGAGCGGTAAACACACCGCTCCTTCACCGCTCCAAAGAAGCTGCTGGCAGGACTTTTCCTGACGTCCTGCCAGCGCAGCGCTCCGGTGTGAAAGCCCTCGGCCTTTCACACTGGAGACAGTGCTACAGCTGTTTGATGGCGGATTGCAGGCGCTATTTTTAACGCTATAGCGCCTGAAAAACACCCTCGGTGTTAGAAGCTGCAGCAAGTCAGTTTGTCTAGTTGGAGGGTGTCCAGCATTATCCATCCCTTTCCTTCCCAGCCTTATTGTCCTTGGCCTTCACATGCGAGCATTAGCTAGGGCATGCAAATACAGTCTGCCTAGGATGCCCACTCCTCCAGACTGACACCCATCTATCAAGCCATTTTGATGTTTGTATAACTATTACAACTGCTTTCATCAGGGATGTGGGCTATTGAAAGGAATACAGAGACAGGGTGCTGTGATTTTTATTGGAAGCTATGTACAGAACCCTTCCAGCTCCTTCTACCAGCCATGATCTGCCTGCATTGCATGAGAAGCACAGAGATCCAGTGATGACATCACTGGCTCTGATAAAAGGTATGTAATGAAAACGGAAATGTTTTATTAAGGAAATTTCATGTTGATGAGGGTGGAAAGTAAAAACCATGGAAGGAAAAATATAAGTTCAATTTCATTCTATGTAGTTGGTCACCTCTGTGACTTAGCACAAAACAATAGAACTATTTATAAAAATGCACCACGATCTTATCCTTTTTTACAATGCACAACCCATTTACTGCAGTCTTCAGTATGTATTTAGTTTAGCCTACAGAACTGACATATCAAACTAATGTAATTAATGTTGACTAATGGTCACCGCTGTAACAGCCCATAGCTATTTCATTGTTTTCCCCTTACTCTGCTTTATGATCTGAATGACTTTTATTCTATTTCATATTTGTATGGCACACATGGGGTTTAAAGAAAAAATTACTGCTAATTGAATGTATTCAATAATTGAAGTCTGTCAATGTTATATAATTCATGTTACAAGTTATACTAACTACAGCTTAATACATTTTTCAGACAAGCACACTCATCCTAAGAACTGCTACAGATATATGAAAAGTCGTATTAATGTAGGAAAGAAATTTAATTACTTCTTGAAAATATCTTTTTATGTGTATGATCACTTAATGACTCGTGGACACAAAGGAAAATATTTTATATGCAAGTTCAGAGAAAATAGCTGTAAAGCTGATTATACAACGTGTCATCCGTAAAGACACAAAGTACAGTGCCTTGAAAAAGTACTGCAACCAAAAACGTAAATGTATTTTATTGTGATAGACCAACATAAAGTGCCACATAATTTTGAAGTGGAAGGAAAATTATAAATGGTTTTCTAAATTTTTTACAAATAAATACCTGAAAAGCATGGCGAGCATTTGTATTCGACCCCTATTACTCTGATACCCCTAACTAAAGTCTAGTGGAAATAATTGCCTTTAGAATTTACCTAATTGTTAAATAGAGTCCACCCGTGTGTAATCTGATCCCAGTATAAATACAGCTGTTCTGTGAAGCCTTCATAGGTTTGTTAGAGAACCTTAGTGAACAAATAACATTATGAAGGCCAAGGAACACACCAGACAGGTCAGGGATAAATTGTCAAAAATTGAAAACTCGAACCAACGCGCCCTTCTTGAGTTCTTACCACTGCGCTCGATGCCAAATGAAGGGGTGTGACCCCCTATGAAGGGTGTAAACTGACACTGTGTGTGAAACACCTGTGTGAAATGAACTCATAAATGAAATAAAAATAAAAATAAAATAAAATAAAATAAATCCAAAGCTGCCACTTATTAAATAATCAGTGCAAAAAACTTCCTATTGATTCCAAGAGCCCAAGGCGACCCCTGTGAAGCAATATAAGCGGCGCTAAATGACAGTGATCACCATCCAAAACAGGATTCTAGTGCATCTATCTATACCCAAAATAATAAAATATAAAAATTATTGCATGTGGTAATCTGTATAAACACTTTTCAGTATACAGTAAACCAGTGAATCTCAAAAGAACCTAACAGTGTATATTAAAGTGTATCATACACCCAGTAATATCAATAGGTAAATAAATCGAAAGTGAAATCAGGCAGTATAGTCCATATGAAGTCCATAGACAGGACACCGTGCAGGAAAGGTGATAAGCTGGAAAACGTCCACCACTTCACTTAGTGTCAGTGCCTCCACTCCCCTTGAATACAAAACTCACCGACTCAAAATGCCTCACACTCTCGTGTTTTGGCAAAAAAGCTTGGGTGTGTAGCAGGTCAGCTGGGGATATGAACTTCCGAACTCCTTATAATTCCAGTGTCACCTCAATGTATAGAAAGACTCAACATAGTGTGATACCGTAAAGCATATAAAATTTATTAAACTTAAAATCTTCAAACATTAAACTCACAAAGAAAATCTTGAATCAAGCCAAATGACACTGCACAGCAACTTCCAAATCAATCCTCCACTGTGAACCGCCCAGCACCACTGTGAAAAGAGGGTCACGGCGGACCCCAAAGAAACTGGGGCGTGGCTGTACGGCATCCATCACTAACAGACAGTAAGGGACGGGACGGGGCGGTACATCTCCGTACACCGGCGGGATCCTTTGAGGACGATAGAGGAGCTGCGGCTCGGACTTGCGGAATAGCAGGAGACCCACACCTATAGAACGCCATTGAGAGGGGTGAGAACCTATCCAACCCGTTTCTTTGGGGTCCGCCGTGACCCTCTTTTCACAGTGGTGCTGGGCGGTTCACAGTGGAGGATTGATTTGGAAGTTGCTGTGCAGTGTCATTTGGCTTGATTCAAGATTTTCTTTGTGAGTTTAATGTTTGAAGATTTTAAGTTTAATAAATTTTATATGCTTTACGGTATCACACTATGTTGAGTCTTTCTATACATTGAGGTGACACTGGAATTATAAGGAGTTCGGAAGTTCATATCCCCAGCTGACCTGCTACACACCCAAGCTTTTTTGCCAAAACACGAGAGTGTGAGGCATTTTGAGTCGGTGAGTTTTGTATTCAAGGGGAGTGGAGGCACTGACACTAAGTGAAGTGGTGGACGTTTTCCAGCTTATCACCTTTCCTGCACGGTGTCCTGTCTATGGACTTCATATGGACTATACTGCCTGATTTCACTTTTGATTTATTTACCTATTGATATTACTGGGTGTATGATACACTTTAATATACACTGTTAGGTTCTTTTGAGATTCACTGGTTTACTGTATACTGAAAAGTGTTTATACAGATTACCACATGCAATAATTTTTATATTTTATTATTTTGGGTATAGATAGATGCACTAGAATCCTGTTTTGGATGGTGATCACTGTCATTTAGCGCCGCTTATATTGCTTCACAGGGGTCGCCTTGGGCTCTTGGAATCAATAGGAAGGTCAGGGATAAAGTTGTGGAGAAGTTTAAAGGAGGGTTAGGTTCTAAAAAATTATCCCAAGCTTTGAACATCTCAAGGAGTTCAATCCATCATCCGAAAATGGAAAGCATATGGCACAACTGCAAACCTACCAAGACATGGCTGTCCACATAAACTGACAGGCCGGGCAAAGAAAGCATTAATCAGAGAAGCATCCAAGAGGCCCATGATAACTCTGGAGGAGCTGCAGAGATCCACAGCTCTGGTGGGAGAATCTGTCAATAGGACAACTATTAGTCGTGCACTCCACAAATCTGGTCTTTATGGAAAAGTGGCAAAAAGAAAGCCATTGTTGAAAGAAAGCCAAAAGAAGTCTTGTTTGCAGTTTGCGAGAAGCCATGTGGGGGACACAGCAAACATGTGGAAGAAGGTGCTCTAGTGAGATGAGACCAACATTGAAATTGTTGGTCTAAAAGCAAAACACTATGTGTGGTGGAAAACTAACACTGCACATCACCCTGAACACACCATTCCCACCATGAAACATGGTGGTGGCAGCATAATGTGGGAATGCTTTTCTTCAGCAGGGACAGGGAAGCTGGTCAGAGTTGATGAGAAGATGGATGGAGCCAAATACAGGGCGATCTTAGAAGAAAACCTATTAGAGTTTGCAAATGACTTGAGACTGGGGCAGGGGTTCACCTTCCAGCAGCACAACGACCCTAAACATACAGCTACATTGGAATGGTTTAGATCAAATCATATGATGTGTTAGAATGGTCCAGTCAAATTTCAGACCTAAATCCAATTGAGAATCTGTGGCAAGACTTGAAAATCGCTGTTCAGACGCTCTCTATCCAGTCTGACAGAGCTTGAGCAATTTTGAAAAGAAGAATGGGCAAAAATGTCACTCTCTAGATGTGCAAAGCTGGTAGAGACAAATCCAAAAAGACTTGCAGCTGTAATTGCAGCAAAAGGTGGTTCTACAACATATTGACTCAGGGGGGCTGAATACAAATGCACGCCACACTTTTCAGATATTTATTTGTAAAAAATGTTGAAAACCATTTATTATTTTCCTTCCACTTCACAATTATGTGCCACTTTGTGTTGGTCTATCACATAAAATCCTAATAAAATACATTTACATTTTGGTTGTAACATGACAAAATTTGGAAAATTTTAAGGAGTGTGAATACTTTTTCAAGGCACTGTATATGACCCGCATCTGAGTGAAACTAAGAGAAAAGCCAGCAAGAATGGGACGCGCAGAAGAGGTAGGGTTGTACCAGGGCTTTATTGGGGTGTTTTTTGGAATATTGAATTTCATTCGCCAGATTATAGAGTTGGGGACTTGGGGGGTGGCCTGTTGTATGTGGAGAGGAGGCGAACCTTGTAAGAAATCAGTTAGTGCTTTTTCCAACATTAGACAGGTTTGTATGTGACAGATACAGACCTGTGGAGAATAACAGCCATGGGTGGTTCGAAAGGCATGCTATCCAAGCTTAGAGCTGTGGCTAATGGCTTTGGGTGGCTACAGTAAGGACTTTCTGATCTGCTACAGGATCCCAGGAATGTCTATGGTGGGTTTGCGTGGTTTGGATATGATGTACACTTTTGTCAAAGCAAGATGGTCAGGCCTTCCTTGAGGGGGGACAACAAGGACATCAGCCTATAGATGAAGAAACAAGGGAGGGTGGGGGCAAGGGAATAGTTGCTGAAGCTAACCCTGTAGTACTCCCGCCCAATGAATTAATGGACTATCTCGGTACTGATACAATAATAATATGCATTATTGAATAAAAAAGATTTATTACATATAAAAGGCATACAGTTTACATTTGATATTGAAAACAAAGATACTCAGGGTGCGCCCAAGGGGTATAGGTAGATGCAGGTTATAGATTGATATGGATCTCTACTAGTTTCATGGTTTATACCACTTCCTCAGGAGAATCAATCTATGAGACAAATAATACAGCGAAATAAACAGTGAAATAAACATAATAAGATAACAATAATAATACTCTCTTGTAGCGCAACCTTAATTTAATTCACAATAAATATCAAAGTGCACAAAACACCCAAAACAAAGTGCCAATGTCCGTGATATCTTTATGAAGTTCATAAACTCATACATGCATCTATGGCCGTTTGCCAAACTCTTGAAGTCTTGACCAATCACATGGCACAAAACCCTGGATCAATCCTGACAGATCCCACAGTACAAATTGGAACTCCTCCCAGTAGCCTTACATTAGGCTGCTTTCACACTGAGGCGCTTTACAGGCGCTATAGCGCTAAAAATAGCGTCTGTAACGAGCCTCTCCTCTCACACTAGTGTGAAAGCCTGAGTGCTTTCACACTGGAGCGGTGCGCTGGCAGGACGCCAAAAAAAGTCCTGCAAGTTGCATCTTTGTAGCGCTGTAGGAGCAGTGTATACACCGCTCCTAAAGCGCCCCTGCCCATTGAAATCAGTGGGCAGCGCCTCCGAACCACCACATGGTGCCGCTGCAGCGGCACTTTGCGGGCGGTTTTAACCCTTTTTCAGACGCTAGCGGGGGCTAAAAGCGCCCCACTAGTGGCCGAAAATCTCTGCAAAAACTGTGGTAAAGCACCTTTAAAAATAGCAGCGCTTTACCGCCGACGCCCCCAACGCTCCAGTGTGAAAGTAGCCTTACTGCGTACATGGTTTGGCAGACTCTCTACACTAAAATTATTGCCTGGCACTCATGTCCATATGGTTGTGCAGGAGCCTCTGGCTGCAGAATTGTCCTTCATCGACAGTTTGTAAGAAATGTTTAGAAAGGATTCCATTTGACAGAGTGTGTCTCTTTGGTGAGTCACTAAACACCTTTATTAAGGCAGTCAGGGGCACTTTACCCAGTAAAAAGAAAGCTAAGATGCCCATGGCAAAGTCTGTTGCTTCCAGATTCCAGAAGACTCCCTTCTATCCCTTCCAGAACTCTGCTCCAATAGGCAAATTCTCCACCTGGTTCTATTGCATGTTCTAGATGTCCAAGTCAACCAATTCTTGCGCAAAGTCCTTCTTACAAAAAGGATTGGAGGAGCATCTTTTGTTTTTTGTTTTTGGCCACTTCCCTTTATTTTGCCCTCCATCCATCCTGCCTTTCCAATAGGCCTGTGGGCCCTGCAGACTGCCTTACCACAACTCCACTCTGTGGGAGTGATTGTTCCAGTTCCCTCCAAGGAATGGTTCCAGGATTTTCATTCAAACCTGTTTGTGTTACTGAAGCCCAATAGCGCTGTGTTCACACCATCCTAGATTTGAGGGTTCTCAACACCTCCTTGTGGGTCCAAAAGTTTTGAATGGCTCGGTCTGTGACTGCATCACTGCAACAAGGGGAATCTTTTTAGCATTGATAGACATTAAGGATGCATGTTTACAAATCCCAATTTTTGCCATGCATCAGCATTACCTGTGAATTGCGGTAAGCGAGCCTCACTTCCAGCTTGTGGGTCTTCCCACAGGACTTTTCAGATGCTGAGGAAATCCAAAACACGTGCACATTTCATAACTTATTTATAAATATTATAATTTATCTTATAATTTATCTCTTGGTAAAATACTTTTTTGTACTAAACAAAATGTCTTTCCCTAGATTGCCTTATAAATTGTAGTCTCTTGTATTTCACCTGCTCACAAAAAATACACAAATTTTCCTCACTCAACATATTACATATATGCAAAAAATATATATCAATTTGGTCTTGCATGTTGATTACAATGGTGAAGTCCAGATGAGATCAATGCGTTTCTTGTTTTAGATCTGCTCCGCACCTGAAAATGTAATAAGACTATTTTTTGTACATATAATTGGGATGTGTTGCATTGTACTTACAAGGTCAGTCATTGTACATACTAATATATGGCCCTAGGGGTCATAGAAATCAATGGGAGGATCAATAGCACCAAGGGGAGACACACTATACAATTTAAAGCATCAGATAGCAGTGGTGTTCATAGTTCTTCACGACAGCTAAGACAGCTCGCTGCCTATAGTAAAAAGGTAAGTATTCAACTTCTTCTACCGGGTTGTTATAGTTTTATTATTATTATTACCTATGCCACCAGGACCACTTTAGGCATCTCACAGAGAGGTTTTGAAGATCAGCAGTGAAGGCCTCCTCTATCTTGACCATCAAGACTCCTATGTGGCCCTTTTAGACTCTGGTGCAGTTTGTCCAGACATTTATATGACTTTTTTAAGTAGATCTATGCAAGGTAACCTTTTTTTCATTTCATGTAATTGCACTGTATATAATTCTGAATGATCGTCAGATCTCTATAGAATTAATTTCTCAGGCAATGGTCACTCCGACTTGGACGATGGTCACTCTACATAAAGTTTTTCTGTGTGATTTTGTATTGTCTGATTAATTTTTCTCAGCCTAGCAACCAACCAAATAAGCTTAGAACTTTGTAATGTCATGGAAGCAGAATAAAGCTGCAATGGATTTATTTCTTATGCAGGAATGTTGTTGGCTGGACATTTTGGGTGGTGTCATGGCCCTAATGTCCCTCGGCTATAGAAGCCAGTTGTTTCTAAGAAATAGATGTAAGCAAGACTTAAGATGGAAATTAATTTTTTCTGTAGCTTACAGATTGTTTATGTGACACATGACAGCTAGCAAGAACCAGAAGGGCACAATCCAAAATGGTCGATTTAGTACATTACATGGCTTTTGATAGTATTATTTTCAGCAGGTTCAGAATACAGTTTGGTTGTTATGTGTGGTACCTATGATTTTATCTGCTGGGATAAAAAAGCCAGGTGGTGTGGAATTCTTCCAGCATTTCTTATCTTTAAATTGTCCTGATTTTATGCACTTTGAGAGGCACCTACTAGAATTGGTTTCCTTCAATCATCACAACCCTGTCACATTGGATGCATCTAGTGCAGTCTTGTTAGACTGGTCTTGGTTTTTAGCGTATCAAAACCCAAAATCAGAACTGTAATATATTGAAGCTTACGAGGCCTTCTTTACATGTAATTTTAATTTTTCAGTCTTCTTTTCTATATTTTTACCTGGTGTATTTTCCAGTAACACAGTTCATGTCCTAGTATGATAACACTCCCTCACCATACCGTATCAGCACAACATAAAGCAGAGGACAACTAGAAACTTCCCTTGTACTAGTGTTCATAGCATACTGTAGATGAGCTGGGTCCTGTAGTCCTCAGAACAATATAATAGTCTGCACAGGAAGTTATCAGGTGTTAATATTTCTGGCAAGATCAATAGGTATTTTTGCATTTTTTAGAAAGCTATAACAAAATGCGTTCAATGGTATATATTTACCAATAGAGAACAGAAAAATGCCAAATGTATAGGCCAGGATATATCCATGATGCCAAAAAAAGTTTCTCTCTTGTAAACTACAGCCCAGAATCATTCTTTACTAAAAATATAGCACTCATAGAAAATAAAGTGTTCACTAATCATTCCATCAAATATTCCAAAAACAATTACCGTATATACTCGAGTATAAGTCGAATTTTTCAGCACATTTTTTTGTGCTGAAAGTGCCCCCCTCGACTTATACTCGAGTCAAGCACTTTTCTGCAGCAAAAAATTTCATTTTCCGAACCGACTTTGGAGCCCCATATCTCAGGGCCACTTGGTGCTAGGAACCCCAAATTTGGTATGCAAACACAGTGGAACTGGTACCACAACATATCCAAAGATGAAGTTCCTAGCACTAAGTGGCCCCGAGATACGGGGCCCCAAAATCGGTTCGGAAAATGTCATTCTCTGCTGAAGAAAAGTGCTTGACATTTTCTGAACCGATTTTGGGGCCCCATATCTCAGGGCCACTTGGTGCTAGGAACCCCAAATTTGGTGTGCAAACCCATTGGAACTGGTACAATAACATATCCAAGCTGGGGTTCCTAGCACTAAGTGGCCCTGAGATACGGGGCCCCAAAACCGATTTGGAAAATGTCATTTTCTGCTGCAGAAAAGTGCTTGACATTTTCTGAACTGATTTTTGGGGCCCTGTATCTCGGGGCCACTTGATGCTAGAAACCCCAGCTTTGGAAATTTCATGGTGCTAGTTCCACTGGGTTTGCACACTAAATTTGGGGTTCCTAGCACTAAGTGGCCCCGAGATACAGGGCCCCAAATTTGGTCAACTGTGTCCATCTGCAGCAATGTCATTTCAGGACCCTTTGGTTTCAGAGACCCCAAATTTTGGCTGCAGCTAGGGGGCATCTAGGAACCCTTAACTACCGAGTTTGAAGTTCAGGGGACCTATGGCTGCAAATGGGCACAGTGAGGCATGCAAATGGGCACAGTGATGCTGCAAATGGGCATTGTTGACCCTCTTTTCCACTTACAGTAGCTGTGCATTTCTCACCCTTGTCTTATACTCGGGTCAATAAGTTTTTCCCATTTTTTTGTAGTAAATTAGGGCCTCGACTTATACTCGGAACGACTTATACTCGAGTATATACGGTAAACAATTCCTCTTTTTTTGGGATAGTGGGCAAAGCCCCATTCCTTTCTGCCTCTGGCTGACTGTATATCCAGAACCACTGGTGTTAGCATAGGTACTGCCTGTTATAATTTATTTTTTTGCAACATGTCAGTCATAGCAGACCATTACGATTAAAAAAAAATGCTGAATAGATCTATTAGCTGCATCCGTAGCTCCAGACCTGAAATAAACATAACATCATAAACCATAAACACGGATCATAAACTAGCTTCTCTCATTTTCCTATCCTGACTAATGGTAAGAGTCCTTTCCTGCAATCTATCATTGACAAATTAGCAAGCTCCAAGCAGAGGATCTCTGCCAGGGACGGACTGTACCTAAATGGGGAGATTGCAGCTCTGTTGAGAGAGAAGTTTGCTGAAAAGTTAGAGGGGCTTTTAAACTAGGTGTTGGGGGTGGGGTGGAGGGTCCAGATGTAGAGATAGCCAGCATTGAGCAAGGTTCAGTGTGTAATATTGGGTACAACTGGAGCTGCTATTGTAAGAGGATAATTTTGATGTTGTGGGAATTTCAGAATCTTGGTTTGACATTTCATGATTGGCTTACAACCATTTAGGGGTTTTCCATTTATCGTAGAGATAGGGAGAGTAGGAGAGGGGGAGGGGTATCCCTGTATATCAAGAATGATGTGCAAGTGAACCCGAGGGACGCCATCACCAATGGAGCTAGGGAGAAGGTGGAATCCTTGTGGGTGGAGCTCCAAAAGGAGGAAAATAATAGGAAAGTAATAGTGGGCGTATGCTACAGGTCCCCTAACCTGAGGGGGAGGCGGACCTCCTATCACAGCTTGGAATGGTGGCAAGGCTGGGAAATGTCATTATAATTGGGATTTTAATTATCCAGATATTGACTGGGCAGAAGGAACCGCTTATTCGTCTAAGGTTCGCCAATTCCTAAATGTCTTGCAGGATCAATTCATGGGTCCTTTGGTGAATGCACCAACAAGAAATACTAGACCTGATTACAAACAATACTGATTGCAGAAGTGGAAATACAGGACGACTTGGGAAACAGCGACCACAGGTCAATTAGCTTCAGTATAAATCACAGAAATAAGGAGCACAATTGAATTTCAAAAGAGCCAACTGCCCTAAACTGTGCTCTTTGCTAGATGATATTAAATTGGATAAAAACCTAGAAACACTAGGCACAGTGAAAAAATGGGAGTGCTTTAAGAGCATACTAAATAAAGGTATTTGCCAGTGCATTCCAATAGGAAATAACTTTACAAGAGCTAAAATTAATCCTGGGTGGCTAAACTCTAATGTAAAAATGCATATAAAAGCAAAACAAAAGGCCTTCAAAATTATTATGCCCCGTACACACGGTTGGACATTGATCGGACATTCCGACAACAAAATCCTAGGATTTTTTCCGATGGATGTTGGCTCAAACTTGTCTTGCATACACACGGTCACACAAAGTTGTCGGAAAATCCGATCTTTCTGAACGCGGTGACGTAAAACACGTATGTCGGGACTATAAACGGGGCAATAGGCCAATAGCTTTCATCTCTTTATTTATTCTGAGCATGCGTGGCACTTTGTGTGTCGGATTTGTGTACACACGATCGGAAATTCCGACAACAGATTTTGGTGTGAGTGGGGTGAGTACACGGGGTGAGTACCTGGATTGAAAACTGGCTACAGTGGCGGGTCCAAAGGGTGGTGATAAATAGCGAGAACTCAGAATGGTCCGGTGTGTTGAGTCCCCCTGGGACAAATTCTGTTTAATTTATTATAAACGATATAGAGGATGGAATAAATGGCTCAATCTCAATATTTGCGGATAATAAAAAGTGAAGCAGGGCCAGAACTTCTGCCTGGGATGTGGAAACCTCAAGAAGACCTAAATAAAATAATTACTTGGGCAACTACATGACAAATGGTTTAATGTGGAAAAATGTAAAGTAATGCATTTGGGTGCTAATATTACGAATGCAAGTTACTCGCTACGGGGAGAACCTCTGGGGGAATGTAGGATGGAAGAGGCCCTGGGAGTCCTAGTAGATGACAGGCTCAGAAATGGCATGCAATGCCAAGCGGCTTCAAGCAAAGCCAACAGAATATTGGCATGCATTCAAAGGGGATTCACTCCAGAGATAAAACGATAATTCTCCCATTCTAAAAGACTCTGGTCCAGCCGCATCTTGAGTATGCCATCCAGTTCTGAGAACCAGTCCTCAAGAAAGATGTGCTGGAACTGGAGAGAGTCCAGAGAAGGCCAACAAAGCTAATAAAGGGACTTGAGAAGCTCAGCTATGGGGAAAGACTACAAGCATTGAACTTATTCTCTCTGGAGAGGAGACGCTTGAGAGGGGATACGATAGCGATGTACAAATACCATAGCATAGGGAAAAAACTTTTCAGTCAAAGGGAATTTAAATGGACACACAGCCATTCACTGAAATTTGAAGAGAAGCTATTTTGCCTTAAACTGCTGTAACGATCTGGGGTGATTATGCTCAAGTGGTGTATGCCTTTTCAGGAGCACCGGTTAGTCCAGACTGTATTTTTAAGGACACGGCAGCCCAATTTTATTTAAACAAAACAAACTTCACAGAAAATCCTTCCCTTGGATTCCACCATCATTGTAAAACAGTACTGCATTACAGTAACAGTAACAGTACTGCATTAGTGCAGTACACGACCAGCAAGAAAGTAATACATGGCAGATTATGGTTCGGCCAAAACAAACCAAAACCCCCCCCTTGGAACCAGTGTGTAGCACAGGAGAGCCTTCTTGGAACAGAAGTATCTACACATCTCAGTTCCATTGCATATCCCAAAAAACAAAAATGGGTGTGTATACACAAAAGTGAGTACACCCCTCACATTTTTGTAAATATTTTATTATATCTTTTAATGTGACAACACTAAAGAACTGACACTTTGCTACAATGTAAAGTAATGAGTGTACAGCTTGTATAACAGTGTAAATTTGCTGTCCCCTCAAAATAACTCCACACACAGTCATTAATGTCTAAACCACTGGCAAGAAAAGTGAGTACACCCCTAAGCCCCTAAGTGAAAATGTCCAAATTGGGCCCAAAGTGTCAATATTTTGTGTGGCCACCATTATTTTCCAGCACTGCCTTAACCCTCTTGGGCATGGAGTTCACCAGAGCTTCACAGGTTGCCACTGGAATCCTCTTCCACTCCTCCATGACGACATCACAGAGCTGGTGGATGTTAGAGACCTTGCGCTCCTCCACCTTCTATTTGAGGATGCCCCACAGATCCTCAAAAGGGTTTAAGTCTGGAGACATGCTTGGCCAATCCATCACCTTTACCCTCAGCTTCTTTAGCAAGGCAGTGTATGAGGTCGGTATCATGTTGGAATGCTGCCCAGTCCCCGAAGGGAGGGGATCATGCTCTGCTTCAGTATGTCACAGTGCATGTTGGCATTCATGGTTCCCTCAATGACCTGTAGCTCCCCAGTGTCGGCAACACTCATACAGCCCCAGACCATAACACTCCCACCGCCATGCTTGACTGTAGACAAGACACACTTGTCTTTGTACTCCTTACCTGGTTGCTGCCAAACACGCTTGAAACCATCTGAACCAAAAAAGTTTATCTTGGTCTCATCAGACCACAGGACATGGTTACAGTAATTCATGTCCTTAGTCTGCTTGTCTTCAGCAAACTGTTTGTGGGCTTTCCTGTGCATCGTCTTTAGAAGAGGCTTCCTTCTGGAATGACAGCCATGCAGTCCAATTTGATGCAGTGTGCGGCGTATGATCTGAGCCCTGACAGGCTGACCCCCCACCCCTTCAACCTCTGCAGCAATGCTGGCAGCCCTCATATGTCTTTTTCCCAAAAACAATCTCTGGATATGACGCTGAGCACGTGCACTCAACTTCTTTGGTCGACCATGGTGAGACCTGTTCTGAGTGGAACCTGTCCTGTTAAACCGCTGTACGGTCTTGGAAACTGTGCTGCAGCTCAGTTTCAGGGTCTTGGCAATCTTCTTATAGCCTAGGCCATCTTTATGTAGAGCAACAATTTTTTCAGATCCTCAGAGAGTTCTTTGCCATGAGGTGCCATGTTGAACTTCCAGTGACCAGTATGAGAGAGTGAAAGTGATAACACCAAATTTAACATACCTGCTCCCCATTCACACCTGAGACCTTGTAACACTAAAGAGTCACATGACACCGGGGAGGGAAAATGGCTAATTGGGCCCAGTTTGGACATTTTCAATTGGGGTGTACTCACTTTTGTTATCAGCAGTTTAGACATTAATGGCTGTATGTTGAGTTATTTTGAGGGGACAGCTTAGTTATACGAGCTGTACACTCACAACTTTACATTGTAGCAAAGCGTCATTTCTTCAGTGTTGTCACATGAAAAGATATAATAAAATATTTACAAAAATGTGAGGGGTGTACTCACTTTTGTGAGGTGCTGTGTGTGTATGTATATAGTATATATGGGGGATAAACCTCAATTTTGGATAGTTGCAGAGTCCCTCATTCCATTTGCTTGGTTTACTGTATCCAGAACTGCTGAATACAGAAATACTAAATGTGCATAGACAGAAACCCTCTCCTGTCTAACTCAAACCATCCTTTTTCGTTCATTATTCTCCAGGAATGGATTTATTGTACTCGGACTGAAAGTTGCTTTAAGCATGAATACACCCTATATCCAGCCAAGCCCTGTGGGACTGATTCCTAATCAGTGAATAGTTTGTATCATCAGGAGTACAGGGTCAGTGCGCAGAATAGTTGCCTGTCTTGTGTAAAGAATTCTGACAACAGTTTTACAATAACGGGCGGCAGTAGTATATTCTGTGATCAAATTCCCAGAAGGACATAATGCTTACATTACAGTATGTCTATCATCGATCTGTAAACATAATCTGTCAGTAGTTTTCTCTAACTTTCCATCCTCACCCCCTGCTCATGCACATGCATTGTGCTGTCCACATTCTGTGGGATGCTGGAGTTAGGCCTTATTGCTTATTGTATTTCCACACATTAATTGTCCTTACTCTTTATCAGTGAATTTATAGGCTTTAAAGTTGAACTCCAGACAAACTGCTAAATACACAGTTAAAATACATATGTGGGAGTTGTCTGTGAAGACAAGGGATTTGTATATCTGGCTATACAGCTCTGAGATTTAAAGGGGTTGTAAACCCTTGTGTTTTTTCACCTTAATGCATCCTATGCATTAAGGTGAAATAACTTCTGACAGTGACCAGCTCCCCAGCCCCCGCCCCATTTTACTCACCTGAGCTCGTTCGTTCCCTCGGCGGAAATGCGCTCACCTTCTCTGCCCGGGGTTCTCGGCTCTTGATTGGATAGATTGATAGCAGCGCAGCCATTGGCTCCCGCTGCTGTCAATCAAATCCAGTGACGCTGGCGTTGGGGGGCGGGCCGAGTCGGCATTCTGTGTCTATGCATGCAAATTCTGGATTTGGGAGCGCGCCCACAAGGTAACCCCCTGGGAGAGCGCTTCTCCCAGGGGGTTTACCGATGTGAGGAGGAGCCGCGAGAGCCCAGAAGACGAGGTTCAGGGCAACACTGTGCAAAACAAACTTCACAGTGGACGTAAGTATGATATGTTTGTTTTTTTGTTTTTTTTTTAAAAGGAAGGTTTACAATCACTTTAAGCACCTGATAGAAAGCACAGGCAGCCTGGAGACATAACTTTCTTTGCTGAAGTTGGACAACACAGCTAGGTCACCTCTCTGCTTCTAGCCTGTGATTGAATAGTGAAGGAACAGCAACAGATTAATGGGGTAATCTCTCAGCTCTGTCCTCGTGTCATAATGTTCCTTGTCAGTAGATGCATAAATGTAAATGGTGGAGAGCTGTGAGCATGCCATAATCCCGGCCAAGACCTCAAAAAATACCCTCCAATAGAGTAGGTACTATTGTAGGCATATCAGACAAAAGAAATTCCAAAAGCATGGATTATAAAACAATATAAACTTTATTTTATATCAGGTTAAAAAGTTAGGTTATAAAAGAGTATGGCTTGTAAACATACAGTATGTGTAATGGCAGTTCAATTGTATGATTACTAGGACCTCAACCAAAACATAATAATGTAATGAGACAATATAAAGTTTATATTGTTTTATAATGCAATGCTTTTGGGATGTATTTTGTCTGATATGCCTACAATAATCCCTACTCTATTGGAGGGTATTTCTTTGATGTCATGTCAGCAGATGGGAATTCAGGACACCTAAGTACCCCTCACTCCCTAACTTCTTCTGTACAGGGAACTACAAGAGCCTGATATCAAGTCTACTTGAGGTACTTGGACTAATTGTATTCAAAATACATTTAATAATTTTGTAATTATTACATACCGGCACTTATTGGCATCTTTTAAATAGCCGTCTGGATCCTGCAAGAGGTCAGCCATGAGGTCCTGGTCATGTTATTCAAAACTATTCCAGGGGGAGAGGAAAATGTGAGGGAGATGTAGGGAGCAGATATGAGTTCTTTCTCTTCTGATTGACACCAACATTTTTAGATTTAATTCATATTATTCTGCATGTTCCAACTCTGCTTCATTATTGGGAATTTGAATGATGGTCCTATTTTCTCTAATTATGTTATTTTCTGATGCAAGGGAGTTATTCACAGCAAGATAACTGTAAATTATAGTGTAAAATGTAACTGAAACAATGAACGTAAAATGCATTACCCACAGTGAAAAAATCCTATTTTCACAATCACTTTTACTATTGTTCTCTTGTGTGTGTGTTATACCATTGTTGAATGTACACACAGCAGCTCAGATGACATAACCATTATACTGTGGACCTCCCTAATCAAAACTGTATATATTGCCAGCTAAAATGATTATGTTATTATTGACTTGTATAGTACCATTATATCCCATGGTACTGTACAAAAAAATAGAGATAATGGGTTGGGGGGGCAGGTAGTACAATACATAGAATGTTCTAGTGACAGGTATTTACAGTTGCATAGCGTGTATCAATATGGAAAATGAGCCTTGCTTACACATTCTAACATTTAGTGTAGGAATGGGAGAGAGAGGAAGCAGTGTGTGCCTTATACGACTGTGAAAGCAATGCTGGACCAGCAAATGAAGAGAATATACACTGATCATCCATAATGTTATGACCACTGACAGGTGAAGTGAATAGCATTGATTGTCTTGTTACATTGAAAGTAGCTGGTATAAACTAGCAGCAAGTAAACATGTTGTCTCCGAAGTTGATGTTTTGAAAGCAGAAGTATTGTGCTAGCATAAAGATTTGAACAGCTTTGACAAATTGTAAAGGCTAGGTGACTGGATCATCTATCTGTAACTCTAAACAGGTAACCTGTAAAGGCATTTAAAACGTTGCCTATAGAGATTTTTAAGTACCATAATTTGTCGCCATTCCACGAGCATACAAAATTTTAAAGCGTGACATGTTGGGCATCTATTTACTTGCCGTAACATCACCTTTCATATTTTACAAACAAATTGGAGTATATATTGTATTTTTTTTTTCACTAAAATTTTTTTTTTTTTTTATTGCGTTCCCAGTCTGCAGTGTTCAGAACCTACCAAAAGTGGTCCGAGGACGGAAAACCAGCAAACTGTCAGCAGGGTCCTGGGCAGCCAATTCTCATTGATGCACGTGGGGAGCAAAGGCTGGCCTGTGTAGTCTGATTCAATAAAAGAGCTTAAATTGCTGGTTCTGATAGAAAGTTGTCAGAACACACAGTGCATCACAGTTTGTTGGGTACGGGGCTGCGTAGCTGCAAACCAGGGTGCCCATGCTGACCTGTTTCCACAGCCAAATGTGCCTACAATGGGCAAAATGAAGTAACTACTCCAGGTAGGGATAGCTGAACTGCTGATGAATGAACACACATCAGATAGGGCGCATGCGCGAGGCTGAGATGGCGGCTGTGTGAAGTCTCGGCTCCGCTCCCCACCGGCCTGCTCGTCACTCACCCGGACAGATAGCGATCCCGCCCGCCGGTGAAAAAAGCCCTGATCGGACCACCGCTACCCCGGGGACCTGATCCGCGGCCTGGACGTACCATAAATAGTTCCCACGTGAGCCGCTGGAGCGGGGACCAGGGAAGGCCGGAAGCCGCGGCCTCAATTACACTACCCCGCCGGCCCGATCGCTCCTCCTCCCCTGGGCTTTCAGTAATCCTGCTAACCCCAACGAGCAGCCCTCGGACACCTGCAGCCCTGGGAATCATCAGCACAGGTTGAGATAGGCCAGATTAGCCCCCCCAGCTGCCGCTCTGACATAGGCCAGAGAGGGCCTGAAACACCAAGAGGGCGGCGGCAGCAGCGCGGCTCACCAACAAACAGCAGCCCCCCCCACAGACACAGCCCGAGAATGCCTTATTCCACAGCTTGGCAGGGGAGGCAAATGAGGCGACCTCCCAAGCAGCTTCATTATCACCAGAACGGGACATGTTCTCCTCACAATCTGATGTGGATGGGGCTCTGGGGGACATGCTATTCAGCCAGGGGAGCCCAGACAATAGCCCTAGCTATCCATCCAATGTGCAGGCGGCTCCACCACCCACCACCCACCCCATTGCTTGACCAAGGCCTGGAAAAGGCCACTACACGCATAACCTCCGACCTCAAACGTGAATTCCAAGAATTGGGTACCCGCATAGGAACATTAGAAAACACGCTGGATGATACTATTACGAGGACCAACCAAAATACTGACTGTATAGAGAATATCCACAAAAGGCTTGATGACGCCTTAAACAAGATCGATGACCTGGAGAACCGCTCTTGCCGCTACAACTTTCGGGGTCCGCGGCATCCCTGAAAGTTTCACAGACACTGAGGCTATTGTCAAGGAACTGATTTCATACCTTATTCCAGATGTACCCCCCCACAGAATGGAACTAGATCGAGTCCACAGGGCCCTAACTGCTCCCCGTCCCGATGGTCTACCAAGAAATATCATTGTAAAACCTCACTACTATGAGGTGAAGGAAAGAGTGATGGCTAAAGCAAGGGAGATTGCGGACTTACACCTGAGAGAGCACTCTATCCAGATTTTTGCCGACATCTCGCCAGTCACCGTACAAAAACGCAGAGCATTGAAACCGCTGCTACAACCACTCATTGCTAACAACATAAAGTATCACTATACCTTCCCGTTCCGACTGAACTTTACCTTCCGTAACAAAAAACACGCCTTCTCGACCTTTCCTGATGGCAAAACATTGCTGAGAAGTCTGGGCCTGATCTCCACTGAACCTAGAGGCTCCCCCCATACCCCACAATCCAAACCTCCAACCAGCGTGCCACTGCAGAGCCCTCTATCCCAGGTGCGGCGCTCGACAAGAAGCAAGGCCAAGCTCACGGCTCGATCTCCCTGATGACGACGGCTGTCAAGGTCCCTTTTGGGATGATGAAAAATTTCTTCTTTGTCGCTAATTTCCCTAATTGATCCTAGGGCGGGATCACAGTTAGAATCACAGTTAGAACCATTGAGGGTTCCCAAGTTAACAGTTATGTTACAGAAAGAGGGAAATCCTCCCTTACAAACAAACACTATCTTTTAATATAGTGTACAACAACAATGGGACTTCCATTCCTTGTTAAAAAAGTATGGTTCTACAGTTAATGATTCAAGGGTGTTTTAATGGCCGGTGGCGGATGTCATCTGCCCTGTTTGATTTTGTTCTCCCTCCTTGTTGAGGAGACTGGGATCAAACCTGGCCTTGGGTCTAACCCAAGGCTGTTACTGACGACAAGGGGCTTATAACGCCCCTCCCCCCCCTTTCCCCCCCCCTTTTTTTTTTCTCCCCCCTTGTTATTACAATTTAGTTATCATTAATAATCTAAGTGACTTGTTCTAATATTGTTTTCTCCATTTTGTAGGACAGTACCTATTCAGGTTGTAAACTCCATCTCTACTCTCTACCTCTCTTTCTTTCCTTTTCTCTCTTCCTTTTCTTAAATCTTTCCCTTGGAATCCCTCAGTCCTGGGTCCTGACCACTAAGGGAACTTCGCCAGTTGGACAATCCTGCGGTCATCCTCTGGGGCATAGGTGAGTGAGTTTATTGCTTCTTGAGTGCACCATGGCAAACCAGAATACAGACCTCCCCTTTAAAATTGTTACACATAATGTTCAGGGATTTAATTCTCCAGTTAAACGTAGAATGGCTTTTCAACACTACAAATCCCTACACACAGACGTGCTTTTCCTTCAAGAAACACACTTTCCTTCGAATTACAATCCTAAATTTCTACACCACTACTACCCCCACTTTTATCTAGCGAACGGCCCGGGTAAGACTGGGGGGGTGACAATATGTTTTTCCAAGCGGGTCTCCTTTTCACTGGAGAAACAAATTAGCGATCCAGAGGGCAGATACCTAGTATTAATAGGATACCTGGAAGGCTCCCGCGTTACCCAAATTTCTTACTATGCACCCAACACAGGCCAACTACCTTTCTTTCGTAAATTACTGCACACCGTGTCCCCTGACCTAGGAGGGGTTGTTCTCTTTGGGGGAGACTCCAATGTGGCCCTAGACTCTATTTTTGACAAAACCAGGAGGCCCTCATCAGCTCCACGACACTTCCCTAAAGTTGGATCTAAATTAGCCAAAATGTTATATTATCACAACCTGATCGATGTCTGGAGAGAGTTAAACCCATCCAGGAAAGATTACACATTCTTTTCCCATGTCCACAATACCTACTCCAGAATAGACCACTTTTTCACAAACCCCACAAGTGTACCTCTTTTTCGGGCCAGTAAAATAGGGGAAGTGACTTGGTCAGATCACTCCTTGCTCTGGACCACCTGTGACTCTCTACGAGACACTAGAGGTCCAGCTCCCTGGAGAATAAATGATTCTCTTCTGAGCAACCCTTCCGTCTGTTTTGATGTGGAGCAGCACCTTAAGGAATATTTCTCATTGAACGACTCGGAAGATACTTCCCCTGTGACCAACTGGGCTGCTCACAAGGCCACAATTAGAGGATATCTCATACAAATAGCGTCCCGAAGTAAGAAACACTCTAACTCATTAATACAGGAAAAAGAACGGGAATTAAATGATCTATTGTCCCAGCACAAACAGTGCCCTGACCTAGACTTGAGAGACAAAATAGATTCCACTAGGTTGGAATTAAACCTTTGCTTGACAACTAAAGCGGAAAAAAGCCTTATATGGACACAGGCTTCCTTCTATACGTTGAAGGATAAACCTGGTACTATGCTGGCTCGCAGACTAACGCCTAGGACCCATCAGACGGTACCCCCAAAACTCAGACAACCTAATGGAAACTTGACACAGAACCCGCAAATCATCACAAAATTGTTCCACTCCTACTATACTTCCTTATACTCTACACAGGAGGCCCCCCCTCCCGGAGCCCTGGATGACTTTTTTAAAGAAGTGGCTCTACCATCTTTCTCAGATTCTCACCGTGAGGTTTTGGAAGGAGACATCACCGTAACAGAAATATTGGCTGCAATAAAACAGGCTAATGCGTCCAGGACTCTGGGGCCGGATGGCTTCTCAGCCTCTTATTATAATAAATTTGCTCCACTATTGGCACCTCATCTACTAAAATTCTTTAATGCCCTTCGTGACGGGGAGCAACTTGATACAGATTCTAATAGAGCTCACATCAGTCTGATCCCCAAGCCAGATAAGGATCATAGTGAAGTGGCAAACTATCGCCCGATATCACTGATCAATAGCGACCTGAAGCTACTCACAAAAATCTATGCAAACCGATTTAATACATTTCTGGCGCAATATATCCATATAGACCAAGTGGGATTTGTCACGGGGCGGCAAGCTGCTGACCAGATCCGACGGGCCACTGACCTGATTTCTATTTTACGCTCTAATTGGGATGGGATGGGCGCTAGGCGAGGAATGCTTTTGTCATTGGACCTTCACAAGGCCTTTGACTCCATTTCCTGGCCCTTCCTCTTCCATACATTGAGACAGTGGAATTGCGGACCTAAATTTATGAGCCTTATTGGCACATTATACTCTAATCCTTCGGCCAACATTCTTGCATATGGACACAAGTCTGATCTTATACAGATACAGAAGGGAACCAGGCAGGGATGCCCTCTCTCGCCTCTCCTTTTTGTTCTGGCGATCGAATCACTGGCAGCGGCAATCCGTGCCAACCCCAACATTCATGGGGTACCTAGCGGCGGCAGGACACATAAATGTGCTTTTTTCGCCGACGATTTGTTATTATTTGTAACAGATCCGATTACAACTCTTCCTAATTTATTTGCTACACTCTCTAGATTTGAAACTGTCTCTGGTCTATAGGTTAACCAATCTAAATCTGAAGCATTGGACATAAACCTTTCTAGCCCGGTACGTGATGCAATACAACAGTCGTTTCCCTTTAAATGGTGCACACAGGCACTCCCTTATCTGGGAATTAAACTTACTCGGGATGTATCTACACTGTTTCAGGTTAATTATACCCCATTGAACAAGAACTAAAGAACTGGCAGTCACATGATCTTTCCTGGATGGGTAGAATAGCAGCCATAAAGATGACGGTACTCCCCCGAATCCTTTACTATTTCCGATCATTACCGATCCCGATACCATTTGCATTCCTTAAAAAACTTCAGACGCTAATATATAAATACATTTGGGGTGGTAGGGGATGCAGAGTAGCTCACTCCACTCTCTATATTTCCAAAGGGAAGGGAGGACTGGGAGTTCCCCACTTCGTGAAATATTATAGGGCGGCCCAACTGGTACAACTTTACCAAATCTTTTCTACAACATACCAACCAGACTGGGTTCGATTGGAAGCACAAGCCAGTCCCTCACTACCAATAGACCTCCTGCTGTGGCTCCCGACAAGAGAACGTCAGGCCATATTGTGCCCTTCCTTATCCCACTCCCTGCGTCTGTGGGACACGGTGAACAAAACACACCCATTGAAATCTCCTCATTCTCCTGTAGCCCCTATACTCAATAACCCGCACTTCCCTCCAGGACAAAATCCCCAGCAATTTACGTGGTGGGTTAACAAAGGCCTTTATAGGATAGCACACTTCATAGATCACAAAGGGATCAGGCAACAGGTTTATTTTCGAGAGATATTACAGATGCCACAGACTGAATCTTTCCATCTACATCAAATCACTCACTTCATCAAATCCCTAGCTACTGATCTGATAGACATAACTACTAGGACCTTGTTTGAGAATAAATGCTTATGCAGAACTGAGTCATGGGGAGGGATCTCTGAGCTCTATGCCCTCTTCAATACCCAACAGACCAAACTTTCATACCAAATAGCATGGGAATCTGATCTAGGTGAGACTATAGAGGAGGAGATATGGGGGAAATGGTCGACCATGGTGCATAAGGGAATACTTAATACTTCCCTGGTGGAGGGAAACTACAAGGTGTTGTTCAGGTGGTACCTTGTTCCGGCGAGGCTGGCGAGGATGTAAGCCGGAACTTCACCCCTCTGCTTTAGAGGATGCGGGCAGGAGGGTACCATGTTACATGTTTGGTGGTCCTGTCCCAAGATCCAGCGCTTCTGGATCAGAGTATTCACCTTGGCCTACTCAGTGACAGGACAAAATCTACCTAAAAATCCCAAGACGGCGCTATTTGCAGACCTGCCGGACGGGACCCCTAGACATCTCCGTACGCTCATCTTCTTTATTTTTTCAGCAGCTAAAATTACAATAGCACGAGCATGGAAAACTCCAGTGGTCAACCTTGCACTGGTAAAGAATAAAATATCTTGGATCATGGTCAACGAAAAATTGGCCAGTATCCTTAAAGACAGACAGGCCAGATTTGACAGGGTGTGGTTCCCCTGGATCAAATACCTCCAAGCCCCATAGTCTCTAGAACTGTACGGTGGGGGATCCAGGCCGAGGGAAACGGCTTCTTCTTTGGATTCTGGACCTTTATCTCTTTTCTCTTTCTCTCCTTTCCATCCTCCTCCTTCTTCTTAACCTTACTCTATATCACTTCTCTTCTCCCCTCCCTTTCTTCTCTTTTTATGTTTAAAAAACTCTACTTATAGATACAAGTGGAGAGTTATGGAGCCTCTCTTTCCTTGGCCCCGAGGGAGGAACAAGGTAAACTAATTTTAAAGGCCTAACCTCCTTTGACGCCAAGGGCCCTGATACTGAGATGTACTAAAGGTACTACAACTTGATTTAATACTACCAAGAAGTTAAGAGTACTCCGCTTACGGGGCAAATTTATCTTCCTTATCTTTTCTATTTTTTTTTTTTTGGTAAACATTAATGATATATGGAACTCATATGATATGTTATTCTAGACCCTATAAGGATAGGTCTACATTAGTGTCCTTAGGTCCACAGAGCGTACTAATACTTACATGTTACCCCCCCCCCCCCCTTTTTTTTTTCCTTCGTGTTCTGTACAACACTTTTGTGTCATTTAACAGAAAATATGTTTGCTGACTGATTGTTCATGCCATTTTGTATAATTTACAAAACATTTAATAAAGAAAATTGAAAAGAACACACATCAGATGAGGTGCACGCCCTGTCACTGCTGTAGACGAATAGATATACAAAAATAGGATGGCAGCACTCCCATATGTGGACTGGTCTAATGATTTCAAAAATGGTTTGAGGAACCCAGCAACAAGTTTGAGGTGCTGACTTGCCCTCCCAATTCTCCAGATCTCCAACCAATTGAGAATCAGCATATGTGGGATGCACACTAAAAAAACAAGTCTGATCCATGGAGGCCCCACATCGCAACTTACAGGACTTAACCCTTTCGCTGCCAGGTCTGTATGACATACGGTCTTGGCAGCGGAGGACATCACACACAATCCGATAAGATAAGGGCATTCGGAAGGCAGCACTGCTGCCTGATCGCTCTCTCACACACTCCAGCTAGCAGCGCCACCCCGCCATGCTTACCGGGCTCCGTTTGCCCATCTGCGGGCCAGGGAGCTCCATGTCCATGGCATGTGCCGGCGGCTGGAGAGGAAGGAGACACACGTCTACTCTCCTCCCCTTCTTCTTGTGACCCAGAAAGCAACCTTCTCTGTAACTCTAAACAGGTAACCTGTAAAGGCGTTTAAAACGTTGCCTATAGAAATTTTTAAGTACCGTAATTTGTCGCCATTCCACAAGCATACGAAATTTTAAAGCGTGACATGTTAGGTATCTATTTACTCGCCGTAACATCATCTTTCATATTTTACAAAAAAATTGGGGTATATATTGTATGTTTTTTTCAATTCACTAAAATGTATTATTTTTTTTTATTAATTGCGTTTGAAAAACTGCTGCGCAAATACCGTGTGACATAAAAAATTGCAACAATCGCCATTTTATTCCCTAGAGTCTGTTAAAACGAAACAATTATAATCTTTGAGGGTTACAAGTAAGTTTCTAGCAAAAAATATTGATTTAAACTTGTAGACAAAAAGTGCAGGAAAAAGCCTGGTCAGCAAGTGGTTAATATCATTATCATATGCTACTACAATTATCCTGATGGGGCAGCTGGATGATATGAAGACTGCTTCCATAAACCAAGGGACCGCCACAAAAAGGTGGGGGGGTCATGAGCAGAAGAAAGATGGTTCTGGTTATTCAATATAGATCATTAGCTAGACCTCATTTAGAATACTGTGTCCAGTTCTGGAGACCTCACTTACGAAAAAAGATATTGATAAGATATAACAAGTCCAGAGATGGGTAACACAAATAATGAAAGGTCTGAGGGATAAAACATATCAGGAGAGACTTCATGAATTTAATTTGTACAGTTTGGAAGAAAGAAGGGAAAGGGGAGGCATGATTGAAACCCTTAAATACATCAAGGTGGTGAATTAGGTTCAGAAGAGCAGTATTTTCATTGTGAAGCCAAGATCCAGAACATGGGAACATGACCTCAAACTAGCAGGAGGAAAGTTCAAAACTTATCTTAAAAAGTATTATTTTTCTGAAAGAGTAGTTGATGCTTGGCATAGACTTCTAGCTGAGGTAGTAAATCAGTCAACAGTAAGTGGATTTACAGTGCCTTGAAAAAGTATTCGTACCCCTTGAAATTTTCCACATTTTGTCATGCTGCAACCAAAAACGTAAATGTATTTTATTGTGATTTTATGTGATGGACCAACACAAAGTGGCACATAATTGTGAAGTGGGAGAAAAATGATAAATGGTTTTCAATTTTTTTTACAAATATGTAAAACGTGTGGCGTGCATTTGTATTCAGCCCCCTGAGTCAATACTTTGTAGAACCACCTTTTGCTGCAATTACAGCTGCAAGAATTTTTGGGGATGTCTCTACCAGCTTTGCACATCTAGAGAGTGAAATTTTTGCCCATTATTCTTTGCAAAATAGCTCAAGCTCTGTGAGATTTCGAGAGAGATTTTGGAGAGCGTCTGTGAACAGCAATTATCAAGTCTTGCTACAGATTCTGAATTGGATTTAGGTCTGGACTTTGATAATATAGCATGTACAATTGCGACCCAAGTCATATTGTAATTGAATGTTATTAAAAATTACCTTTTCTTTTCAATCTGCAGCCGCTGAAAAAAAAATAAACAGACTGTGTACAGAACAGTCCCCAGAAACATAATTTCCTGCTTGTGTGATTGGCTCACAGATTTTCCCAGAAGTCTGCAGTAAGATGCAAATCAGATTTCAGGCATCCCCTGAAACAAAAATGTAATTTTTGGTGAGGTACTCCCAATAGGAACACGTCTAAAGGGATGCAGGCCCAGCAGCTTTCCTCATTAGTGTCCTGCAGGTGCACAGCTGATTGATAATTATGAAACCACTCCCATTATACTCACTTTCCCACATGGGCACAGAGGAACAACCAGGGATTTCTTCAGATTAAGGGAGGAATCTGCAACAAAGTTTTTTAAAATCCTTGCAATGTACATATATCACCCAGGGAGGAACAAAAGTGGAGTTATGCTTTAACAAATAAAAACCCTCAAAAATGTATATATTTAAAAAAAAAACATTGGGCAGACTCGATGGACCTTCTATGACAGGACTTGCTGTACAGTCTATAAAAATTAACTTCCGCAATTGTTTCTAAGGTTCCTTCTAGACTGCATAAACAAGTTTACACAATCTATGATGGTGTATGCTTCTGAGATTGATCCATGAACAAGCTAAGTGCACAATTGGTATAATCAAGGATAGAAGGACTAGAATCATCTGGCAAGACATACACGCTGTAATGCTACAGGATGTATAACTTTTATGTGCAGAGGAGAATTAACTATACAGCATATATTTTTAGACAATTTTAGTTTAATTCACTATTGGTTTGGTAGACAATTTTTGCTTTTCAGACAATTTTAGAAAACAGCATCTCAGAAAATGGAGTGGTATTATTATCTTGATGATTTTATAGAGAAAGAAGTAGTATATTTAAAGAAGTCAGAGGTAGAATGAATTCTGACTTTTGGTATAAAATTCCCAAATAAAAATCTCCACATTTAAGTAAATTGTCAGTTGATAATGCTGCGTACAATATAGTTTTTTCCCCAGTTTAATCAATTTCTTATTTTTTGTACATTTTGTGCAGTTATGATTTTTCTGTTATTCCTTCCTATCAGAAAAAAAATGGTCATTGGTATCTGGACTTCTGCCTTCAGTTAATTATTGTTATACAGGATATATAGCACCACTAGTTTATGCAGCACTTTACAAAATAAAGGCAGACAGACTTCTACAATACAGTTCAAGACAAGAATGTAAGGAAGGTCTTTTTCATGAAAACTTACAATCTAGAAATAGGAGCAAGTGCTACCAAGTCACTTAAGATATGCATTTTCCTGGGATTGCCCAAAGGTAAACAGAGCAAGAGACAGACTGAGTTAGGGAGTTCCAGAGGATGGGAGAGGCTCTGGAGAATTCCTGGGGATAATCATAGGTGGAGATGATGAGGGAGCTAGAGAACACGAGGCCTTGGAAGGAGCTAAGAGGGTAAAATTATGAGACAAGGTTGGTAATGTAGCTTGGAGTAGAGTTGAGGGTGGCTTTGTATGTTAGTATTTTAATCTTTTTTTGTTGGACGAGCTGTATCCACTGAAGGGGTTTACAAAGAAAGGTGGTGGACACTGAGGTAAAGGTAAGGTAAATACACTATATTGTCAAAAGTATTGGGATGCCTGTCTTTACATGCCCATTAACTTGAATGGCACCCCAGTCTTAGTCCTTAGGGTTCAATACTGAGTTGGCCCACCCTTTGCAGCTATAACAGCTTCAACTCTTCTGGGAAGGCTGTCCATAAGGTTTAGGAGTGTCTATGGGAATGTCTGACCACATTCCTCCGCATTTGTGAGGTCAGGCACTGATGTTGGACGAGAAGGGCTGGCTCGCAGTCTCTGCTCTAATTCATCCCAGAGGTGTTCTATCGGGTTGAGGTCAGGACTATGTCCAGGCCAGTCAAGTTCCTCCACCCCAAACTCGCTCATCCATATCTTTATAGACCTTGCTTTATGCACTGGTGCGCAGTCATGTTGGAACAGGAAGGGGCCATCCCCAAACTGTTCCCACAAAGTTGGGAGCATGAATTTGTCCAAAACATCTTGGTATGCTGATGTCTTAAGAGTTCCCTTCACTGAAACTAAGTGGCAAGCCCAAACCCTGAAAAAAACAACCCCACACCATAATCTCCCCTCCAACAAATGATTTGGAGGAGTGGCCCAATACTTTTGGCAATAGAGAGTGGATGAGCGAGTTTGGGGTGGAGGAACTTGACTGGCCTGCACAGTCCTGACCTCAACCCAATAGAACACCTTTGGGATGAATTAGAGCAGAGACTGTGAGCCAGGCCTTCTTGACCAACATCAGTGCCTGACCTCACAAATGCACTTCTGGAAGAATGGTCAAACATTCCCATAGACACACTGCTAAACCTTGTGGACAGCCTTCCTAGAAACGTTGAAGCTGTTATAGCTGCAAAGTAGACATGTGTTTTCGTTTTCGTCCGAATGCATTTTCGTCCGAATTTCAGGTATTTTCGTTATCGTTTTAACAAACGAAAGTGCAGAATCGGAAAAACGAAAGATCTGACATAAACAAATGCTTTATTTTCGTTTTCGTTGCTACAACAGTTCGATATAGATAGGAGATTCGACATGATGATGACAATAACAATCTGTGTCCATCAAACCTGTGGTCGAATGTGCCTAACCTTAGCTCTATTAGTCCAAGATTATTCTACATAGAGAGAAAAGATTCGACATAGAGAGAAAAGATTCGACGTAGGGAGAAAAGATTCGACGTGGGGGAAAAAAGATTCGACGTGGGGCAAAAAAGATAAATAAAAATAATGATGATGATGAATGTTATTGGCTGATTGTAACCAAAGAGGAGGAGCAGTAAAATAGCTAGAACTAAGTACACAGGTACTTTGGCTTATGGTGTCAGTTGAAAGTTCTAAGAAGATTCGACGGAACAGGTAAACTATACGGCGTCGTACAGTTTAGCTGCTCCGTCGAATCTTCTTTGAACATTCGACAGACACCATAAGCCTTCAATGACAGAATCTACCTTAATTTAGATTTTCGGACGAATGCAATTTTTAATGAAAAACGAAATAAATAACGAATTTCGGGAGTAACTAAATAAATTTATTTTTCAGACGAAAACGAAATTCCGAAACGAAATATTTCAGTGTGCACATGTCTACTGCAAAGGGTGGGTCACCTCAATATTGAACCCTATGCACCAAGACTTGGATGCCATTAAAGCTCATGTGCATTAAAGGCAGTTGTCCTAATACTTTTGGCAATATAGTGTAAGTTTGGCAGTGGCAATCATGATAAACTAAAGGGGGAATAGCCTGTGTAAAGGTAGGCCAGTGAAGAGAGAATTGCAATAATCGAGACTAGAGATACCATAGGCGTGAACAGGGCTGCTATTAGAAATCACGGGGCCCATACAACCTACCTGACAGGGCCCCCCTGGCTGGAAGTGACTGAGGACATAGATTTATCAGTCCATTTCTCTGCAGCCTCAGCTACACAGTTACATGAATTGGAAACGCTCTGCGGCTTCTTGTTCATTCACAAACTGAAGCACAATAAACAGAAACCAATCCCCCTGCAGTGAAGCCGGAGGGAGAAAGCGGAGGAGAAGCTGGCAGCGCTGCAGGGGGAGGTAAAAGAGAATTGGTGTCTGCAAAAATAAGACAGTACAGCCGGCCCTCCTGCTCAGCAGGTGCCTGGGCCCCCCTTTTGAACTGATGGGGCCCAGGCCCAGTACAGGAGAGCTGGCTGTACTGCCTTATCAGCAGTCCTGGGAGTGAATTACTAGATTTGAACAGCGATTGGATGTGGGGATAAAAGGAGGGTCCAGGAAGACAATTAGCACCCTGGCATGAGGGGAGGAAAATCCCATAAAAGTCTGGGGAGAGGACATGGGGGGGGGGGGAATATCTGAGTTTGAGGAAGTGGTCTAACTGTCAAGAACTTGCCTCCACCGAGGGGCAGAATCTAAGGAATGGGCAGTCTTCTGTAGAGCTCCTGATGGCATAGGTAGGTTGTCTGCTTCCTGCTTCCAGGTCACTACCACAGTTACCACCAACTAAGGCAAGATGAGCGATAGACTCCTGTAGGGTGCCAGCCACTGGAATGACAAGTACTGCACACAGGCACAGGAGTACAGCACAATGTACAGGTGTCCTGGGGACAGGAGACTGTATGGTGTACACGATTTCCATTACCAACATTTTATGGCTCAACATACAGGCTTTCTAGGGACATGTGACCAGAGTGCACAGTGGAACTACCAGGGACAGGACACCACCAGCATAAAAAAAAGATTTCTAGAGATAGGAAAGCCGAGTACACATTGAGACCCCCAGGGACAGGGAGTCACAAAGTATAGGACTCAGCAACACATCAACAAGCGTTGCTTGCACAACGATGGCTGATCTGAGCACAGCCTAAATAGAGTCACTGGTCAGAGACTGGTCCTATATCAGACAGCAAGTATAATTGGATGGTGCTGCCAGACCAGTGCAATAGTCAGGGGTAAAAAGACAATGGGGCTGCAAATAACATTTCAGCTTTGCAGCCACAGCAAGGTAAAATCCACCCATACGTATGTAAGAATAAAAGGCAACAGATCACCTTACTGATGTGTGACATCCATACTAATAATATGTCATTTAGAGCCCTTTCACACCGGGCCGCCCACAGCGGCGCATTTCGGCCGCTAGCGGGGCGCTTTAACCCCTGCTAGCGGCCGAGAAAGGGTTAAAACCGCCCGCAATGCGCCGCAATATCGGCTTTTTGCCGGCGGTATCCCAGCGCTGCCCCATTGATTTCAATGGGGAGCAGCGGTGAAGGAGCGGTAAACACACCGCTTCTTCACCGCTCCAAAGAAGCTGCTGGCAGGATTTTTCCTGACGTCCTGCCAGCACAGCGCTACGGTGTGAAAGCCCTCAGGCTTTCACACTGGAGTCAATGCTGCAGCTGTTTGAGGGCGGATTGCAGGCGCTATTTTTAACGCTATAGTGCCTGCAAAACGCCCTCGGTGTGAAAGGGGTTTTAGTAACTTAGAAATGTCTGGGGAGACAGGAGGAGTGAACTGAAAAGTAAAAGGTAGATTTGGGTGTCCTCAGCATAGAAATAGTATTGGAAGGCATGGGAGGTTATCAACTGACCTAGGGAGGAGATGTACAGTGGGTATAGAAAAGAATCACCCCCCTTTAAAATAATCACTTTTTGCTTTGAAATAAAGACACACAGTGTTTGTTTTATTTAGCTGTATTTACTCAGTCCAACTTATTATAACATCCAAGTGAAAGATATAAAACCAAGATGTCAGGGAAAAAAAAAAATCTAAAATAGAATCACTGAGTTGGAAAAAGGATCTCACCCCCTTGTGTCAGTATTTTGTTGAACGACCGTTTGCTTTAATTACAGCCTTTAGTCTGTTGGGATATGTCTCTACTAACTTTGCACATCTAGACTTTGCAATATTTGCCTACTCTTCTTTGCAGAACTGCTCAAGTTCAGTTAAATTTGATGGTAACTGTTTGTGGACTGCAGTCTTCAAGTCATTCCACAGATTTTTTCTCCTTCAATCACTGTGTGGTCACTTTTGCTGTTTGCTTTGGGTCATTGTGATGTTGCAAGGTAAAGATCTGAACTTGTAGACTGTGCATCCTGTATGAACCCCATGGTGTAATTTTCTGTTTTAGGCTAGGTTCACACTTATGTGTTCGGTGCAGCCTGCGTTTGCACAGGCACAGCAGGCTATTCAATGGAATGGGCTGCTGTACCTGCAGGAAAAAGGTTCCTGCACCCTTTCAAAACCAAAGCCACGGGGAAAAAAAGCACAATATGATTTCCCACACCCGCAAATAAATTGTGTGTTTAGATGCATGGGGGTGCTATTAAGCATGAATGGCCCGCGTGTCTGTAAAGGAGCAGAACGTTTTTGCTGTGGTTGACACAAAGTGTGCACCAACCCTTACCTGGAGTGTACCTTTAAATTAACTATCAATGTAATCAATCTCTCAGGGACCTCAGAGGCTGAAACTTTCATGCTTAAAGGTTCAGGTATGTGCATTTGCTGCAGCCATTTCAAGAGGCCCATTCCCCTTGCTAAAATGTAAAGCCCATTTCCAGGCAAACATAAACACCTTCACACCCATTCACCATTTTTCTTCTCCAAATTAAAAGTTCACAACCTCTTTTTACTCACCAAAGTCTGCAGTCGCACGTCCCTTGCTATCATCTCTTCAGAGAATGGAGATCGTTGGTCCAGCAGAGCAGTCTGGTCCTTGGCCAACTGGTCCTCAGTCATTCTGCTGCTGCAGTTTTGGAGCCTGAGAGGACCCTGCTACTGGACAGCCAACGTCAATTGTCAATGTCACCCAGCCAGTGATGTGACCACTCAAAGAAGGACCTTCATACTTTGCTGTGAGGAAGAGAGAGGACCCAGGACCTGGAGTGTCATGTGACCACAGTTTAGGGTAAGTTAAAGGGTTATGATTTTAGAGTATTCTTTAAAAAAAATGTCATTGTGAGTAGTTATGGGGGTTGAGGGTGATGGTGCCTAAGGAGCAGTTTTACCTTTTTTTTTATTGAAAAGGCATAAGGAGACTTGGGAACACTTAATAGTAGACCCCCCCCCCAACACACAATGATATGAATAAACAAAGCCAAGACCTATGGCATGGAAATTTTTATCCCATCTCCAAAAAATCATTCCACAAGTTAAAGGTCTACTTTATGGCTTTTTTCCACAAGATGCAATTTGCTGCATGTTCTAGTGAATATAAAATCCATGAACAGAAGTAAATATAATATTGTGGGTTTTTTTTCTCTTTATCAATGATTCGCATACTTGTGTGCTTCTTTCTTGTGTCTTTCATTCTCAATACAAACATATGCCAAATGTTACGCAGAGCCCTGGACAAATGGACTGGAATTTTATTATAAATTTAGATAATTCCAGGTAGTGGCAGTCCAAGTGACATAGACAGTGAGTCACATAACTAAGCTGCCTTGTGTTCCTGCCAATGTCATCCTGCTCTGAAGAGCCTGACTGTCTAATGTCACTGCTATTGATTGTCACACGGCTTCTGTTTTATGTCCCTGGCAAAGGTCATGTTGTACTAACCGTGTGCTATCATTGTTACTATTGTAAATTGCTAGTTTAAACAGTTGTTATATTGGATGTTAAATGGTGTTCTGCATGTTCACCTGCAAGTAGTCATAAATTTACATAATTTGAGTGATTTCACTATATAGAAATATTTAAGAAAATAATGTTCATACTACTACCGACAAACACTGTCTGTGAAACTTTTATATTTGAATAGTTATGATAGAACTAAAAGCAAAACTTTTTTTTCATTTAGGAAGGGCTATAACCTCTGTCAGTTTTTTTTTGCCAACTCTGTCCTATTAGGAAGATTTTCCTGAGTCTGTGCAGGGCAATAAGTCCCTCGCCAGCACCCTCCCTCCTGCCAAGTGCCCCCACAGCAAGCAGCTTGCAATGGGGGCAGCCGAGCCGCTGCTCGGTGTGTATATTCAGACTTGTAGACGTGGCTCGGCCCTGCCATCTCTCTCTCCTCATTGTCTCACTGACTCTAATGGGTGACCCGACCGGGAGGGGTGGGTAGCTGTGCACTGTTTGCCGCCCCCCCAAAAAATACCACTGGCCGCCACTGCTAATGGTAAAAAACAGGAAATTCTTCCATGGAACGAAAAAAGTATTGTAGAAAATGGGCTTTTAAATGGTAGTCCCCATGGTTAAGATAAAACATATAAAGTTAAAGACAAAAGATAACGTTTATTTATTAATATATATAGTGTTCATAAGAAAAAAAAAGGGGCAACTAAAGCCCAAATATATGTAGAGAGCATATCACATATATATCAAATATGGTCTCACATGACTTGTACGGGATCTGCCAACATGTTTTGCGGTCATTACCGCGCACAGTGGTGTAGGGGGCGGCACAGTGTTGTAGTGGTAGCACTCTCGCCTAGCAGTAAAAACGGTCGCTGGTTCGAATCCCGACACCACCTGCCTGGAGTTTGCATGTTCTCCCTGTGTCTGCGTGGGTTTCCTCCGGGTACTCCGGTTTCCTCCCGCACTCCAAAGACATGCTGGTAGGTTAATTGGATCCTGTCTAAAATTGCCCCTAGTATGTATGAATGTGAGTTAGGGACCTTAGATTGTAAGCTCCTTGAGGGTGTAGGGACTGATGTGAATGTATAATGTAAAGCGCTGCGTAAATTGACGGCGCTATATAAGTACCTGAAATAAAATAAATAAATTACCGCTTCTTCAAGGCTTAATCCTCTATATGCGAATCACAAAACATCTGGTATATGTACAAACAAGACATAATTAATAATTTCATATTAACATACAATTGAATATATATATATTTATACGTGATATGTGTGTAATATATATATATATATATATATATATATATATATATATATATATATTTATACGTGATACGTGTGTAATATATATATATATATATATATGTATATATACAACAAACTGTCCCCAAGCAAGAGAGAATTCTCCAATGGGAATTTAATGCAAACCCCTATTTGTAGCCACACCCACAAAATCACAATCCCATTTTTAACCACTTCCAGACCACCACACGCCGATATACGTCCTCTCTTTGAAGAGATAGATTTTGTTGTTATGGCAGCAGCTAGCTGCTATAACCCCAGTATCCTCTTCTTCAGTGGGCAGTCCAGTTTCCGATAATAGTGGTCTCGCCACAAGATCACTTTTATGGGTGGCGAGAGAGGGGCCAGTGCCATCCGCTGCTTACTGGAGCCGTCGGTAGCGGAGGATGCGATCAGATCCTTCTCCTTCCTGGGAATGGAGACCAGTGAGGGGAAGATGGCCCCCACCTGTCTCCATACCATTGCAGAGCGGAAGCAACAACAAAACGGCACTTCCACCCATAGCTCTTAAATGGCCATTTTTTTTTTCATTGCAGTTTAGTGTCTTTTTGACCCCAGATCTCATATTTAAGAGGTCCTGTGTCGTGGATAAATCACCATACACTTTTGCGCAAATAAGCGCCCATTCAGTCTAATGGTATAATGCATCTTTAAATAACCATGTCTCCCGCATTTCCCCAGTAAACAGACATAATCGCCATCTTATGTCCTCATCTCAGCACGACTGCCCTGCCGAGCAGTGCACTGGTTCTTTTATTTAAAGACAACAAAAGCAGTCACAAACAGGAAGTCTTGGCCCCAACAGCCAATCGCTTCCTCCATGGGATATGACCTCATGGGATATGACCTCACAGGATATGACAACACTGGATATGACAACACAGGATATGAATGTCAACACAGGAAATCCTTCCAATAGGATGGATCCGTTCCTGCTGATGGGAGATTATCTGCAGGTGTACGCCATGGTACCCCAAATATGTTGATCAGGCATACAGGTGACACATCCGCTAATCAGATAATGTCTTTGCAGAGCAAACACATAGCCCCCAGACGATTGTTCTGTGCTTTGCACAGGGGCCCTTCGCTGGCGGACATATCCCCACTCTGCAAACATTTCTCTCCAACCCAGGAAGTTTTCCACTACCAAACAGATCTCAACCAGCATCAGTCTGCCCCAGTCAGCTCTTTAGAGCGGGCTGTGGGAGTACTAACACTGGGAGACACAATGACAATACATATTAACCACATGATTACTGGGCACTTAAACGCCCCTCCTGTCCAGACCAATTTTCTGAACGCGGTGACGTAAAACACGTACGTCGGGACTATAAACGGGGCAGTGGCCAATAGCTTTCATCTCTTTATTTATTCTGAGCATGCATGGCACTTTGTCCGTCGGATTTGTGTACACACGATCGGAATTTCCGACAACGGATTTTGTTGTTGGAAAATTTTATCTCCTGCTCTCCAACTTTGTGTGTCGGAAAATCCGATGGAAAATGTCCGATGGAGCCTACACACGGTCGGAATTTCCGACAACACGCTCCGATCTGACATTTTCCATCGGAAAATCCGACCGTGTGTATGGGGCATTACAGGAGAGAATTTCCCTTCCTAGGGGTAGATTTCCTCTCACCTCCTGTTGTCTCCCTCCGTTTGTAAGTAGGAGTCGTTTGTAAGTCGGATGTTTGTAAGTAGGGGACCCCCTGTATATGGGACAAGAGACAGACATTCAGGGTATAAAGACAACAAAAAAATAAACACATTTCAAATATGATGCACCAAGATATCCATGGACAATAAGAAGGGATACCTTGAAAGTATTGATAAGAAAATGCAGCACACATAGCATGCGGCCCACCAAACAAAACTACTACAAACAAACATGGGAAATAGACCATTTTTGCAGGGACCATTTTGCAACTGTTGAGATAATGAACACTTCGGTCAGGAGTGTATAATAACAGTATAGTGTGTAAAGTGCAGGAGTCAGAAGTATATAATGTACAGAGTACAATGATCAGGATTATGTCCTGTACATCTATGTACCAAGCCATCTACTGACTTGATCCAGTGATCTGTGCTGTGCTGCCCTGCCAGTCAGCTAATACATTCTTAATGGTAAGCTGTACTGTGCTTGCCCACTGGTGGCTGCCATGAGTATGGCTTGCCTAGAGGAATCCTTGGGGCCATGGGACATTTTTGGGGGGAAGGTAGTGTTGTACAGCAAAGATTTGTGGATCGAGGAGAAAGGTAAGTATTTGTGCTAGTGGGCACTTAGGGTAGTGTGAAGAACTGATGAATGGACAATTGTATCAAAGGTATGATTGCCCTTTAAAGAGACACTGTTATTTTCCCTGCATTGGCAAAATGACAGTATCTCTTTAACCACTTCAATACCAGGACCTTTCACCCCTTTCTTGCCCAGGACAATTTTCATCTTTCAGCGCTGTCGCAATTTGAATGACAATTGCGCGGTCATGCAACACTGCACCCAAACTAAATTTTTATAATTTTGTTCCCACAAATAGAGCTTTCTTTTGGTGGTATTTGATCATCACTGGGGTTTTTTTTTTTTTTTTTGCTAAACAAACTAAAAAAGCCAGAAATTTTGGAAAAAAAAAAGTTTTTCTTAATCTCAGTTATAAAATTTTGTTTTCTACTTCACTGACGGGCACTGATGGGCACTGATGATGTGGCACTGATAAGGTGGCACTGATTGGCACTGATATGTAGAATTGATGGGCACTGATAGGCGGCACTGATATGCAGCACTGATGGGCACCAATAGGTGGCACTGATGGGCACCAATAGGCGGCACTGATAGGTGGCACTGATGGGCAGCTGTGATGGGTACTGACAGGGGGCACTGATGGGCAGCACTGATGATAAGGTACTGACAGGTGTTACTATAGGGCACTGACACTGTGATGGGCACTAATTGGCACTGTGGTGGGCACTGATTGGCACTGTGGTGGGCACTGATGGGCACTGAGGTGGGCACTGTGATGGGCACCTACAGCCGTTTCTGATAGGGCACTGACTGGCAGCTGATGGGCACCTTTTTGGCAGCTGTGGTGGCATATCTGATGGGGCTGTGCTGAGAATCAATGTCCTGATTATCAGCACAGGACCCCCCTCCCTCTGACAGGGAGAGCCGCTGATCGGCTCTCCCTGTCAGCGTGACCCGAGGAATGCAGTTTACCGGCACTTCCTGGTTCATGCGATGATCAACTGTGATTGGTCACAGCTGATCACATAGTAAGGAGTCTCTGTCAAAGGCTCCATACCACGATCGGAGATGCAGTGTGTCGGGCACGTGCCGGCATGTTATCCTGCTGGACATCATATGAGTCCCAGTCAGGATAACTGAACCACCACCCGGTCGTCATTCTGCTACAGGCCTGGCGGGAAGTGGTTAACCGCTTCAGCCCCGGAAGAATTTACCCCCTTCCTGACCAGAGCACTTTTTGTGATTTAGCACTGCGTTGCTTTAACTGACAATTGCGTGTCATGCGACGTGGCTCCCAAACAAAATTGACGTCCTTTTTTTCCCACAAATAGAGCTTTCTTTTGGTGGTATTTGATCACCTCTGCGGTTTTTATTTTTTGCGCTATAAACAAAAAAAAGCGACAATTTTGAAAAAAACGTATTATTTTTTACTTTTTTCTATAATAAATATCCCCAAAAAATAATTAAAAAATTTTTTTTCCTCAGTTTAGGCCGATACGTATTCTTCTACATATTTTTGGTAAAAAAAATCGCAATAAGCGATTATTGATTGGTTTGCGCAAAAGTTATAGCGTTTACAAAATAGGGGATAGTTTTATGGCATTTTTGTTAATAATTTTTTTTTACTAGTAATGGCGGCGATCAGCGATTTTTTATTGTGACTGCGACATTATGGCAGACACATCAGACATTTTTGACACATTTTTGGGACCATTGTCATTTATACAGCAATCAGTGCTATAAAAATGCACTGATTCCTGTGTAAATGACACTGGCAGTAAAGGGGTTAACCACTAGGGGGCGGGGAGGGGTTAAGTCAGTACTAGGGAGTGTTTTCTAACTGTAGGGGGGATGGGCTAGCTGTGACACCTCACTGATCTTTGCTCCAATGACAGGGAGCAGAGATCAGTGACACTGTCACTAGGCAGAACGGGGAGATGCCTGTTTACATCAGCATCTCCCTGTTCGTCCTCTCCGTGAGGCGATCGCGGGTATCCCCGCGGTGACGGCGGCACGCACGCAATGGCACGGCGGGGAATTTAAATGGGACTAACAGGTACACCCATTTGCCCAGCCGTGCCATTCTGTCAATGTACATCGACGTGCGCCGGTCGGGAAGTGGTTAAAGGACAACTGTAGCTTTGGTAACAGCACATTTGGCACCTTTCAGGGTGGAGGGGGGAGCGGATACCTGTCAAAACCAGATACCTGCTCCTACATCCAGGTAAGATCACCGCAATCGTTGTGCAGTGATCTAAGAAATTTCCGGTCCCTCCTCCTTTCCCCCTGCTGTCTTCTAGGAGACACACAGGTCCCAGAAGACAGCGGGACCATTCAGAAAGCGCAGCGCCACTTGCGCATGCACAGTAGGAAACAGGCTGTAAAGCTGCAAGGCTTCAATTCCTGTTTCCCTTTGTGAAGATTCCGGTGCCTGCACAGGAAGCCGATGGACGGATTGTCTCGGGGTGCCGACATTGCGGGATCCCTGGACAGGTAAGTGTCCTTATAGTAAAAGTCAGCAGCTACAGTATTTGTAGCTGTTGACTTTTAATTTTTTTTCTTCAGGCTGGAACTTTAATAATTTCTCTTCACCCCCTACAACCCTTCTCCAAAACTGCTAACCCCCTGCAGTCCTATTCCAATACTGTTCACCCCTACAACCCTCTTCCAATATTGTTCACCCCTATACCCTCTTCTTCCAACATTATTCACCCCTGCACCCTCTTCTTCCAACATTATTCACCCCTGCACCCTCTTCTTCCAACATTATTCACCCCTGCACCCTCTTCTTCCAACATTATTCACCCCTGCACCCTCTTCTTCCAACATTATTCACCCCTGCACCCTCTTCTTCCAACATTATTCACCCCTGCACCCTCTTCTTCCAACATTATTCACCCCTGCACCCTCTTCTTCCAACATTATTCACCCCTGTACCCTCTTCTTCCAACATTATTCACCCCTGCAACCTCTTCTTCCAACATTGTTCATCTCTGCACTCCTCTATCAGGACTGTTCACCCGCTCACTCCTCATCCAACATTGTACACTCCTGCAAACTCTCTTCTTACACTGCTTGCTTCTTGCAACCTCTAAAACATGCAGCCTTCTTCCCCCATTGCTCACACTTCACCTGAAGTGTTAGAGACTTAGGGCAGGATTTATACTCCTGGAGAGGAAGGTACAAGGGGCTGTGGGCAATGCTGGGGACAGAGCCAAATTACGCGGGTATATACCACAGCCAGTAGCTCCAGGCTGGAGAATTGCAGAAAGGGCAACAATGCCCACACATATTATGGTTGGTTGATGGGCAGGTTACATAGTAGGTGAGGTCGAAAAAAGACACAAGTCCATCAAGGCCAACCTATAAGTGTGATTATATGTCAGTATTACATTGTATATCCCTGTATGTTGCGGTCATTCAGGTGCTTATCTAATAGTTTCTTGAAACTATCGATGCCCCCGGCTGAGACCACCACCTGTGGAAGGGAATTCCACATCCTTGCCGCTCCTACAGTAAAGAACCCTCTACGTAGTTTAAGGTTAAACTTCTTTTCTTTTAATTTTAATGAGTGGCCACGTGTTTTGTTAAATTTCCTTCTGCGAAAAAGTTTTATCCCTATTGTGGGGTCACCAGTACTGTATTTGTATATTCAAATCATATCCCCTCTCAAGCGTCTCTTCTCCAGAGAGAATAAGTTCAGTGCTTGCAACCTTTTTTCATAACTAATATCCTCTAGACCCTTTATTAGCTTTGTTGCCCTTCTTTGTACTCGCTCCATTTCCAGTACATCCTTCCTGAGGACTGGTGCCCAGAACTGGACAGCATACTCTAGGTGCAATCTCTTTGATCCTGCCATAAATTGAATCCCTCTTTTTTTTTTTTTTGATCCTGCCATAAACCTAATCCCTCTTTTTTGATCCTGCTATGAATTGAATCCCTCTCTTTTGATCCTGCCATAAATTGTATTTTATTTTTGATCCTATCATAAATTGAATCCCTCTTTTTCTTTTGATCCTGCCATAAATTGCATCCCTCCCTTTTTTGATCCTCCCATAAATTTAATCCCTTCTTTTTTGATCCTGTCATAAACTTAATCCCCCTTTTTTTGATCCTTCCATACATTTAATCCCCCCCTTTTTTTCGATCCTGCCATTAATCTCAACTTTACATTGTGTTGCTACCACACAGTATTTTACTTGAACATGAGTTTGCATTTTCTCCTTTTTCTAAGGAATACATTTCTCCCTTGGAGTAATAAGGTCCTAATATCTCATGTAGCATTTTTTCTACACACTTCTTTTTGGCTCAACAAAATCACTTTTTATATTGCCTTTCTTTCCTGTCCCTCTTCTCATGCTGGCTAAAAACAGGTGTAGACACTAACCACTTAAATAATTGGTGGTATCAATTAAATATGTTCATTTTCTGTGACACTAACCTGATATGCCAATTTTGTAGAGATGGAGTTTGCATGTGTGTATGTGAGTGTATATATATATATATATTTTGCCATATGTGTTTCAAACTAGCTACGACTAAGGCTATTGCCGAATCGCGTCAGTTTATTGTTTTATTGTCACTCTGATGTACCAATAAACAACACTTCAAGGATTACAGTTTTGCCGGCTCTTCTTACTAGAAAGACCAGAGTCTTGTAGAGTGGGAAAATTATCGTTTTATCTCTGGAGTTGATCCCCTTTTTAATGCATGCCAATATTCTGTTTGCTTTGTTATCAGCAGCTTGGCATTGCATGCCATTCCTGAGCCTATCATCTACTAGGACCCCCAGGTGAGGGCAATACAATCTGGGATGCCATTTGTGAAACAGGGACAAAATTGTATCCAGAGGGGCCTCCCAAAATAAGACTGGTCTCAAAACCAGGGGCATCTGCCCATCCTAATGTACAAATCTTGTCCCTCCCCAGCCTTTTACCGGACAGTGAAAGGAAGCAGCACACTGATAAACTCATCTTTCTATCACTCTCCTGTTTACAACATTCTCTTTGTTAGCGGATGAGCACTTCAGAAGATTGGCTCCTTGTTCTGCTTCTCCCTCTTCCAGTCTGAACTCTGCTGTGGAGATATTGGAAGAAGCTGATACGGAGTCATATTCTGGTACTTGACCACTTAAAGGGGTTGTAAAGGTAATTTTTTTTTTTTTTTTAAATAACAAACATGTTATACTTACCTTCACTGTGCAGCTCGTTCTGCACAGAGTGGCCCCGAACCTGGTCTTCTGGGGTCCCTCGGCGGCTGTTTCAGCTCCTCCCCGCAAGAACTAACCACCTTAATGCGAGCTCCTTTGCATGGTGGTTAGTTCTTGCGGGCGCGCTCCCGTGATACAGCCGGCGGCTATAGCCGCTCACTGTATCACTCGGCCCCGCTCCCCAGCCCGCCGCGTCATTGGATGTGATTGACAGCAGCGCGAGCCAATGGCTGTGCTGCTTCCAATCCATCCACTGCAGCCAATCAGCGGCCAGGCTGAGCGGAGGAATGGATGTCGGGAGCGAGCAGCTAACTTTCGAGGGGTCAGGTAAGTAAAACGGGGGGGGCGGCGGTATTGTCAGAAGTTTTTTCACCTTAATGCATAGATTGCATTAAGGTGAAAAAATTTTTACCTTTACAACCCCTTTAAGCCCTGGACCATTTGGCTGGCCAAAGACCAGAGCACTTTTTGCGATTCGGTAATGCATTGCTTTAACTGACAATTGCGCGGTCGTGTGACGTTGCACCCAAACAAAATTGACATCTTTTTTTTCCCACAAATAGAGCTTTCTTTTGGTGGTATTTGTTCGCCTCTGCAGTTTTTATTTTTTGCGCTATAAACAAAAAAAGAGCGACAATTTTGAAAAAAAAAAAAACGCAATATTTTTTTACTTTTTTGCTATAATAAATATCTCCAAAAAATATATAAAAAAACATTTTTTTTTCTTCAGTTTAGGCCGATACGTATTCTTCTACATATTTTTAGTAAAAAAAATTGCAATAAGCGTATATTGATTAGTTTGCACAAAAGTTATAGCGTCTACAAAATAGGGGATAGTTTTATGGCTTTTTTATTATTATTTTTTTTTTTTTTACTAGTAATGGCGGCGATCTGCAATTTTTACCGGGACTGCGACATTATGGCGGACACGTCGGACAATTTTGACACATTTTTGGGACCAGTGGCATTTTTTACAGCGATCAATGCTATAAAATTGCATTGATTACTGTAAAAATGTCACTGGCAGTGAAGGGATTAACCACTAGGGGGTAGTGAAGGGTTTAAGTGTACCCTAGTATGTGTTCTAACTGAAGGGGGGAGGGGACTATGTAGGGGAGATGACAGACCGCTGTTCATACTCTGTATGAACAGACGATCTGTCCGTTCTCCCCTCAGAGAAGCGGAAACGGTGTGTTTACACATACAGATCCCGGTTCTCTGTGTGCCCTGAGCGATCGCGGGAGCCCGGCGGTGATTGCGACCGCTGGGCACTCGCAACAGCTCCGTGAGCAAGCAGGGCCCCCTAGTGGCTGTCTATGGTACCGACGTACCATTTTTCAAAATGACATTTAATGATGTATTAATGACAACTGAATTGCATTTATTTGTGGCTTTACAATTTTGGAGCCTAAATTTGAGACAAATGTGTTATATAAATTGCTTTATTAAACAAGCGTTGACTTCCTTTTACATTATTATTTTTGTATTTTCTCATAGTGTTTCTGTTCTTAATGATAGTCTGTACTGTATAATCTTCCTTATCGGTCCTTAGCGCCACACTGCAGATATTAATGGTTTGCTGTTTTTCTTGGCACATAGTTGATGTTGCAATTAGCTGGGTGCGAGGTCTTTTGGGACACGTAAGGACTCTGGGAAAAAGGGAAAAGTTGGAAGCTGCCTGCGTATAAACATACTGTCATACCACTTGTGTTAGGACGGCCAGTAGCCCCTTCAATGTTGAAAGACCAAAACTTTTAAAAGCAGTAAGCAAAATTCATTAGAAACAGCTGGACCGGTCTATTTATAAAATGGTTTATATGGTTTATAACGTAATCTTATTTAACTTGCAGTACTTACAAGAGTGAAAAACCATGCTAGCCTATTTCTGGTAAGCTGTAATGGTCTTTTTAATCTTTGCCTGTCAAAATCATTTGGAAGATAGTTTTATTTAGGGGTTTTCAGTTTGAAATGTGATGTATAAAAACCCTTTACCTTCTGATATTTGGCAGTCTGGGCTTGGGAATGAAATATTTCTTTAAAAATCTTTTAAACACCTTAGGTTGTACTTAGCTGGCTTCATAAAATCAGTTTGTGCCTTTTCCAGCTGTTTAATTGTGCTCGGTAAACACTTGCCAAGAATGGCTTTTGCCACGATAATTGCAGTTCTCATGGTGCAATGCTGCTGAATTGTGCTTTATCTTTCTGTTGTGTGCCCAGATAGTGGTGCGGAGGAAGACCATTTCAGAGACAGTTAATACTGATAAAAAAATAAAATAAAATCATAGCCTTTACATGCATCCAGATTCCGGTTACAACTTGTACGTGTTCTTGTATGTGTCTAACAGTACAATGGAACCTCGGATTGCGAGTAACGCGGTTAACGAGCGTTTCGCAATACGAGCACTGTATTTTTAAAAATCGTAACTCGGTTTGCGAGTATTGTCTCGCAAAACGAGCACGATTCAGGCCAAAGCGGTGTGCAGTACCTCTTTTGGACTGAGGTGGGGGGGGCGTCGGAGCCGAGCAGAGCCAAACGGAAAGGCCCAAGGACAGCACAGCTGACCATGGCAAATCTCGGGTAGGAAGTCTTTCCGAGGTTTGCCGAGGTCAGCTGAAGCGTCCTCGGGCCTTTTCGGCCGTTTCCGAGGCTCTCCGGCGCCCCCCGCCTCTGGCCACATGCGGTATTGCATTCCATTGAAGTCAACGCGGAACGAATAATTTTCGTTTCCATTGACTTCAATGGGAAAACTCGCTTTGATATGCGAGTACTTTGGATTACATACATACTCCTGGAATGGGTTATGCTCGTAATGCGAGGTTCCACTGTATATGTAAAATTGTAAAATAAGGGTCAGCATAACATCCACAGTGGAATACATTATCTGTATAATTCTCACAATCATGAGCTCTGTATAATTCACAAATAACTGTATTGTTAATATAGACCCACTGTGATTTTAAATGGTGACAGAAGCCCTGGTATTATAATTATATTTTTATAATGACATTATATTGTATAAGCAGACATCTCAACTCTCCCATGAGTCGCGGGAGTCTCCCGCATTTGGGTGTGGGCTCCCGGTCTCCCACCTGTCACTCAGCCACAGACAGAGCAGCCCGAGCGGCTGAATGAAGTACGGCTGCTCGGGATGCTCTGTCTGTGGCTGAGTGACAGGAGGACAGAGCCGAGAGGAGGGGTGGACGGGGTCTTGTCAGGAGGAGGAGGGGGGTGTTGGGCCCTATACTCATTACATATTGAAGATCTGGCTGTCATACCGCTCCATGCCCGACACTCTGCTACAGCCCGCACGCTGGGCTGAGGTTGTGTCTGTGCCCACTGTGCCACTCCTCTCTGCAGCTATGCCAGTGTCCAGACAAGAGAAGAACGATCCTTCCCAGGTTGGTTAAAGTGTGTCTGGCTGGATGGAGGCTTGCACGGTCTGAACAGCAGTAGGGATGGGCGGAGCTGGCAGAGAAAGTTCATCACTCTGCACACAGCAGCACCGATCACTGTCCAGCCCATCAGGAACCAGAACTCTCCCCAGGCCAGCCCAAATGCTCTTGATTCAAGCCATGGCAGCTGCCATTAAGGTGAATTGCTAATATATATTTGTAGAACAAGCTGGATTAGTGCCAGCAATACTAGATTTGTGAAACTTCCTGTCTGTGTCAGTCTGTCCAGCAATGATGAGAGCGCAGACCACGATGACTTCTCTGTTTCCCAGGATCATTAGAAATCTTTATTGGACATTTACTGAGGGCTAGGTATTTGCTTGCCTGTGAGGTTAGGCTCTTCTTGAATTCATTTCAAAGCCTATGATCAGTTGCACTTATTCTTTAATGTCACATGTCTAAAAATCTCTGCAGTGACTCAGTATAAACATTTTTTTTGGATATCTCTTTGTAGCTGCTAATATGTTACAAGAAATCTGTATTTTAGGCTGGCTATGAAACAAACTTTAGCCCCAGAGCGGCCCTCTTCCTCTCATAGTAACCATTCCTCCTTCAAAGCCCCTTATTATTTTTATTTATTACTTATATAGTGCTGTCAATTTACACAGCACTTTACATATACAGTCCCTGTCCTCAAGGAGCTCACAATCCAATGTCCCTAACTCCAATACTAGGTCCAATTTAGACAGAAGACAATTAACCTTACAGCATGTCTTTGGAGTGTGTGCGAGGAACCCGGAGTACCCGGAGGAAACCCACGCAGGTACAGGGAGAACATGCAAACTCCAAGCAGGTAGTGCCGTAGTTGGGATTTAAACCAATTGCCCCAGCACTACTGGGCAGAAATGCTAACCACTTATGGGGAAATCCATTCTATTTTTTTCTTCTGTCCACCAGCTGAACGAAAAAAAAAAAAAAGTATTCTCACCTTTAGATTTACACTACAAAAAATGTGTACCCAGCTTTAGTTAAATGCACCCACAGAGCTCCACCCTCATAGTTGCCAGCCCTCCTTCATACCACCACCACATCAGTTCTCTTAAAGGTGGGTACAGACGGATTGAAATTAAACCAGTTTAGCAGGGAGCAGCAAAATTTCAATCTGTGTGTGGCTCTTCCCGTTCCTGTTAGAATTTGATTGGTAGATTGACTTCGGTCGAACAGTCATGCTAGAAAACTTTCATTAAATCAGTGGCCAAAGCCAAATGGCTGCAGCCACTGATCAGTGTATTCTGACAGCGGGGAGTCCCTACTGTCACAATACAATGGCACAGTGGGGAGGATTCCTCCATCCACTTCACTTTTTTTTTCTTCTGCCCACCAGCTGAACAATAAGAGAGCTAACTGTGTATACTCACCTTTAGACTTATACCACAGATGCCAGAGCATCTTTTCCTTCCAGTGAAAACACCAACACGCAGGCATTTTCCATCACACTGACCCCAATATATTACTGCGGGATAGAATGTCTACTGCTTACATTTATGTTACATATGTTTTGATGAGACGTGTTGCATACATTGCTACAAGCTGCATCCAACCCCCTACTCCACCTGGTGGGGGGGCACAGTTTAACATCTTCGCCCTGGGCACTGGATGACCTTGTCCCAGCACTGCAGGCGGATGTGATGACGTCCTAGCCAGGGAATGCCAGTCTGTGCAAAGTGGAGGACTGTAACAAAGCCCTGCCTCCTACATAGATAGAACTCTGATCCAATGATACATTGAATCAGTGTGATGTGTATCATAGGAGGCGGGACTTTGTCACAGTGGCCACCGGGATATTCAAATCTGTAATTGAGCTCTGCGTGAGCAGGAGGCATTTAATTGGCTCTGATCAGGCTGCATTTCATGGACACTGGTAAGGCTGCATTTATTGGGGGGGGGGGGGGTTCGGCGGCGGCGCAAAGCATCACCTCCCTGAAATGAGTTTACCACCTCCCTGAAATTAGTTTTTGCAGGTTAGGATGTCTGACATGCGTACAGATGTGAAACTCAGAACGCAGTCCGTATTTGGGGGTTTTAGGTTTGTATGAATGTGCAGGTTTACACAGTTACCGGTGTACATCCTGCAGCTGTATGCAGCACCTGTGGCTCCCGGGTGGGGAAATACACCCAAACGTTCCATTCTATGGCCCTAGGTGGTGGGGTGCTTGAGCCCTCAGTCAACAGAAAGGCAAAACAAACAATTAGAAAAGATCAGTTTGATGTTTGTAATGTCATCAGAGTTGTGTTAATGCTCTATAAACATTTTTTTTATTATTATTTATTTATTTTAAAGGTGGAGTTGGGCTATAAGAAGCAAAGTAGAGTGATTGTGAATGGACTGTTTGCTTCCTCTAATGGTTAATCTACAAACAGCTATATTTAAAGTGGTTCTAACAGCAGGAGGTTTTTTCATTACCACTTGCCTACAGGGCACTTTTACCCCCTTCCTGCCCAGGCCAATTTTAGCTTCCAGCGCTGTCACTCTTTGAATGACAATTGTGTAGTCATGCAACACTGTACCCAAATGAAATTGTTATCATTTTCTTTTCCACACAAATAGAGCTTTATTTTGGTGATATTTAATTGCTACTGGGTTTTTTATTTTTTGCTACAAAAAGAAAACAAAAAAGACAGAAAATTGTGAAAAAAAAACCCCATTTCATAGCTTGTTATAAAATTTAGCAAAAAGGTAATTCTCCTTCATTGATGTGCGCCGATGAGGCTGCATTGATGAGAGAGCGCTGATGGGCACTGATAGGTGGCACTGACAGGTGGCACTGATGGGTAGTACTGATAGGTGGCACTCAAGGGCACTGATAGGTAGCACTGGTGGACACTGATAGGCAGCACTGATAGGTGGCACTGATGATGAGGCACTGATTGGCAGCGCTGATGGGCACTGATAGGTGGCACTGGTGGGCATTAATAGGTGGCACTGGTGGGCACTGATAGGCAGCACTTATATGCACTAGTAGGTGGCACTGGTGGGCACTGTTTTGCAGCAGTGGGTGTCCATTTTGTGGAACTGATGTCCCTCTGACAGAAGCCGATAATCAGCTTTTTTTTTTCTCCATACGCTGTCAGAGTGAGGAAAAATCCGTTCTACGACCTTCTGTTTACATCATGTGATCAGCTGTCATTGGCTGACAGCTGACCACATGGTAAGGGGCCAGGATCGGCCCCTTACTCTGATCTGTGATCAGCCGAGTCTCATTGACTCGCTGATCACAGGGCGCACAGGCAGCTTATGCACAGGAGGACGTACATGGATGCCCTTCCAGCAATTTAGGCCCACGCTGTAGCCGTCTTTCGGCTATAGCGCAGGCAGGAAGAGGTTAAAGTGGTTGTAAAGGCTCCAGTTTTTTACCTTCATGCATTATATATTGGGTACTCCGATGGGCTGGTAACAGGTACTCTGATGGGCTGGTAACAGGTACTCGGTTACTCAGATGGGCAGGTGACAGGTACTCGGTTACTCAGATGGGCTGGTGACAGGTCCTCTTTACTACTGAGAGCAATCAGTGTGTATTGGTATGTACTGTAGGTGGTAACTAGCTGTTACCGCAACCTTCTCCTCACACACGATCGGTGTGCAAGAAGGAGAACCCGGTAACAGCTAGTTACTGCGGCTTGTTTACATTCTGTGACCGGCTCTGATTGGACACATCTGGTCTGGTCAATTTCCTTGGCTATTTACCCCGATCGGGGATGGGCTGTGTCAGCGTGACACGCCTTATCCCCGATCACTGCTCTGCGTGCCCCTGGGAGCACGCACGAGCGACATGCATGAAGACAGTGCATGTGACCAGCTGTGATTGGACACAGCCGGTCATGTGGTAAAGAGCCATTTTTATTGGCTCTTTACACTGATCGGGAATGAACTATGTCCAGAGGGACACGCCTCATCCCCGATCGCCGTACTGCACGACCTCCAGGGGCGTGCGAGAGCGGGCGAACGTCATATGACGCCTGTCCAGGGAGAGACAGTGTTCCTGCCGGCGTCATTTTACTATGACCCAGTAAGTAGGAGGTTAAATAAAAAAAGTTTCCTTTAGAATCACTTTGACTTTGTTACCATGCATTGTGGTACATGAAAACCAGGTATGTTAGCAAGGTATGTTAGGGTGTAATTAAGGTTTAATGACACTGCCGTGTGCAGAAATGTTTTTTGTGCGTTGCAGGAACACGCGTGATTTTGTACACATTCTCACAAATGGGACCCAGCTTTGGACAACTTCACTGCTTCTATAGAAAACCCTATAGTAAGGATGAATTGCTCCACATTAGCTGGTAACTACATTGATCAGTGGGAAGTTATTTACTGCTTGTTAGGAATATTAAAGCTTATCTAACCCCAAAAGCAAACATTTTATATTTTGCAACTTAAAGTGGTTATAAAGGCAGAAGGTTTTATACCTTAATGCATTGTCTGCATTAGGGTGAATAACCTTCTGTGTTTAGGGCCCCTCCCCCCAATCTCAATCCAGCGCTGTGCATGAGAGCAGGGTTTCTCTCCTCTCTCTCCTTCCTCAGGACATGGAGGCAGCTCCTGCTGCTGTCAGTCAAAACAGCAGGGGGTGGGTCTGAGCCGCAGTGTGTGTCAATGGACACACAGAGCCCAGCTCTGGGTCAAGCCTGCATGAGTTCCCCCTATAGCAAGTGGCTTGCTATGAGGACACTTGGAAGGGGGCAAAATAACCAGGCGCGCCATGGGGGTCCCCAGAATTAGAGGATCGGGGCTACTCTGTGCAATACCATTGTACAGAGCAGGTAAGTATGACATGTTTGTTTACAATCACTTTAACAGTCCTTAGATGTGGTGGCTGCACAGGGCCTGTGCAGAGATTTTTGTCTACACCGGTAAAGAAGCATTTTGCTGCCCCCCCCCCCCACCACCACCACCACCCCCCTCCCCCTACAACGGCAGTCCATGGTGAACCCTGTATGAGAAAAATTCAGTAAAAAAAAAAAAAAACACTCAGAAAATTACATTTTTGGGTACATAAATTTATTTTATTACATGCCACCATTGATTTTCGAAATTCGGCTGACCAAGCCTTCAATTTCACCTCATGTTGCTACAGAAAATAATTTTCGTGGCTGGGAATCTTCTTTTCTCTTCATAAATTTTCTTTGCTTATTACATTTCTCGCACGATTCTCCCATCATTGATTAGAAAATTGTTCGTTTTTCTAAAAATTTCCAACATGTCCGATTCCTCAAATTTGATTGCTGCACGAAAATCGGCCGTTGCTGCAGCCCACTAATGGTGCGAAATTCGTATGAAAATTCTTTGATACAATTTTCCAAAGAAAATTCTTTAGAAATTTGAACCGTGTATGGCCGGCATAAGTCATGTGACTACCTATATACTTGATATAATGTTTCTCTTTAGAATGTGACATGAACTTGTATATGCAACAATAAATCTTGCATTGTAATTTTTTTCATGTATTGATCCTATTTTGACATGACGTGCCTCATATAAAGTCCCAGATTGCTTTCCATTCCCACATGACGAGGGAGCGGCAGATCGGCAGTTGTGGAAGTGATCGGCGGCTTCAAAGTCGCTTGTATCACTTCCACATTGAAAGCTGACAGTTGGCTTTACAAAAGTACACACACTTCCGGCCAGGAGTGTGTTAAAAAACACATGTCTGCAGCACAGTTAAAAATCTGAATTCCAAGAAAAATGTACTGACCCCCCTTTTCCTATCATTGCGTCCTGAGGTGACTGCCTAAGAAGCCTTATGGTGGTGCTGGCCCTGGATGTAGGAGAGCTTACAGGTTCAGGTCTGGTCAATGGCCTGCACTATTCAATAGAAATAAGATAAACCTGTGGTCAAATCCAAATGGCATATATATATATATTTATATATATATATATATATATATATATATATATATATATATATATATACCTATATATAGATATATATATATCTCAGGTGATAAAGGGATGTGACCGCATGTTAACACTGAAAATTCTGAATGAACACTCTGCACACTGCTATACACCCTTTCTAATACACTTTGCATAAGAACAGGGATTTTTAGTTCACACACACATTGCAATGTATGTTTAAGCTGGCCAACTGCGTCAAAGTAATCCCTCTCTGGCCAGTCCCTACTCTAATCATTCACCACACCTTTTAAACATGTCTTTGGGTATAGGAGGAAACCGGAGTGCCCGGCGAAAAACCCCCTCAAGCACAGGGAGAACATGCAAACTCCATGCAGGTAATATCCTGGTTGGAATAGGAAACCAAGGACCCAGTGCTGCAAGGCATGAGTGCTAACCACTATGCCACTGTGCTGCCCGTACTAAACACACACACACCGCAAACACACACACACTGCAAACACAACAAACACACTAATTCAGCAGTTGTATCTGTGGGGAGAGAAGAAACAAGTATTAAGGATTCATAAAAGAAGTATAAATAACCAGCAAAAGAAATGTTCTAAATAATTATACCAGCTAACAAAACATTCACTATCACCCAACAGTGGTCAAGGAGGCAGTTTTGGGAGAAAAGACACAAATCGGAATTAGCCAAGTAACCCTCTGCCGTCACAGTGGACAGGTTCTTGTCTCTTGCATTCATATCCTGATTCAGCCACAGCAGCTAATGAATCATCCAATAAAATATTTTCTCTTTTTGTTTTCCATAGAGCAGGGAAAGCTTAGAACCTCTGTTAGGTTTTATTGCTTCCTGGTAAACGAGCTTCACTCGTACCTCCACCGTACCTCCACCATTTACCAACAATTGAGGTATCAAATATTAGTGAATTAGCCCTGTAACAGCTTTATAGCCTTTGGCAGCTAAGCAGACAATCCAAATCAGTTGGCGGACATGATTCTGAGCAAATACAAAGCTAATGTTCATTTTGTAACTACCCAAACTTCCTTCACAGAGTAGAAGGCTTTATTTATCTGATTCACCAATTTATTGATAGATTTTATCCATCTAATCGCTCTGTAACAAGGACCTGCATTATAGCAAACCTCATAGATTACATTCACTATAACGGGATTCGGTGTTATTAGGCTCTATTCACAAAGCTATCACACAAGGATAAGGATCCCTTTTTTTCAATAAGTGATCATTTTGTTAGTTGTAAAGAAAACTATTGTAATGGGGGAAATCTATCCTTCTATCAGGCATGGCTTACCTACTGCTGCTGAAATTGTTCCCTTATTCATCTCTGGTGGGTGTATGAATTCGTAAAGTTAGTGCTTCACGATCAAAGTCCATCCTAACTGGTGGCTGTAGAGATGATAATAGTCCAGGGATGATAACGGCCATCCGTCCATAACTTGGTAGATCAAACGTGGACTGTAGGTGAGAGAAGAAAAGTTAGATTTATCAAAGGGTTTTGTAAAGAAAATGCTCTTAATGAACAAAATCATTTCTAAATGTTTTTGCCAGATAATAAAAAACAATCACTTGTACTCAGAAATAGTATAAGTGATAGAAAAGATTAACAGATGTAGGACACTTACCCATATATGATGATTGACCCCGTCCCGGCAGAGTGGACATGTTCTGCTCTGTTCCATCCACCTGGTGATGCAGTCGTTGTGGAATTGGTGGGAACAGGGTAGTCTAGAAGATTTGTCTTCCTCTTCTATTTCCAGTAAACAGACGCTGCATTCAGGTAGCTCATCGCTGTGTTGGTTACAAGGAGGTGGAGTCTGGGCACTCTCCGGTTCTGCCTGGTTCTGGTCCACCGTAGAGCTGTTTCTGTCAGTGTTCTGGACGCTTCTGGAACTCTGGAGCTCTTGTTCTTCAGGCCAACGGGCCCATATTAAAGTTTTGGATTCTCTGATATGATGTATGGGAGAATCTTGGCCTGCAAAAACAATGATGTTTAGTAAATTGGAGAGGCTTCCCTCCTGTCTAATGCTAAAGACACATTCCAAATCTTATTTCTTTAAATTTAACCTTTTTTTCATTTGTGTAAAGTCACAGCGGTGACCTTGGGACATTGTCCTCAGTAGCAGGAGAATGTCCAGGCAGAATGTCCTTCTATTATTTTCTGTATGTTATTAGATATATTTTGTATCCAATATGGAGAATATACCCCCCTCTGTAACTGCTGCTACAGATGTTTAGAGCAAGGAACTCCAGGGCAGGACAAACACAGGACAATTATCTGCAATTCTAACCTAATTTTCATAATAAATATGTTCATCAGCAGATGATATACTCATTTGTATATCTATCTAGAGGATGCATTGATCCCCATGTGTGGCATTTTATTTCTTCTTGGGGAAGCAGTAGTGAGAATTCTACTCACTCCTCTTCACTTAGATATCAATTTTTTGTGGACAACAGCTGCATGTTGTTTGGCAGCTAAGTAGACAATTTGAATAAAGCAGCAGACATGATTATTATGCCCCGGTACTACAATTATTTTTTTTTCATTCAACCCAGCAGGTTGAATAAAAAAAAAACCTGACAGATTGCCGTACCAACACAAGCGACATTGGTGAGGCGACCTCCCCCGCTGTGCTATTGTATTCTGACATGGGGACTCCACCTCCCCCACCGGCAGAATACACTGATCAGCTGATTGGCTGTGAGGGTTATTGGATGCTGGTTTTCCAGAATGTCCCTTCGACAAAAGCCAGTCTAATGATCTGTAGGACAGACTGCTGTACACACTGACCGAGTGTCGGCCAGTTCCTGCTGAATGATTACAAAGCTATTCTTCATTTTGTAACCAACCCAAGCTTCCTTCATACAGCAGAAGGCTTTTTTTTCCCACTAACCCAACAAAAATTGTATTAATATTTTACCTGGCAGTCCTTGTATAGTTGGCTCTCTGTTGTCAAATCCAATGGAAAATGAGGCCCGGCTGACCCAGAGTGAGCCAGGGATCATCAACTTCAGGGTTCCATAATTCTCTATGACAATTGTACGCTGTATGTGAAAAGAGAGAAATTACATTTATTAAGAGTTTCCCAAAGGTAAAATTCTGAATCAACTAAATAAGTTTATATCATTTTATCCAGCTAATAAAAAAAAATCACCTTTAAAATGTGGGAGAAAAAAAAAACAGATGTAAGACACTTACCGTCATATACCAAGGGAACTTTTCCTGGCAGATGGGACAGGTGGAATCCCTCTCTTGTGCCCATCTGAAGATGCAAAGGGCATGAAACTGGTGGTAACAGGATAGTCTGTGGATCTCTGCTCCCTCTTCCAATTGCTGTTGGCAGATTCTGCAAGTAGGATGTTCCTCCCTCTGCTGATCATGAAGATGGGGGCTCTGGATGCTCCCCGGATCTGGCTGGTTCCGTTCGACCTCAGGAGGCGTATATTCCATTGGAACGTCAGGGTCCTGATGTCTCTGGCGCAGCTGATCTTCAGTCATGTTCGATGGCTGCGTTCTGTATCTCTGGATGATGCGATGGTGACATCTCCGGTGAAACCGATTTTCAGTCTCTCTGTCCCGCAGTGGGGATCTTGATCTTCTCCTTTGAGATATTGGAGAATATTGCCCTGCAATAACAATAAACAAGATAATAACAATTAAAAGACAAATTCCAAATAATGTTCCTTAAACTTCTTTTTTTTCAATCCTGTTGCAAGGTAAAGCAGTGCTAAACAGGAGCAGTGAGATGAATCATGAAAGAGATTTATTACAAGGTCACAGCCTAAACTCCTTCCTTGGCTGCACTTGCGACTGCAGTAATCCTGACCCTGATCACTTCTTAATTCTGTGTATGTTTTAAGTAAAAATCTGTCTTATCTTCAGTAATAAATCTATCCGTGAACTTTGCAAACTGTTGCACTTGGCTGCCCAGGAATATAGTCACACAAGTCAGTACACCAGTCGCGGAGACTTTGCTGAAAGAGATGTATCCTGATTTGTGACTAATTGTGTTACTAATTTATTTGATATGTTAGAAGGTTTGGTATGTTAGGAGAATGTGTTTATCTGTATTGTTAGCAGAGGTTCCTTGAGATCTAAATGTTATTTCAAGGCTTTCTCTGGGGCAAAATTGTTGAGAATTGCCAATTTAAAATATGAAATAATTAATTATTGATTGATTGCTCTGTAATAGGGATCTGCATATCTTATTTGAAAGATTACATCCATAATACATGGCTCCATTAGCCATAGGCTCCATTCACAAAGCTAACACACCAGGATGTTTTCCAAGGATTGGCAGTTATTTTCTGCTGAGCCATCCAGTGAGATTTGAAAATAAAAACCGTTACATGTCTAAAAATAGATCTCCTTCTGCTTGTGTTAAAGACGAGTGAAATGAGCCTCTGAAGAAATCCATTCTTCCCACTAGTTTTACAGATATAAACTCCTATTTCCTATAAATTATATCTGATTGAAAACTCATTATTGACTTTCTCTTTCATGAGAATAACTATTTTCATTTTGGGAATCATCAAATATAAAAACTACTATTAGAAAATGAATTAAAAGTACATTTTGATAAGTGAAAATGATAATATTGAAATGGATCACATGACTTACCATATGGAAATGGGTATCTCTGCCTTTCTAATGGCCTTTCACGGTTGTAGCGTCGTGAATAGCTTCTATTTTCTCTTGACATCTTGGTAATATTAGATGTCGATGCCTATTTGATGTTAATGTATATATATATGTGAATAATTTCACTAAACACAATAACAATCTGAAAATCGCAGGACAAACACCTCAGCAATGCTTTCAGTGTGGCTCCTACTAGGCATCTGATGAGCACTGCACTGGCTGGCTTTTTTATTCCTGCAGGTGATGACATCACAGAGGACTTTCCAACTGACAGTTTTTTTTTTTTTTTTTCAACCAAGTTTATGAAACTGTAAAAATGAACATTGATTTCCAGTTTAACAGAGATCTTTCAAATATAAATTTTGAATAGGCTCAGTTCACACAACTAACATTATTATAGCAAAAAAATTTCAATTTTTTTTTTTTAATGGCACCAGTTTTTTGTTTTTTTTATGGCAACAGTTTGTGCAGAGCCTTACAAAATAAAAAGGAGACAGTTACAGTTGCAATACAATTAGGGATAAGAGGGTTAAATGAAAGGATTATTATTTTCTAAAAAATAACCGTTATTTGCATTTTAGATTTGAAAATGGCAGTTTACAAATAGAGAGTCTTATCTTTGTGCTAAAACTGTGTGAATTGAGGCTCATCAATGACCTATAAAGATATTCTGACCACTAGATGAAGGGCCTGTGTCCATGGGATTTTGTTTGTTTGAGGTGTATTCCTTTACAAGTCTATTGGAATACAAAACATGCCTAACGGCTGTTCACACTTGTGAGAATACAAAATGCAAGAAAAACTCATATGGAAACACTTGCGTTTACCTGCATTTTTATGGCCGTTTTTTTAAACTCATATTGCATTTAGCTACTTTTTTTCCTGTAAATATTCTGACTATTTTGTCATAATTTCCTTTTCCAAAAAGAAATAAAAATTACAATAAAATTGTTATTAGTGGACACAAACACAACATAACTTACAAAATCCCTGCTAAATCTGATAGATAAAGCCACTTTGAGTTAAATAAAGCTGCGTATGTGAGTGAGGTCATGGGGCTCATTCACATGGGTGCTGTAGCCTAATGGCAGCATTCACAGAATGCCTTGTTTTTTTTTTATGAATACAAAGTGATCTCTGATTGGAGGAGGTGGAAAGGAAGGTTGGTTAGAAAAATACAAGACGTTCTGTAAATGTATGCATTAGGCAGTTGCTCAACACAGCACCCAGAAGATTGTGACTATCACTGCAATCGTGCCAGATACTACAAAGATTGTCAGCTTCCACAGCAGTCTGTCAGGTATGAAATACGCATACTTTAATTGGTCCAAGATGGACCTATATAAATATGCAATTAAGATCATACCTGGATTTTAGTTTTAATACATGTATTGCTGCCAAAAACATCAAAATATAAATATCATAAAACTACCAAAATAGTGGCAGAACTAAAGAGAAGAGTTTCTCAATGAAATTGCTTGGTCTCAGTGTGATGTAGTACACACAGGTGTCTATGGGAATCATGACGTTTCTGCAATCATGTGATTGCAGCTGGGAAGCTTGATTGGCTTCCTTTAGCATTTCCTCAGGGCACAGAGCCGTGTGCCCCAACACTCCCACTATACAATTATTCTTTGTGATTGGCGGAGCCGTGGAGGACATAGGGTGGTGCTTTTAGCTGAACTGCTTCACTTCCGGTCTCGCTTGTCAACTTTTCCTGGTCCCATGGTAGTGGAACACAAGGATTGAGCATCTCTGAGTCGGCTGGCCGGCCATCAGACACTCCTGTACACCTCCCAGCCTGCTGCTATGTAGCCCATAGAACACAGGATTGGTCAGTGGAGTGGCCAGGGCAGTCTTTGCCCAGCCTGCATACAGAGAGGTGACCAACTGGCCATCCACCCAGTGCTCTATTCAGGGCTGCTGATAAGGGGGGACCCCTGGGCTGGGGGGGGCATAAAGTTTATCGGGAGAGCCGGGGAGACTGTAAATGGAGGGACTATTTTTTTCTATTTCGGCTCCTATGCGGATTTACACTGGCTGCATTTGCTGATAGCAAGTTTAAAGTCCCGGCTCTCTCAGTCCCTGTGCTGCTGGTGGAGGAATGAATCGGCTCACACACTGCCTGCCTCCTTCAGCAAGTAAGTGCTGAGGGAATCAGCAGGAGAAGAAGAACAATGGCAGGTTCAGGTCCATGCAGCAGTCCATGTCCTCCATGCATCTCCCTGTGACAGACTCGGCAGCCAGCAGTGCACACAGAGGGATCCCTGGAAACACACAGAGAAGGTACCGTACATGCAGGGCCAGGACTGGGGGGAGGAAGGGGCACCTGCCATGCTATTGTCACTGTCCTGACTCCTGCTACAGCAACACCTTTCACCTCCAACTTTACTTCCCCCTCTCTCCATGTAATGGAAGTCTGTACACCTTCCCAATCTCACCGATCATCCCCTCTTCCCCCTCTCCCCTTCACTTTCTGCTGTTTGCTCTCCCCTCACAGACATCTCAAGTCTCCTGCAATTCGCAGGATACTCCTGCATCTGACGGCGGGCTCATGGACACCTGCGAGTGTGGCACGATCTCCCGGCTGAGCCTGCACTGCCACTCAGCCTGGAGCTGGGACGGGCACCACAGGATATAGACTGTATCAGCTGCCTATCATCATACAGAACTTAGCACCTTGTCACAGCTCAGAAAGAAAACTAATATGGACTCAAACAGGCTTCCATCCGCCAGAAACCTCCTAGCGATGGTAACCAAGCAGTAAAAGCGCCGCATTGGCCCAAAGTCAGACCGGAGGCCCGGCCTGAGCGCTGATTGGAGGGCAGGTGAGCGGGAGGCATTGGCTTTGCCCCTGTACCCGGAAGTCGCCCTCAGTCGATGAGCCGCTCTTGGGTTGTTGGTGTGGAGGAGAAAGGTACAGGGGCGGGACATGTGACATCATGTATTTATACTCATGGCTTGTGTGCGACGTGTGTGCTCTGGTGCTTGTAGTTCCAGTGCTAACCCACTCACTAATTCACAGGAGCTGTGTCTGTGAATGAATATTTGTACCCACCTGTGTGGGCTCTGGGTGTATACATGGATTGATCACTATTATATATAAGACTCATTACATAATTGTTTTATTATTAGATTAGTAGGAGTGTGCCCAGCCATTGGGTGAATTTCTTCAATTGTCCTGGTGGTGTGAATGTGTACACAGTGTACAGGGTTAGCAGCGTGGGGGATGTGAGGTGAGCAGTGGTGTGCATGGTGCAACACTGTGTGCTACAATACATTGTGTGCAATGAGATTGGTGGTGGGGGCAGTGAGGCTGCATTGATGGCTCAGTGAGGCTGCATTAATGGTACAGTGAGGCTGCAGTGTTGGCACTGATGAGGCTGTAAATGGGCACAGTGAGGCTGCATTGTTGTCACTGATGAGGCTGCATTGATGGCTCAGTGAGGCTGCATTGATGGGTATTGACGAGGCTGCAGATGGGCACAGTGTGACACAACATCAACATTATCTTTTAAAGTATTATTTTATTATGGCATTATATTATTAATTATCTTTAAAGTATTATTTTATTATAGTATTTTACTATGAATGGGAGGGGGGGGGGTTGTCGGCACTAAGCGTGACCTCCCTGAAATGAACTAGCCACCTCCCTGAAATGAGTTTTTGCAGGTTGGGATATCTGTATAAGGCATATAATATACCTTGGTTGGAGAAATTATTGTTTCAGAATCCTAAGGTGGCAAGCCGTGTGACTAAACGCATAATTGTTTAAAAGTGAAAGATCAAAGTTGACAATCCACTTTAGCAGAGATTATTTGGTCATGTGTCTATCAACTTATCCCAATGCAGCAGTTTCTTCAACCAAGGGATCCTGTTACACTTTTTGTGTTTAAAGTGACTCCTTAAAGCAACTCTTGCACCACATAAGATGTTTTAAACAAAGCTTCCTTGCAAAGAAAAGGTTGTTACTAATTTTTACTTATCTTTCCTGCTGCCCATGCCCATGGTCTTCACTGGCTTCTGCATTGAACTAATGCCTGGATGTGTTGTATACCTGATCTCCTGTTGCTTATTGTGGTTCCTTCTGCTGGCTGATGTGTCACTCCTGTAGGTGACATAAGGGCCGGTAGAAGGGACCACAGAACACAGAAGGATATAAGGCATCTGACACCTCCAAGTATGTTGGGGGCTGACGATTTTTCAGCCAGGTTAGTGCCTGAAGACAGCAGAGGCTGATGGCATTGGAGGGAAATTATTAACCAATTTCTTTGTATGAAAGTTTATTTTAAAACTTTTTTCATAGTGACTGCCACATTACAAAGATGCTGCCACTTTTCCATTCTATGCAGTAACAGTGCTCCATGATAGCCCTCCCACCCAGCAAGGTATGCACGCCCCCCATATGTTTTCCCTTACCATTTCTTTACACTGTTGGAGCTCTCTCTCCATTGCTGTAACAGAGGGGCTTCTGGGTAGGGAGAGCATCTAAACTCAATGCTTGAGCTTGAGCAGCCAGTCTTCAGGCCCCCAACATAAAGAAAATGAATATATTTGATGGAAAAGGTTTGTTAATCTTTAGAGATGATACATACACCTGCAAAGATGTTAAAGGATAAGTTCACCTTTCATAACATGTTATATGTTACACCCATATTCAGGGTGTAACATGTTATAAATGCACCTTCCCCTACACTTCCCGCTCCCCCACTGTGCCAGCTAGAGGGGGATCTTCTCCATCTGCTAGCTGTCAATTTTTTTTTTTAAACGTAGCAGTGTGGGGCTCAACCCATCCAGCCGCGCCACTTATTCACAGAGCTCTATTAATGGAAAACTACAAGGTCTGGCAACCTTAGTGGCTGTTGATTTGTAGTTTTCAATGAACTATCACGGCGCTGTGAGCGCCGTGGTAGTTCATTTATTCTTCCTATCAGCATTTATCGGTTTCCTCGTACGAGGTACAAGCAAGCCTATGCACTGACAGGTCTGCAGGAGACCTGCATGACATCAGCGATCTGCTAATCGCTGGTGCAGTGCTTTACAGGCTCCTGCAACAAAAAATAATAAATGCACATTTGTAACCTGCAAACAATTGCACTTATTATTTTTTCTGAAAAGGTGAACTTATCCTTTTAAAGCGTAACTCCACTTTTGTTGAGAAAAAACATTCCCCCCTGGGTGATCTATGTACAGTGGGGACGGAAAGTATTCAGACCCCCTAAATTTTTCACTCTTTGTTATATTGCAGCCATTTGCTAAAATCATTTAAGTTAATTTTTTCCTCATTAATGTACACACAGCACCCCATATTGTCAGAAAAACACAGAATTGTTGACATTTTTGCAGATTTATTAAAGAAGAAAAACTGAAATATCACATGGTCCTAAGTATTCAGACCCTTTGCTGTGACACTCATATATTTAAAGCAGGTGCTGTCCATTTCTTCTGATCATCCTTGAGATGGTTCTACACCTTCATTTGAGTCCAGCTGTGTTTGATTACACTGATTGGACTTGATTAGAAAAGTCACACCTGTCTATATAAGACCTTACATCTCACAGTGCATGTCAGAGCAAATGAGAATCATAAGGTCAAAGGAACTGCCTGAAGAGCTCAGAGACAGAATTGTGGCAAGGCACAGATTTGGCCAGGGTTACAAAAAAATTCTGCTGCACTTAAGGTTCCTAAGAGCACAGTGGCATCCATAATCCTTAAATCGAAGACGTTTGGGACGACCAGAACCCTTCCTAGAGCTGGCCAAACTGAGCTATCAGGGGAGAAGAGCCTTGGTGAGAGAGGTAAAGAAGAACCCAAACATCACTGTGGCTGAGCTCCAGAGATGCAGTCAGGAGATGGGAGAAAGTTGTAGAAAGTCAACCATCACTGCAGCCCTCCACCAGTCGGGGCTTTATGGCAGAGTGTCCCGAAGGAAACCTCGCCTCAGTGCAAGACACATGAAAGCCAGCATGGAGTTTGCTAAAAAACACCTGAAGGACTCCAAGATGGTGAGAAATAAGATTCTTTGGTCTGATGAGACCAAGATAGAACTTTTTGGCCTTAATTCTAAGCGGTATGTGTGGAGAAAACCAGGCACTGCTCATCACCTGTCCAATACAGTCCCAACAGCATGGTGGTGGCATCATCATGCTATGGGAGTGTTTTTCAGCTGCACGGACAGGGCGACTGGTTGCAATCGAGGGAAGATGAATGCGGCCAAGTACAGGGATATCCTGGACGAAAACCTTCTCCATTGTGCTCAGGACCTCAAACTGGGCCAAAGGTTTACCCTCCAACAAGACAATGACCCTAAGCGCACAGCTAAAATAATGAAGGAGTGGCTTCACAACAACTCTGTGACTGTTCTTGAATGGCCCAGCCAGAGCCCTGACTTAAACCCAATTGAGCATCTCTGGAGAGACCTAAAAATGGCTGTCCACCAACGTTTACCACCCAACCTGACAGAACTGGAGAGGATCTGCAAGGAGGAATGGCAGAGGATCCCCAAATCCAGGTGTGAAAAACTTTTGTTGCATCTTTCCCATAAAGACTCATGGCTGTATTAGATCAAAAGGGTGCTTCTACTAAATACTGAGCAAAGGGTCTGAATACTTAGGACCGTGTGATATTTCAGTTTTTCTTTTTTAATAAATCTGCAAAAATGTCAACAATTCTGTGTTTTTCTGTCAATATGGAGTGCTGTGTGTACATTAATGAGGAAAAAAATGAAAACTGAAATGATTTTTTAAAAATGGCTGCAATATAACAAAGAGTGAAAAATTTAAGGGGGTTTGAATACTTTCCGTCCTCACTGTACATTGCAAGGATTATAACAACCTTTGTTGCAGATTCCTACCTTTTGTTATTCTGAAGAAATCCATGTGTGTTTGTCTGTGCCTCTGTTCTGAGTAGGTCTAATGGGAGTGGTTTCATAATTATCTGTCAGCTGTGGCAGCTGCAGGGCAGTAATGAGGAAAGCTGCTGGGCCTGCATCCCTTTAGACATGTTCCTATTGGAAATATCTCACCAAAAATGACATTTTTGTTGCAGAGGATGCTTGAAACCTGACTTGTATCTTAGGCTGACTTCTAGGAAAATTGGTGAGCCAATCACACTAGCAGGAAATTATGTTTCTGGGGAGTGGTCAGTACACACGTTGTGTACAAAACAACTCCATGTAGCCATATTGCATTGCATATATAGAAATTTACAGAGGCTGCAGACTGAAAAGGAAAGGTAATTTTTAATGACATTCAATTACAATATGACTTGTATCGCAATTGTGCACGTTATACTATTTTTTCTTTATTTGCTATTTTTTCCCCCCCACAAAAGTGGAGTTACCCTTTAAATATACTAGAAAAGAAAATGCCTCAACATAAACACTGGGAGAGGTTATTGAATTAAAGATTTGTCTTGTAATACTCTAGGGGTGAAGTGCCCTTGTGGGCAGCAATATAGTGGACATACACTTGCATCATAGGAGTAAGCCCCAGTTCACACCTGAGCAGTTTGTAGCTTGAAGCTCAAAGTTCCAAGACACTCAACAAGCCACATCCCATCCATCTAAATTGTCCCTGTTCACATTTGAGCATTAAGATGCCTGTAGCTCAATGCATGGAGCTTGAAAAAGGTACATGAGCTACTTTTGAAGCAGAATGGGACATTTTTGGCTTAACTGACTTCAATGGGTGTGCATTGAAAAGCATGCAAAAATGTGTGTTGTGGGCATTTTTCAGATTCCCTTCAATCCCATGAATGCACAAAAATAACGAGCAACGTAGCATGCCAGTTGTCTGAGAGTGGCGGAGGACATGAAAACATTTTTAGATCCAAAATCTATTCCAAAATGTATTACTGTGTTTTTGTTTTTAATACTGTACATCTATTGAAATCTTGTAATATTTTTTTTTAATTTAATTTTGTTTTAAAGGTATTCTTGTAATATTTAATTATTGATTGTCTTTTACAGAGTGGGGATTGATTTGAGTAGTGCTGGACCTATTTTCTCTTATTTTTGAATGTACCTAAATTAGTTTAGTTGGTGATTGTTAAAACAGGTTCTAGATAGATGCTGAATTGTAGGACCACTTTTTTATTTTCTTAGTGGTGTGGTTTATTTGGTGTGTTCTTGGTTCCTACACACCGCAAGGTGAGATTTCTGTGACACACGGCTGTACATGTTTTATCACAGCTTCTCATGAGAGCTCTAAACCAGCAAACAATGTCACCTAAATAAGTTTGCTCATGTGATTTCTGTGTCCCTATTCATTTATTTTTAAATGCATGTTGACAGGTAGCTAAACACTTGCCATCAAGGTTGGCCAATGCACGGGTTACAGGTGTTCACACAATACATTGAGGTCACATAACACACCTATGATGCATCACAAATCAGGTATTTTCTGCCATCAAAACATTTTCTGGCACCACAGTGTACTGTAGTCCTAACTGTCTAATCTGACAGTTTCCAAAGTTGGAGCACATATATAATAATGGATAGATTCTTCTATTTTCACACTATTTTCTGTGTACATGGTCATTCTTTTTGTAATTTTGTAGAAAGAGGGCTTGGATGTGGTGTATAGATCAAAGCTATTGCACCACTTCATATATCCTTGACAACCTAAAAAAATAATGATTTTTGGCTGAGCAAACCAATAAAGAATATCAATAGGAAAACACTTATTTTTCTTTACATTGGTCGGGGTTTTCACTCCATCTGTGTCTCTGCTAAGGGGTAATTGATATTTTAAACTCCAGCCTTATCCTCAGTCTTACAAAGTTGTACAGGCTCCTCTTCTATGTTTAAAATGCTTACTCTGATTTTACTGTACACTTTGAGGTTCTCACATTGTGCATTAGAAGCCTCAGCAAGTTAGGCAGAGTCTTCCCTATTTCGTGGCAAGAGGATATCCAGCATCCTCTACTAATTTCCTACCTGGCTTTACTGTCCCTAGCCCGCCCCCTTTATTCATTGGATTTCAGTTGATTCAATCATGGAGGCTCAGAAGCACATGTGGGCATAGGGTGGCCTGCATGCAAATACAGCCAGCCTGGGAATTCCCACTTCTCCAGACTAATATCCACCCAACAAGGCATTTCAATATTTGCATAACCCCTCCCCCAAGCCAGCCCACTGCTTGCATTAAAGCGGGGTTCCACTCAAATTTTTAACTTAATCTTACCCCCTTCAGTTAATTGCATAGATGTTCAAATGCCGCACAAAATTTTTTTTATCGCTGTAATTACCTTTATATTGTACTTTATTGTGGCACTTCCTGTCTCTCCTCCCATGGAAGTAGGCGTGTTTATTGCCTTTCCCCGGTGCCGCACTGTCTCCTGGGAGCTTAGTGTCAGGCTTCCCAAGATTCAGTGCGGAAACAATGATCATGCGTGTGAACAAGCTGTGAATGAACAGCATTCACCGCATCCAGGAAATCAATGCTTGTGGGCTTCACATGCCCACAAGCAAGATGGAAACAGCCAGCATCACATTTTTAAAGTTATTCTTCAGTACGAAAACAGACAGAGGTGGAAATATTACACCCAAACTGTGAGTATTATTTTGGGGTTAGCAAAGTGTCTCAATGACCTAAAAAAAAAAAAAAAAAAAAAGATTGGTCGCCGGACTCCCATTTTAAGGCTGAGGGCTCTTGACAGAAATACTGAGTTGTTTTATTGCTTGAAATTCCACTTTAAGATTGCTGTTCATTTAACATGTTGCTCTTTTCAAACAAGCAATACACATTGTGTAAATCCAATTTTTTCCAATTTTTCCAATATTTTTTTTACACATTTTGCCCCTTGTAAAAAATACATATAGTTTAATAGTAATTTATTCCAAATCTTAATTTTCTTACCATGTGTTAATAATTTGTAAAATGAAAAGCGTGTACATAACAAGGGACATAATGGTATTATGTGGGTGGCTCACTATTAAAATCACATGCTGCTCAGTTATAAATAGGAAAATAACAGGCTGCACGCTCTTTTTTTCATCAGCAGAAACACAGTTTACTGTTGTAAATCTCCAAAGCATATTCAGGGCACATATAGCACAATCTTAGGTTGCTGGATGTTGCTCTAAAGCTGTGCATTTTACTCTCCAGAAAGTCAGTTTTTAATTTAAGGTCAACTTTTAATTAAAATGGTGTTTGTGCGCTGCCACCTAACCAAAACAACTATCTATTGGCTGCTGCTATCACAATATGCGTTCCCAGATACAATAAAGAATATAGATATGCAGTGCGGTGATAGCGCTGCTCAGGTAATGTGACTATTACAAACCTCAACCAATAAGGCACATTAATATCAAATGTGTCAAGTGTACAAATTCTTAGTGCAAAAATGTTATAAAGTCCAAATCAGAAAAAAGAAAAAAAAGACAAGTAGAAGAAAAACAGTGTATAGGAAATTCCTGGATCCCCTCAGTGTTTCAGGTAAAGGGAATGCTCACCTTATTACAAGACCTCCTAATGGGCCAACACAGCTTGTAAGGGAATAATGTCTTGCACACCAGATGCTGGTCCCCCTCTTAAATCCTCCTTATTAGCATATCAGCTCCATTATGAATGGCTACACAAAGTACTCAAAGTAAAAGAGAGGGAAAAAAACTCCAATAGTGCAGTATCTCAGTTAATATCACAGCTAACACTAGCCCAAACTTGAGGAATTGCACTCACATTTTATTAATGAAAAACAGGCATATCCTTAAAAGACATTCTAGCAATATGTCAATTGCTCCAGTAGTCACACGCCACCTGGTCTGCCTCCAGGCGTAATCGCCACCCTCCCATGTGGCTTCAGCAGGAGAAAATCCGAGTGGCTATAGCAGGCGTGATTTATATTGTACGGTGGTAATCACCGTAATCTCTGCAGCGGTCCGCGCATCCACAGTACCTCGCGAGCTGTCAAAGGAGTTTGCGCATGCGCATTAGGTGATTATTACGTAATGCCACCCTAGGCCCACGTGTGCTTCTGACCCTCCATGATTGAATCTGGTGTGCAAGATATTATTCCCTTACAAGCTGCGTTGGCCCATTAGTGGATCTTGTAAAAAGGTAAGCATCCCCTTCACCTGGTGGCAGAGCACTATTGCATGGTTTGCTGAAACACTGAGGGAATCCAGGAATTTCTTATACACTGTTTTTCTTCTGAGAAGAAGTCACACTGGAATATTTCTTTTGGACTTTTTGGATTTCTTCTACTTGTCTTTTTCTTTCTTTTTACTGATTTGGACTTTATAAGATATTTGCCATAATAATTTGTACACTTGACACATTTGATATTAATTGTGCCTTATTGGTTGAGGATTGTCATAGTCACAACACCTGAGCAGCACTATCACCGCAGTGTATATCTATAACTTTACTTTTAGTTAACCTTATGCCAAGTATGGGCAACCTGTTGCCTCCTAATTGCTGAAGACCTGGGCTTCCTAGCTTATCTTGCCACTCAGAAGCTGTGTGATGTGCATTTTGTGGAAGTGTACAGTTATCATTTCAGTGCATTGCTGCCCCTCAATATGGTCTAGACATAAAAGGCGCACCCCATGGGCTGCAGCTAGGGGAGGACTATACTTGGGTGCATTTGCCCAGTGGGTCAGTGAAATAAGATGCACTTTATTACCAAAAGTATTCGGGTGCCAATATTGAGTTGGTCCACCCCTTGCAGCTATAACAGCTTTAACTCTTCTGGAAAAGCTGTCCACAAGGTTTAGCAGTGTGTCTATGGGAATGTTTGACTATTCTTCCAGAAGCACATTTGTGAGGTCAGGCACTGATGTTGGAGAGAAGGCCTGGTTCGCAGTCTCTGCTCTAATTCATCCCAAAGGTGTTCTATCGGGTTGAGGTCAGAACTCTGTGCAGGCCAGTCAAGTTCCTCCACCCCAAACTTGCTCATCCACGTCTTTATGCACCTTGCTTTGTGCACTGGTGCACAGTCATGATGGAACAAGAAGGGGCCATACCAAAACTGTTCCCACAAATTTAGGAGCATAAAATTGTCCAAAATGTCTTAAGAGTTCCCTTCACTGGAACTAAGGGGCCAAGCCCAACTCTGAAAAACAACCCCACACCATAAACTCCCCTCCACCAAATGATTTGGACCAGTGCACAAAGCAAGGTCCATAAAGAAATGGATGAGCAAGTTTGGGGTGGAGAAATTTGAATGGCCTGCACAGAGTCCTGACTTCAACCCGATAGAACACCTTTGGAATGAATTAGAGCGTAGGCTGTGACCTAGGCCTTCTCGTTCACATCAGTGCCTGACCTCACACATGCGCTTCTGGAGGAATGGTCAGACATTCCCATAGACACTCCTAAATCTTGTGGACAGCCTTCCCAGAAGAATTGAAGCTGTTATAGCTGCAAAGGATGGGCCTACTCCATATTGAACCCTACGGACTAAGACTGGGATGCCATTAAAGTTCATGTGTGTGTAAAGGCAGGCGCCCCAATACTTTGGGTAATCTAGTGTATGTTGGGCTGTTGGCCATGAGTGGAAATACTTCACCATTCAGACATCGATCAGATGCAACTAGAGCTCTACCTTATAGGGCAGAAACTGGCAGAGCAGACCCATAAGACAGCTCTCATATGCACATATGCTCATTGATGAATATGACTATCCATATCCAAAAGCTCCTTTCATGGTGACAGACTGCCTTTAGGTTGTGGAATAAATACTGCATTTAACCTCACATAGATAAACAATATATATTTTTTGTATATCACTAGTATTAGTATATCACCAATTGCATATGAAATATATTATAAATCATGCTTACATTTCCAAGCTGAATTGAAAAAAATCCAGAATAGGCCAGAGTACACAGCTAGAAAATACAGTACTTTCCCTGATTTCCAGTAGTGAATGCTTTTCATGGAATGACTGAGACGTGATTTAGTAATCTGACTTTAAATTACACACCAACATGACACACAAAGGATTTTACAATTTACATAGGGATAGGTTAAAGGAGCAATCAAGAAGGAATTGTATAAATTGGTGCACAGGTTTACCAGGGAGGTGGAGATGGTAATTATAGAGAATACTACGGCTCTTTGCCATTAGTTCACTTTGGACAGCAAACATGTTCTGTCAATTTTTTTTGTAACTTTAAAGCACAAGTAGAACTTTAAATACCTGGCTCATTTTCTGCAGACTGCGAAGCTTTACCCTTGTAGAGTTTTCTAAATGGTATATGTCAGTTTAGTGCTGTGAACGCTATTGATCCGATTTTTGATGGTTGTCTTTTTTTTGTTTGTTTTTAAACTATTTTAAATGGCAATTGAGTTTGTAGAGATAGATTTAGCTAACATGAGGCTTTAAGTGCATATTTAGAACTCTAAACCATATCATTTTTAATAGAAAAGCTGAAGTTTTACTTTTTTTTTTTTTTTTTTTTTTTCATAACATCCCTACACCTTCCAAAAAGACTTCACTGAAAAATCTGGTCATGTGCAAAAATCTTCTGTTTCTCATTGTGTGGTACCGGTCATGCCCACTTTGAATTGTTAGGAATCTTAAAATCTGAAGTTATAGTAGAGCTATACTTATGATGTTGTTGCGTTTTAAGTGATACGGTACTGTAATTTAAAGAAGTCCAGCCTAAACTCGTTTGGCTGGGCTTCTTCTATGGGCCCCAGGAGTGCAATCCATTTTGCACTCCTGTGACCCGTTTTCAGCAGAGAGAGCGGTCTGAAGTCCGCTCTCTGCTGACGTCACAGGAATCAGTCCAGGCACCGTGTCATCACGACAAAGTCTGGATCCGCAAGGTGCCTATACTGATACCCATCTCAGCCTCTCAGCGAGCCACTGAGAGCCTGAGACGGCTGCTCCCCACCCCTCCACAGAGTCTGAGTAAAATGGGTAATTCCAGACATTGTTCAGAAGAACAGCTTACTTTGATTAAAAAGTTGATTGGAGAAGGGAAAACATATAGAGAAGTGCAGAAACTGGTAGGCTGCTCAGCTAAAATGATCTCAGATGCTTTAAAATGGCAACCAAAACCAGAAAGTTGTGGAAGAACACCGAAAACTACCATTCGAATGGATCGAAGAATAGCCATAATGGCAGACTCCGACAATGATCAGCTCCAGGGTGACCAAAGAACTGTAACAATTAGTAGACACTTATGTGAAGCCAAGCTATCGGCGAGAAGCCCCCTCAAAGTCCCATTGTTGAAAAAACGACGTGCTGAAGAGGTTACAATTTGCCAAAGAACACATTGACTGGCCTAAAGAGAAATGGCCCAACATTTTGTGGACTGATGAAAGCAAGATTGTTCATTTTTGGGTCTAGGGGCCGCAGACAGGTTATCAGATGACCCCCAAACTCAGCCACAGTACACTGTGAAGCATGGTGGTGCAAGCATCATGATATGGGGATGTTTCTCCTACTATGGTGTTGGGCCCAATTATCACAAACCAGGCATCATGGATCAGTTTGAATACATCAAAATACTTGAAGAGGTCATGTTGCCTTATGCCGAAGAGCAAATGCCCTTCAAATGTGTGATTCAACTAGACAGCGACCCCAAACACATCAGTAAGTGAGCAGCATCTTGGTTCCAGACCACCAAGATTATTGTTCTGGCGTGGCCAGCCCTATTCCCCGGACCTTAATCCAATAGAAAATAGAAAAGATGTTGTTCCTGAAGTAAAACCAAGTAATGCAAAGGCATTGTGGAATGTAATGCAATCGTCCTGGGCTGGAATACCTGCTCACAGATGCCAGAAGTTGGTCGATTCCATGCAACACAGATGTCAAGCACTTTTCAGAAACAGTGCTTATACAACTAAATATTAGTTTAGTAATTCACAGGAAAGCTAAATCTTCAAGCATTTTTCAGTTTACACAGTTACAGTTTACTTTCTGTAAAGTAATAACAAATGTAAGAAAATATATATAATTTTTTTATTTAGAATAGACTGTGCAGTGTTCCCAATGCATTTCTGTGTATAGAAATAAAAGCTATAATGGATTTTGAGCTTTACCCACTTTTTTAAACACACTACTTTTATTCTTAACACAACTGTACCTGCAACAGAAACAAAAGTGGAAAGTGCTGCGCTAATCCAGTGTGATATGTTTGTGTAACAGTGTTTATTTAAGAAAATTAAATCAACAAATGAAAAAATGGGGTGTACAGGTGCTATGTCTGTGTGCACAGTATCCTGTATTTATACACTAAATCTGAGTGAAAAAAACCCAATCCTATATGCTGTTGAACCTGTAGAAGGGATGCAAAAGTGCTCTGTGTGTAGGGAACCAATGCGAATAGTTCTCATACACATCTAGTAACTTGTGCAAATAAACCCTTAAAGTGCTGTCGTGCCTGTGCAAAAAGGGGTATTAGAATAGAAAAGTGAAAAAAGGGTATGCGGGTACTGTGTTTGTATGCACAGTATCCTGTGAAGAAAGTATATAGATATATAACACAATTCCTTATGAAATGGAGTGTACGAGTGCTACGTCTGTGTGCACAGTATCCTGTATATACACTAAATCTGAGTGGAAAGAACAGAAGACGAAAAACAAATCCTATATTACGTTGTACCTGCAACAGCTCTTACTTCCCTCTTCTAGGACCAAATGTTGAGTCAAACTGAACAGGCAAAACTCTGGCATTTCTGGCAGTGATGGAGCTGGCCTGCCTCCTCCCACCTCACACACATTCCTATTGACCAGTGAGGTGGCCCATGATGTTTATGGGCCAATCTCAATATGAATGGAGGGCGAGCTTTGACACTACCCAGAAGTGTCAGAGCTTAGTCCATTCTTAATGGCTTGAATGACTATCTTATTTTGGTAAACCATCTCTTTAAAACAGCAACTTTGTATTTGGTAGGCCAAAGATCCTTACATTTTGAACTTTAACATTAAATGCCTATTCATACCTAGTCAGTTTGTTAACGCATACAACTATTTGGATCGGCTGCCAACACTAAAATGGATCAAAAGTCGGATAAGTTGTGCAGTGCATGGTAGTGCTGGTGTGCTGCAACACATGTTCATTGGAGCCTTGGTGCCTTAGAACACTATTGGAAATTATTGGCATCACAATGAGCTAATGCATGTGCATTACCGCATGTTGTAGTAATACGAAAAATTGCCTAGGTGTACATGGGCCCTAACCAGTCACTGCACTGAGATGCACCATGCCCGACTGAGAGAATCTGGATTGAGTCTGGGCCAGCTTTTTTCAACCAAGGTACCCTGTGTTCTTCAAGGGTACCTTGGCAAAATGCTTAAAAATTGCAACAAATTGCCCCCAAACTGTCAACAAGCCAGTGAGTGGATCAAGCCTCCTTTTTGTTACACTATGCCACAGGTTTTTATTGTTCAGCATTGGGGACCATGCAGGCCAGACACTGGCATCCTAACCACCAATGACAATATCACTCAAAAAGGAGGATGTCGGGCACCTGCACCACATACTTGCTTGTCCCTCTCCTGCCACGTTCTGTCAGCACTGGGGTCACATTAGCAGAAAAAAGGAGAGAAAATGAGGGAGAAAAGAAACACTAAAATACTAGTCAGTACCAGTTTGCAAAGGTGGAGGAATAAATCACTTGTAATGTTGGGTGACCCATGTGTGTGGATGCTGCTGTAAAACTATATTTATTTTGTGTTTTACATTTTGGAACCGGGTGCCTTAAGATTGTGCAGAATTCTAAATGGTGCCTTGACTGAAAAAAAGGTTGAGAAACACAGGTCTGGGCTGTTTGTTTAGCTGCACTTAGATCTTAATGAAAAAAGTGGAGACCTGAAGTCTGGGTGATCTGTACTCATCTGATACTAGTGATAAGATCACTTTGAGTCACCAATACCAGTACCAATGATAAAAGGTTAAAACCTGTTTTAATTATTTTTTCATAAACTAAAAAGGTCATTATGAAACCACAATTTTCAAGAGTTTGTATCTGATTGGTAGCAGTGATCAATATTGCATTGGAGGGCTCAGATTTCAGACTGCTAAGCAATATAAACCAAAGGTTATATTGTTGAGTGCCATGGGAAAGAAAGTGTTTTTATTTTTTTTTTTCATTGTATGGCAGAGTCAAAGTCCAGAAAAAAGTGGAATAAAAATAATAAGCAGAAATAGTTTGTATAGCATATTTTCTGATAAGGTTGCCTTTGATGTAGTTTTTGTCTTACCCTCTTGTGAATATGTGTTTTGTTTTGTTTTTTTTATGTGATAGAAAGACATTGGAAACATGGACCTGGTGATGGAGTCTGATTCGGGAACATTTATGCCTCTTGGTATACAGTTTTCTGGAAAGCCAGAAGCCCGGACCATCATGTCAGAAGTCATGCAGCTGCTGGCACCTATCAATATAACCAAACTGTATGACCCTGCAGAAGGAACAGACATTAGTTTCTGGATGCAGGCTGGTGTTCCAGGTGAGCAGTGCTTTAAAAGATAATACAGGGCCATTTTATATAATACATTAAGGCTTTGTCATAAAACAGTGTGCAAAGCAGTCATGGTGCAAAAATGTAGTAACCTATTTTAGCCAATAAGATTTTAGTGGATTGCAGGCAGATCATTAAATGATGACTTCTGAATAATATTGATTACTGCACTTTGTACTTTATTCTTTGCCTTAAATGAAACTACACTGCAGAATTGTTTGCTTTTTGAAATAGAGAAACTAGATATGGCATACCCCTATAACTGCATTTTGATTTAGTTCTGCCTGTGCTTGTGCCCTAACTTTCATTTCACATCATCTGTAACATTTAGTTATATATTTTTTTATTTTGCTCAGAATAGAATTCAAAATGCTCCATCGATGTAATATTATTGGCACCAGACAGCAGCTAATATTGCCAGAAGGTTAAAGGGAAATCTGGTAAATGGGGCACTACACTGCATTTGGAGCCTGGGGCAAACACTTCTTACCAGTGCTTTTTATTCTCAGAGAAAAGGTGCAGGAACTTCACCCCCCTCCTCTAGGTCACGCTTGTCTCCGCCTCCTACCGGGCTCTAGAACCGCCCCTTTTAGAGAACAGGGAACCAAGTATAATATATAAATAATTTGCAATTAATAAAAAGCAATGCAGTAAAATGAAGAGATGGCCCAATCCAACAAAGAGACATCCCCATATATTCAGCAACGAGGCATCCCAATCCAGCAAAGAGACATCCCAATCCAGCAAAGAGACATGCCCATATATTTAGCAAAGAGACAGCCCAGTCCAGCTAAAAGATGGCCCCATCCAGCAAAGAGATGGCCCCATCCAGCAAAGAAATATGCTTGTCTAGCAAAGAGGCATGCCTGTCCAGCAAAGAAGCATGCCCATCCAGCGAAGAGACATACCCATCCAGCAAAGAGACATGCCCATCCAACAAAGAGAGACATCCCCACCCAGCAAAGAGACATCTCTATCCAGCAAAGAGAACGTCAAAGGCAAAGCCCTAATCAGCAGCGTTGTCAATTAATCTACCTTAAAATGTCTAAAAACTTGTCTCCACAGACCACAGTGAACACTAGCAATAAGCAAAGTCAGTCAGGAGGACAGGCTACCCACTTAATCGATTCACAGCTCTTCCATACAGCTGAGCTGACTGCCGCCAAACTGACTTTCCAGTCTGCAGGGAAAGGCGGAGCGGAGTGCACTCTGTTTTCCGGTCTTTCAGGCTGCAGCCGGTGTTCTGAGCTGTATTGCCTTATGCTCAGTCCGTGGCCGCCCTGCCTTGTACAGACACAGTACAGTACACAGTGACTCAGAGAGAATGTTTTGCTCCCACACTGTGTCTGGCAAAAGTGCCGGAATGTCGTTCCGGCACATTCCACCAGACAAAAAAGCCCTGTTTCTTACCATGCCTTTCCTTCTGCTGACTATAGTGTAGATCCCATAGCTTGACATGATATATAAATCATCAAACACTAGATAATCCAATCCAATATATTTATAACATTTGGATGAAATTACAAAGCTGCCTTTACTAGACCCCACACCTCTGCTAAAATCATGTCATTGCACTCCAAAGTGGGCTTTAGGGTGGGGAAGGGTATGCAACCTGCCCATCTCTACCTTTTGTGAAGGGAAAAAAAGACATATTTTAGGACAAAATAGTTAGGCAATACATCCTTATCACTCCTACAATCACCCACAATCACAATTCACTGGGGCTTTTTTCATAGTTTTGTTTATTGTAGATCAGTGTTTGAAAATAGCTAGTGTGATACTCTGAGGGATAGAAGAATGCTGACTGTATTATAAACCCTTATGGCAGTTAAATGGTACATATATTTCGTCCATTGCAGCAGAGACAAAATCGGGACATTGGAGTAGGAGTACCGGACACAGAGATATGATTCTGAAAATGAGACAGTCCCTTCAAATGAGGGAGAGTTGGGTGCTATGCAATAATTACAGTATATTCAACTGCAATTGGAAATCTCCCCCTAAATTCTTTACATGCAAAAGTGGTACTGAAGGTCCTTTAAAGCCTCAGGAGCCAGGGAGCAACTACCTATGAACCCCCATTTTTTTTCTTGGCTTTATAGCAACTGTAGGAGTTGCTTTGGATAAAATGATATCCCTGGCTTGAGATATCTGTGTACTTCATGGCGCAGAAAATAAAACCATGTTCAAAAATTATTTGCTGCTGCCCTTCTGAGAATTTTTATCTATAAACTTTGAAAAATGGATACAGTTTTATAATTTGGCAGCTTTGGGTGTGTCCCTGTAGAAGAAGTCAATGAGGTGTGCAAGATAGCACTGAGGTTTATTTCTGCATATGCCTTCACTGGCACTGATGACCCATTACTGGGCTGAGAAGTAAATTAAGTTGCTGTTGCTGCTGTAAATCTACAAGGAAAATGGAAGGCGAGACTCGCACTGACAATCACAGACATTAGCTAGTCAATTAAAGTGGGAATCATGAAAGTTACAGAAAACAACTGACACATTTCAGCAACCAAGATTTGCATCCTCACATTGAAATCTATAATTTTATATTCATAATAAGCCATTTACATTTGTTTAATGTAGCATAAAATAACTCCTTTTTATACCACTGTCTAAGGAGTCTTCATGCTCACAAAAACTATTTTCTGCCAAGCTTTATGAGGTATAATTAAGGATTATTTCGAAGAATGATAGGGTCAGTGCATTCTGCTATGTGGTAAAATAGAACGGCACATTGAATGACAGACGGGAACACAAAGTGCAGTCTTGCAATAAATATGTTGTCACATTCACACCTAGCTCATCACAGAGCGTCTGTGTTATGGAACTCTCTGATTGACAGTGCAAAACACACTACATCATTCTTATGGAACAATAAGGCAGGAGAGGGAACACTGCGGCGTTTAATAGACAAGAGCTTCAAAAGCTTAAATTGAAGAAAGGCCAGTGTCATGTCTGAGAAAGTACATCTAGGTGATTGAGCAGCTTTTTATCGAAATGTGACACGTTTATGTTCTTTAGATATATTTTGTCTAGTCTTTTATGGGACTAAATCTGAGTTTGTCTCTGAAATTTAAAGAAGATCTTCAGTTTGGACAAAGTAACTAGTTTACTAGTAACTAGTAAACTTTTTAATGTTACATTATTTGTACTTTTAAATTCTTGTTAACATGGGCTTCAAAACTAAGGACGGTTGAACAACAACTACGGCCAAATAGCTACGGTATATAGTTAAGGTGATATACTATATGTACCATTTCAGTCTTTGCAGATGACACCAAGCTATTCAGTGGAATTAACACCCTTACAGGATGTCTCCTCAATGCGCTGGTTAATTGGGCAACTATGTGGCAAATAAGGTTTAACGTTGATAAATGTAGTTATGCACTTGGGGGCTAAGAATATGCATGCATCATACATACTAGAGGGAGTACAACTGGGGAAATCAATCGTGGAGAAGGATCTGGGGGTTTTGATAGATCATAAACTTAATATGCTAAGCTGCAATTTCCAAAAGGAGGAAAGTAATTTCTTGCATTAAGAGAGGTATGGACTCCAGAGAGAGAGATATTAATTTGCCCCTGTACAAATCATTAGTAAGACCTCATCTGGAATATGCAGTTCAGTTTTGGGCACCAGTTCATAAAAAGGATATCGGGAACTGGAGAAATGACAGGGAAGGGCAACCAAATTGATAAGAGGCATGGAGGAGCTCAACTATGATGGAAAGATTAGAGGAACTGAATTTGTTCTCTTTTGAGAAGAGGAGATTAAAGGGGATATGGTCAACATGTATAAATACATAAGGGGTCCATATAGTAAACTTGGTGTTGAGTTATTCACTTTAAGGTCATCACAGAGGATGAGGGGGCATTTCTTATGTCTGGAGGAAAAGAGATTTCATCTCCAAATACGGAAAGCTTTCTTTACAATAAGAGCTGTGAAAATGTGGAAAAGACTCCCTCAAGAGGTGGTTCTGGCCGGGTCAGTAGATTACCTTAAAAAGGCCTGGATTCTTTCCAAAATGTCTAAAATATATATGTGGGTACTAACATTTATAGGTAACGTTGATACAGGGAATATCCGATTGCCTCTCATGGGAACAGGAAGACATTTTTCCCCTGCTGTATCAAATTGGATCATGCTTTGCTGGGGGTTTTTTCATCTTCCTTTGGATCAACTGTGGGTATAGGATTGTATATATGGGATTGTATGACTTTTTTTTTTTTTTATTGGTTGTGTCTTTTTCAACCTAACTATGTAACTATGTCAATTGTTTTGAGTGCGAAAAATATTTATAATTCCGTTTGCAGCATTTAGAATCACCTCCCTGCTTAATGAGTAGTTGTACCAAGTACAACTAAAGGCTCCTGTATGACAGTGTAAACAAGTGCCAAACCCAGATATTATGTGATGCACAAGCTTCATAAAGTAAACAGAAAACTCTATTTCCCCTGAAAAAGCCAAATCCTCATTAATTTTTGTCTCACATGGTTCCCCTCCCAGACACCGCAGCTCACAGTAGGAGATTTTCAGCTACAGTACTGCAGTACTGCCAATGCAGGAAGTAGTGGGCAGAACTGGGTTTAGCTAGAAGTTGATTGACAAGATACAGGCTTATGAATCAGCAGTGACAATGCTAAATTATGCACTGCAATCATTTTTATCCCACTATAGTGCAAGCAGGTGCAGTCTATATTAGAGAGGCAACTCTACTGAGGAGCAGTGCAGCATTGTTTCCACACCATCACAGAAAGCTGCATTAGGTAAACTTCACTGGAAGGCTCAACAGATATTTGTGGAACTTTGCATGGGGACTAAGGGAAAACGGTAAATGCAGATGCAGTTACAGTGGGGCAAAAAAGTATTTAGTCAGCCACCAATTGTGCAAGTTCTCCCACTTAAAAAGATGAGAGAGGCCTGTAATTGTCATCATAGGTATACCTCAACTATGAGAGACAAAATGTGGAAACAAATCCAGACAATTACATTGTCTGATTTTTGAAAGAATTTATTTGCAAATTATGGTGGAAAATAAGTATTTTGTCAATAACAAAAGTTCATCTCAGTACTTTGTTATATATCCTTTGTTGGCAATGACAGAGGTCAAACATTTTCTGTAAGTCTTCACAAGGTTGTCACACACTGTTGCTGGTATGTTGGCCCATTCCTCCATGCAGATCTCCTCTATAGCAGTGATGTTTTGGGGCTGTCGCTGGGCAACGCGGACTTTCAACTCCCTCCAAAAGTTTTCTATGGGGTTGAGATCTGGAGACTGGCTAGGCCACTCCAGGACCTTGAAATGCTTCTTACGAAGCCACTCCTTTGTTGCCCGGGCAGTGTGTTTGGGATCATTGTCATGCTGAAAGACCCAGCCACGTTTCATCTTCAATGCCCTTGCTGATGGGAGGAGATTTGCACTCAAAATCTCACGATACATGGCCCCATTCATCCTTTCATGTACACAGATCAGTCGTCCTGTTCCCTTTGCGGAGAAACAGCCCCAAAGCATGATGTTGCCACCCCCATGCTTCACAGTAGGTATGGTATTCTTTGGTTGCAACTCAGCATTCTCTTTCCTCCAAACACGACGAGTTGTGTTTCTACCAAACAGTTCTACTTTGGTTTCATCTGACCATATGACATTCTCCCAATCTTCTTCTGGATCTTCCAAATGCTCTCTAGTAAACCTCAGAGGGGCCCGTACATGTAATGGCTTAAGCAGGGGGACACGTCTGGCACTGCAGGATCTGAGCCCCTGGTGGCGTAGTGTGTTACTGATGGTAGCCTTTGTTACGTTGGTCCCAGCTCTCTGCAGGTCATTCACTAGGTTCCCCTGTGTGGTTCTGGGATTTTTGCTCACCATTCTTGTGATCATTTTGACCCCAAGGGGTGAGATCTTGCGTGGAGCCCCAGATCGAAGGAGATTATCAGTGGTCTTGTATGTCTTCCATTTTCTAATTATTGCTCCCACAGTTGATTTCTTCACACCAAGCTGCTTACCTATTGCAGATTCAGTTTTCCCAGCCTGGTGCAGTTCTACAATTTTGTTTCTGGTGTCCTTCGACAACTCTTTGGTCTTCACCATAGTGGAGTTTGGAGTGTGACTGTTTGAGGTTATGGACAGGTGTCTTTTATACTGATAAAAAGTTCAAACAGGTGCCATTAATACAGGTAATGAGTGGAGGACAGAGGAGCCTCTTAAAGAAGAAGATAAAGGGCTGTGAGAGCCAGAAATCTTGTGTGTTTGTAGGTGACCAAATACTGATTTTCCACCATAATTTGCAAATAAATTCTTTAAAAAAATCAGACAATGTGATTGTCTGGATTGGTTTCCACATTGTGTCTCTCATAGTTGAGGTATACCTATGATGACAATTACAGGCCTCTCTCATCTTTTTAAATGGGAGAACTTGCACAATTGGTGGCTGACTAAATACTTTTTTGCCCCACTGTATAATTATGTGCTACAGCACATATTTGTTTTTTAAAGGAAAGCCATGGTTCAGCTTTAGGCAGCTACCCTTCTAGCTCCTATAACTGACAACATGTTGGGCTGACTGTACTGTGAAGTTACATGATGAATGCAACTAACTTAACTACTAACTAATAGCTGGATGGTTTACAATACATAGCCTTCCCTTTTCTGAGTCTCACTTCTATTGTGCAGAGCATTCCTGCATTCCTACCAAGAAAGATTCCACAAAGTTATACTACAAGTTCTCAAGTACTACAAGTATATGTGTTTTATTGAATACAGAAATGGATCAGAGGATATTTTTAAATATATTTTCCAAGAGTTCAGCTTTAAAAACTAGGTCTTAGCTGCTATTAAAAATTGCAGTCAGCAAAATGACAGTGTCCTTTCCTGGACTGAATGACACTACTTGCAATGACTAGTTGTGTCCACAGGTCACACAGGAAGTCTGTCATTAACCACTTGCCCTAGCGGAAGATTTACCCCCCTTCATGACCTGGCCAATTTTTGCAATACGGCACTGTGTTACTTTAACTGACAATTGCACGGTCATGCGATGCTGTACCCAAATAAAATGTATGCCCTTTTTTCCCCACAAATAGAGCTTTCTTTTGGTGATATTTGATCACCTCAGCGTTTTTTATTTTTTGCGCTATAAACAAAAATAGAATGTCAATTTTGAAAAAAAAAAAACAATATTTCTTACTTTCTGCTATAAATCATATGCAATAAAAAAAATGGAAAAAAAAATCAAATTTCTTCATCAATCTAGGGTTTTTGCTTAAAAAAATCCCAATAATTGTATATTGATTGGCTTGTGCAAAAGTTATAGCGTCTACGAACCATAGGATAGATTTATGGAATTTTTATTTTATTAATTTTAGCTGGCGGCGATCAGCGACTTATAGCAGGACTGCCACATTGCGGCGGACAAATCTGACACTAAGTAACACTTTTTGGAGACCAGTGACACTAAATGTGTGCCTAGGGAGTGCTTGCTAACTGTGTGGGGGAGGTGCTTTTACTAAGGAAAGGTAGATATCCGTGTTACTGCTTTGCATAGGCAGACCGTCGTTCTGCCTGTGTCCCAAAGGATTGGCGGGTCCCGGCGGACATCACGTCCGCCAGACCTGTTGATTGGCTCCCGCTGTGTCCAAGCACAGTGGGAGCAGGTCGTCGCAGTATACGGTCGGCAAGTGGTTAAATGGTTTTTGGAACTGGGTTGAAATAGTGTTTTGTTTTTTTTGCTAAATGACGCATTGGTGTTGATTTACTAAAGGCAAATAGACTGTGCACTTTGCAAATGCAGTTTCACTCTGAGAGGGAATTTACTCCAGAGCTTAGTAAATGAGATGAAGCTTCACATTCCAAAGAATACCCATGCAAGTAAAATAAAAAAAATAAAAAAACAGCATTTTTGCTTGCACTTGATTGGATGATGGAAGTCAGCAGAGCTTCACCAAATTTACTAAGCTCTGAAGTAAATGCCCTTGCAGAATGCAACCGCAGTATTTGCCTTTTGTAAATCCACCCCATTTGATATCCATAAGATTAAAAGTGTTTGTTTCTCCTTTAAAGTGGAGTTCCGACAAATTTTTTTCTTTAAGTCAGCAGCTACAAATACTGCAGCTGCTGACTTTTAAAATAAGGACACTTACCTGTCCAGGGTTTCCGCGATGTCCTCACCCGAAGCCAATCTCTCGGGTGGAGGCGCCGCCATCTTCGGTAAGGGAATCAGGAAGTGAAGCCATTGAGGCTTCACAGCCTGGTTCCCTACTGCTCATGCGTGAGTCTCACTGCGCGTCCTCACTGGTCCCTGCTTTCTTCTGGGACCTGTGTGTCTCCCAGAAGACAGCGGGGGGGCAGGGGCGGAGGAGGGGCCGGACGTGGAGTAGATCACCACTGATACTGCGGCTATCTATGCCCGGAAGTAGAGCAAATACCTGGATTATACAGGTATATGCTCCCCCCTGAAAGATGCCAAATGTGACACCGGAGGGGGGGAGGAATCCTATCAGTGGAAGTTCCATTTTTGGGTGGAACTCCACTTTAAGATATATAAAACTGAACTTTGCTGTTTTTCTTGAAGTTTCGTTGTGTATCTTCTTAGATTTGCATCACAATTAGTTATGTTTTATAGCACAAGGCTAAAATGAGCAATTTCTGTTGTGGACACAATGTCCTTATGCACAGATCAGGTAAGTCCCTAATAAGGACCCTTTCATACCAGGTGCACTGGGACTACTCTAGGCACCCTTGCCCAGCACAGTCCCACCACAAGACAAGCCAAAATGTCTTATTCCCTATGAGGCCAGTTTATACCACTATGCTGTGGTGGTTTGTGTGTAAAAATGTACAGCATGCAATACTTTTTATTAGGGCAACATGATGCAATGTAATACACCCTATACCTCTACGGTGTGACTAGTAGAACTTAGTGGAATGTCACATGGCATTTCAATAAAGTTCTCCCAAAAAAATAAACAGTGTGATGCGCTGGGATTGGCTTATCACACCAGTCGCCATGCGTTCAGCCTAGTTTCTGTTGTGAAAGAGCCCTTAGGTCTTGTCCACACCTATACATTTTAGGTATGGTGCTAAAAAAAATCTTGCTTTCTGCATATTTGCATCACTTTCATGAGTGTTCAATGGCAACACAACTAAAATAACATGTAAAATGCATGTACAGTAACTGCACCACAGATGTGAACTCGCCTTAAAGTAGAACTATAAGCAAACCTTTTTTTTTTGTTGAAATTTGAATAGAGCAGGTGAGGGTTATAACCACTGTCAATTTTTTTTTTCACCATCTGCGTCCCATTGTGGAGATTTCCTTTCACCTCCTGCCCCATAGCAAAACATGCAGTACTGGGAAAATACCTGCAAATTAAGGATATTTCTTGGGGACCCCCAGGTCTCCAGAACTAGTGTCCCCATTAGAAAATTTCACCTCCATTACTTTTCTGGGGACGACTCAAAATGTGGGATTGTCTTTTACGTTCACTTTTAATGATAATAGTAAACAGGACAAATAGAGAGCATGAATCTCCTTAACGAGGGCACAGACAGCAATAAAAACTGACAAGTGTTCTAATCCCTCTCCACTCTATCCAAACCTAAAAAAAATTACACTTTAAGTCTTATTAACCAACAGTCTTCCACCACTTAAAGTAAAGGTGTTTAACTAACTCATGTTCTTTTGATCATGCTACATTCGTTCATTGGTCTGCCCAGGGCATTTTTTCTCAGAGAATAGGTGCAGGTACTCCTTTCTTCCAAGTCACCCCTTGTCTCCGTCTCCTACCCACCTCTGAGCACCATCCCTTGGAATCACATGGTCCTAAGTAATTTGTATAGAATGTGTTAATGATAACAATAAAATAGATCCCCTGCAGCCAGCAACAACAGACCCCCCCCCCAGCAGCAATAGCCCCCTCCAGCAAAAATAGATTCCTCAGCAGCCAGCATCAATAGACCCCTCCCTCTACAGTAGACCCATCCCAGCAACAATTGACCCTCCCAGAAACAATAGATCCCCCACTGGCAACAATAGACACCCCTGCAACAATCCCCCAGCAGCCAGCAACAGTAGACATTCCAGCACCCCTTGCCATTATATACATTCAATGCTGGAGGTGCTAGAGCTGCGTTCCCCCATGTCCCAACTGGAAAAAAGCCCTGGGTTTGCCACATTGTATCTCATTAAGATGGTTTAACCTCAAAAAGCTACTTTATAGAAAACTATGATGTTCTAAAGGTGCATACAGGCATTAGAGAACATTTACTTGATCCAGTCTTTTACATTAAGAGCTCTTTCACACTGACAGCGCGGCCGCGTTAGCGGTAAAGCACCGCTAATTTTAGCAGTACTTTACCATCGTTTTATTTATTTATTTATTTATTTATTTCAGGTACTTACAGTGGCTTGCGAAAGTATTCGGCCCCCTTGAACTTTTCAACCTTTTTCCACATTTCAGGCTTCAAACATAAAGATATAAATTTTTAATTTTTTGTGAAGAATCACCAACAAGTGGGACACAATTGTGAAGTGGAACGAAATCTATTGGATATTTTAAACTTTTTTAGCAATTAAAAAATTGAAAAGTGGTGCGTGCAAAATTATTCGGCCCCTTTACTTTCAGTGCAGCAAACTCACTCCAGAAGTTCAGCGAGGATCTCTGAATGATCCAATGTTGTCCTAAATGACTGATGGTGATAAATAGAAACCACCTGTGTGTAATCAAGTCTCTGTATAAATGCACCTGCTCTGTGATAGTTTAGGGTTTTGTTGAAAGTGCAGAGAGCATCATGAAGACCAAGGAACACACCAGGCAGGTCCGTAATACTGTTGTGGAGAAGTTTAAAGCCAGATTTGGATACAAAAAGATTTCCCAAGCTTTAAACATCCCAAGGAGCACTGTGCAAGCGATCATTTTGAAATGGAAGGAGTATCAGACCACTGCAAATCTACCAAGTCCTGGCTGTCCCTCTAAACTTTCAGCTCAGACAAGGAGAAGACTGATCAGAGATGCAGCCAAGAGGCCCATGATCACTCTGGATGAACTGCAGAGAAGTACAGCTGAGGTGGGAGAGTCTGTCCATAGGACAACAATCAGTCGTACACTGCACAAATCTGGCCTTTATGGAAGAGTGGCAAGAAGAAAGCCATTTCTCGAAGATATCCATACAAAGTCTCGTCTAAAGTTTGCCACAAGCCACCTGGGAGACACAGCAAACATGTGGAAGAAGGTGCTCTGGTCTGATGAAACCAAAATCGAACTTTTTGACCACAATGCAAAACGATATGTTTAGCGTAAAAGCAACACAGCTCATCACACTCAACACACACTCCCCACTGTCAAACATGGTGGTGGCAGCATCATGGTTTGGGCCTGCTTTTCTTCAGCAGGGACAGGGAAGATGGTTAAAATTGAGGGGAAGATGGATGCAGCCAAATACAGGACCATTCTGGATGAAAACCTGTTGGAGTCTGCAAAAGACCTGAAACTGGGACGGAGATTTATCTTCCAACAAGACAATGATCCCAAACATACAGCAAAATCTACAAAGGAATGGTTCACAAATAAATGTATCCAGGTGTTAGAATGGCCAAGTCAAAGTCCAGACCTGAATCCAATTGAGAATCTGTGGAAAGAGCTGAAAACTGCTGTTCACAAACGCTCTCCATCCAACCTCACTGAGCTCGAGCTGTTTTGCAAGGAAGAATGGGCAAGAATTTCAGTCTCCCGGTGTGCAAAACTGATAGAGACATACCCCAAGCGACTTGCAGCTGTAATCGCAGCAAAAGGTGGCTCTACAAAGTATTAACGCAAGGGGGCCGAATAATTTTGCACGCCCCACTTTTCATTTTTCTATTAGTTAAAAAAGTTTCAAAAAACCAAAAGATTTCGTTCCACTTCACAATTGTGTCCCACTTGTTGGTGATTCTTCAAAAAAAATAAAAATGTTATATATTTATGTTCGAAGCCTGAAATGTGGCAAAAGGTTGAAAAGTTCAAGGGGGCCGAATACTTTCGCAAGCCACTGTATATAGAGCTGTCAATTTACGCAGCGCTTTACATATACATTGTACATTCACATCAATCCCTACCCTCAAGGAGCTTACAATCTAAGGTCCCTAACTCACATTCATATACTAGGGACAATTTAGACAGGATCCAATTAACCTACCAGCATGTCTTTGGAGTGTGGGAGGAAACCGGAGTACCCGGAGGAAACCCACGCAGGCACAGGGAGAACATGCAAACTCCAGGCAGGTAGTGTGGTGGTTGGGATTCGAACCAGCGACCCTTCTTACTGCTAGGCAAAAGTGCTACCCACTACACCACTGTGTTTTAGAGGCGCTTTTCGGCCACTAGCGGGATGCTTTTAACCCCCGCCATCGGCTGAATAAAGGGGTTAAAATCGCTCGCAAAGTGCCACTGCCTAGGTGCATTGGTGGCGCTGCCTATTGATTACAATGGCCAGGGGTGCTTTAGCAAGCAGCATCTTGCTTTACACACCGCTCCTAAAGCGCCCCAAAGATGCTGCTTGCAGGACTTTTTTTAATGTCCTGCCAGCGCAGCGCCCCAGTGTGAAAGCACTCAGACTTCACACTAGGACTGCAGATGAGGAGCTTTACAGACGCTATTTTTAGCGTTAAAGTGTCTAAAAAACGCCTCCAGTGTGAAAGGGGTCTTGTATGTGTGGGTTTGAGCAATTAGCTCAGGGCAAAGTTTGTCATTTGTGATGGATTTAGGACAGTGGTGCTTCGTTTTTTATTAAAAAACTGGGATCTATTATTCTTATTTCTTCTGGTACACCACTAGTGTCTCTGTTCTGAGTGAACCCCATTTACAACCACACTCTGGTATCTATCCTTTAGCCAACTGCATATCCACTGAACCACCCAAGGCTTAAGTCCTAGATTGTACAACATTTCTATTAGATCATTATGAGGAACTGTACCAAATGCCTTGCTGAAATCAAGATGTGCTATGTCCACAGCACCACCCTAGTCCAAAATATTGGTAATATAGTCAAAAGATTTAATAAGATTAGTCTAACATGATCTGCCCTAAATAAAGCCATGCTGCTTTGGGTCCAGCAAGTTGTGTATTTTTAATTGATCAATGATCCTTCTTTTCAGGTGTGATTCTATTAACCACTTAACCCCCGGACCATTTGGCTGGCCAAAGACCGGAGCACTTTTTGCGATTCGGCACTGCGTCGCTTTAACTGACAATTGCGTGTCATGCGACGTGGCTCCCAAACAAAATTGACGTCCTTTTTTTCCCACAGATAGAGTTTTCTTTTGGTGGTATTTGATCACCTCTGCAGTTTTTATTTTTTGCACTATAAACAAAAAATAGCGACAATTTTGAAAAAAAAAAAAACACATTATTTTTTGCTTTTTGCTATAATAAATATCCCCAAAAAATATATAAAAAAATTTTTTTTTCCTCAGTTTAGGCCGATACGTATTCTTCTACATATTTTTGGTTAAAAAAAAATCGCAATAAGCGTTTATTGATTGATTCGCGCAAAAGTTATAGCGTCTTTAAAATAGGGGATAGTTTTATGGCATTTTTGTTAATAATTTTTTTTTTTACTAGTAATGGCGGCGATCAGTGATTTTTATCATGACTGCGACATTATGGCAGGAAGACTTTTGGCGCTATTTTGGGATCGTTCACATTTATACAGTGATCAGTGCGATTAAAAATGCATTGATTACTGTGTAAATGTGACTGGCAGTGAAGGGGTTAACCACTAGGTGGCGCTGTAGGGGTAAAGTGTGTCCTAGGGAGTGATTCTAACTGTGGGGGGGAGGGGCTGTGTGTGACACTACACTGATCACCGATCCCGATTACAGGGAGCTGTGATCAGTGTCTGTGTCACTAGGCAGAATGGGGAAATGCTTGTTTACATTAGCATCTCCCCGTTCTTCCTCACAGTGAGACGATTGCGGGTATCCCCACGGACATCGAGACCGATCACGCTCACGGAGCTCCCGGCGGGCGCGCCTGCAAGCTGCCTCTTAAAGGGCACAGTACAGGTACGTTAATCTGCCTGTATGTGCCCTTCTGCCGCAGTATATCTGCGTGAGGCGTTTGGGAAGTGCTGATCTTAAACTCACTGGCCTGTAATTGCCAGCTTCTACCTTGCTGCCCTTCTTGTGGATAGGTACAATATTAGCTGTCCGCTAGTCATGAGGAACGTTTCCCGTTAGAAGAGATTAATGAAAAAGACCCTTTAATGGTGCAACAACTATACCTCAAAATTCTCTTAGAACTCTGGGATGAATATTATCCAGGGCCCATTGCTTTAAGCGAGCCAGTTCCTCTGCTACCTCTGTCTCTAGAAATCCTAAACATTAACCATCATTGCTAAAACCAATATGATTCCCCAACTTGTTATTGTTTAGTACAATTTATTTCTCAGAAGACTGAACTGAAATTGTTGTTTAAATAGTGTGCTACATCCAGGTCTCCCTCAATGTACAGTGCCTTCAAAAAGTATTCATACCCCTTGAAATTTTCCACATTTTGCCATGTTACCAACAAAAACGTAAATGTACTTTATTGGGATTTTATGTGATTGACTAACACAAAGTGGCACATAATTGTGAAGTGGAGGGAAAATGATAAATGGTTTTTCAAAATTTTTTATAAATAAATCTGTGAAAAGTGTGGCGTGCATTTGTGTTCAGCCCCCTTTACTCACTAAAATCTAGGGTAACCAATTGCCTTCAGAAGTCACCTAATTAGTAACTAGAGTCCACCTGTGTATAATTTAATCTCAGTATAAATAAAGCTGTTCTGTGAAGCCCTCGGAGGTTTGTTAGAGAACCTTAGAGAACAAACAGCATCATGAAGACCAAGGAACGCACCAGACAGGTCAGGGATAAAGTTGTGGAGAAGCTTTGAACATCTCACGGAGCATTGTTTAATCCTTCATTTGAAAATGGAAAGAGTATGGCACAACTGCAAACCTACCAAGACATGGCCGTCCACCTAAACTGAGAGGAGAGCAATTCATCAAAAAAGCAGCTAAGAGGCCCATGGTAACTCTGAAGGAGCTGCAGAGATCCACAGCTCAGGTGGGAGAATCTGTCCACAGGACAACTATTAGCCATGCACTCCACAAATCTGGCCTTTATAAAAAGAGTGGCAAGAAGAAAGACATTGTTGAAAGAAAGCCATAAGAAGTCCTTTTTGCAGTTTGCGAGAAGCCATGTGGGGGACACAGCAAACATGTGGAAGAAGGTGCTCTGGTCAGATGAGACCAAAATAAACTTTTTGGCCTAAAAGCAAAACAAAATGTGTGGTGGAAAACTAACACGGCACATCACCCTAAACACACCATCCCCACCGTGAAACATGGTGGTGGCGGCAGCATCATGTTGTGGGGATGCTTTTCTTCAGCAGGGACAGGAAAGCTGGTCAGAGCTGATCGGAAGATGGATGGAGCAAAATACGGGGCAATCTTAGAAGAAAACCTGTTGGAGTCTGCAAAAGACTTGAGACTGGGGTGGAGGTTCACCTTATAGCAGGACAACGACCATAAACATACAGCCAGAGCTATCATGAAATGGTTTAGTTCAAAGTATATTCATGTGTTAGAATGGCCCAGTCAAAGTCCAAACCTAAATCCAATTGGGAATCTCTCCATCCAATCTGACAGAGCTTGAGCTATTTTGCAAAGAAGAATGGGCAAAAATTCTGGCATAAAAGTTTAATTTTCCTAAATTGAGAAATATATTTTAAAAAGGATAACTCTAAATCTGTAAACAATTGATATAATAGATATAATTGTTACACAAGCTGTTTTATAATAAAAATGACCTTTCTAGGTTACTTTGCAGCCAGCTAAAACTGATGAAAGCTGGCAACAATTGTAATATGGCTTCCTGGTATGGGTGAATTGTGTAAAATGTTGGAGTACATCATTTTTCCAGTAATGTAATTTTCTGCTCATATGATTGGCATGCTGCTGTTCCCAGCAGTTCTTACCTTAATAAATCTTTGGGGCTGATTACGTGATTAAAGCAGGAAGACCTTTTCAATCAGGAAATAGGAAGTGGCTGCAGGTAGTAGAAAGTAAATATCAAAAAAAAGGTTTTGGTGCTAACTTAATATATTACCCAAATCTAAATGAAATCCCCAGCTACTACATTAAAATAGTTTCAAGCCCTCTTAATATAAGATTGAAAATCCATAGATCTCATAGGACCCCTTTCACACTGTGGCCGCGTTAGTGATAAAGCGAGGCTTTAGCGCTGTTTAAGCAGCGCTTTTTGGGCGCTAGTGGGCCGCTTTTAACCCCAAAGAAGGGGTTAAAAAACCCTGTGTTGCGGCGCTTCGGAAGCGCTGCTCATTCATTCCAATGGGCAGGGTCGTTTTAGGAGTGCTAAATACAGCGCTCCCAAACCTCCCCAAAGATGCTGCTTGCTGGACTTTTCGGAACATCCCACAAGTGCACTGCCCCATTGTGAAAAGTCACACTTCAATAAATAGGAGGCGGTTTTCAGGTGCTTAGAGGGAGCTATTTGCAGCGCTAAAGCGCCTGAAAACCACCCCAGTGTGAAAGGGGTCTTTATATAGTGCTAAACATTATAAAGAAAAAAAGCTTAATCCCCACCACAATATGTTACATTGTATACAAACAAACAATAATTTTACTCACAGTACATATACAGTATGGTGTGTTGTAGGTGACTAATATTTTATGAATGTGAAAAACAGTCTTTTATTCCATGTACAATGATCCTTAGTTTGTTGTAACTCTCCACATTGAAAAGTCTAACCACGTGTGTTCCCTCTACCTAAAGGTGAAAATGCACTCACCAAACCGTGTACCTTTCTGTTTAAGGAAAGGCAACTAACGCTTTGGAAATCCCTATGGCAATTAGCCTAGAACATTCAAAGAGCAGGGAGAACTCTAATGCCGTGTACACACGAGCGGAATGTCTATCAGAAAAAGTCAGTTGGAAGCTTTTCATCGTATTTTCTGACCGTGTTTATGCCCCATCGGACTTTTTCAGTCGAAAATTCAGACGGACTTAGATAGTGAACGTGTTCTAAATTTTTCCGACGGAACTAATTACTATCGGGAAACCCGCTTGTCTGTATGCTGTTCTGATGTACCAAAAACGACGCATGCTCTGAAGCAAGTACGAGGCGGAATCTATTGGCTACTGGCTATTGCACTTCCTTTTTTAGTCCCGTCGTACGTATTGTACGTCACTGCGTTCGGGACAGTCGCACTTTGGTGTGACCGTGTGTAGGCAAGTCCGCTTGAGCGGAATTCCGTCGGAGCTCTGTCAGAGAAACCTTCGGAGTTTATTCCGATGGCAAAACCGGTTGTGTGTACGCGGCATTACACAGAGCTGTGGCATATTGCACTAAGAGTAGAAGAGCTGTTGCAAGAATCTTATAGGAAGTGCCAGATCTGTTGGTAATCTCTGCATGTATGCTTCATACATAATGTTCCCACAAATAGAGCTTTCTTTTGGTGGTATTTGATCACCTCTGTGATTTTTATTTTTTTGTTTCTGTTACAAAAATTTGTAAATAAGTAAGTTTTCTCCTTCACTGATGGGCACTGATGAGGTGGCACTGATAGGTGACACTAATATGCAGCACTGATGGGTACACATAGGCGGCACTGAAAGGCAGCACTGATGGGCATTGAAAAGCAGCATGGATGGGCACTGATAGGTGGCATGGATGGGCACTAATAGGTGGCACTGATGAACACTAATGGATGGTACTGATGGGCATCACTGATTGGCAGGCATCCATTATGGGCACTGGCATCCATTGTGGGCACTGATTGTTATCCCTGGTGGCCATGGGTGGCATACCTGGTGGTGACTATTGGTGGGCATCCCTGGTGGTCCTGGTGGCGTCCCTGGTGGTCCAGTGTGAGCATCCTTGGGGGGCTGCGCTGTCAGAGGAGCAGCCAATCGGCTCTCCTCTACTCGCGTCTGACAGACGCGAGTGAGGAAAAGCCGATCAACAGCTCTTCCTGTTTACACTGTGATTAGCCGTGATTGGACACGGCTGATCAAGTGGTAAATAGTCTCCTTCAGAGACTCTTTACCTGGATCAGTGCTGCGGTGGGTCAGACTGACACACTGCAACAACGATCGCCGTGATGGGCACCCCCGGGGGCGCGCAGTGGCTTGATATCCTGGTGACGTCATATGACGTCCGGTCAGGATATCGCAGCCACTTTGCCAATGTCATATTGCTATATGGCAGGTGGTAAGTGGTTAAGAGTAAGCTGGTCAGAAAAAAATATTTTTAAACTGGCATGCCCTTGGAGAAAATGTAAAGACTAAAGTGGCCATGTTTTGTGGAGAGCAAAACATCATCGTTAAAAGGCCATTTCCTCTGATGGCCAATGTTAAGGGGCTTTGCCTCATCGCTGATGTTAAATGGGGTATTTCCATTTGGCAGCCATTGTAGTGACAACCAATATAAAGGGAGTTTTCAAATGACCCATCAATGACCCATCATGATCCATGAATATTTGTTGTGCAACCCTGCCCAGCACTGCACAGCCTTTCCAAGAAAAACCTCCTCTTCTAGTGTGCATTCATGCCGCAGCCTCATTTATTCTACCTGAGGCTACCATAAGTATGGCTTACTAGGAATTAATCAGATTTCACTTTAAGGAGATCCAGACAGGGATATTATTTTTAATGGAAAGGCAGTGTAGCACCTTGCAGAACCTCAAAGCTAGGATTGCTGGATCAAGGACAAAGGTACAGTGAGGGGAAAAAAAGTATTTGATCCCCTGCTGGTTTTGTATGTTTGCCCACTGACAAAGAAACGATCAGTCTATAATTTTAATGGTAGGTTTATTTTAACAGTGAAACACATTTAAAAAAAGTTATAAATTGATTTGCATTTTAATGAGTGAAATATGTATTTGATTCCCTATCAATAAGCAAGATTTCTGGATCCCAGGTGTCCTCTATACAGTTAACGAGCTGGGATTAGGAGCACTCCTTTAAGGGACTGCTCCTAATCTCAATTTGTTACCTGTATAAAAGACACCTGTCCACAGAAGCAATCAATCAATCAGATTCCAATCTCTCCATCATGGCCAAGACCAAAGCCCTGTCCAAGGATGTCAGGGACAAGATTGTAGACTTTCACAAGGCTGGAATGGGCTACAAGCAGCTTGGTGAGAGGGTGACAACAGTTGGTGCGATTATTTGCAGATGGAAGAAACACAAAATAACTTTCAATCTCCTTCGGTCTGGGGCTCTATGCAAGATCTCACCTCATGGAGTTTCAATGATCATGAGAACAGTGAGGAATCAGCCCAGAACTACACGGGAGAATCTTGACAATGATCTGAAGGCAGCTGGGACCATAGTCACCAAGAAATAATTGGTAGCACACTACACTACGAAGGACTGAAATCCTGCAGCACCTGCAAGGTCCCCCTGCTCAAGAAAGCACATGTACAGGCCTGTCTAAAGTTTGCTAATGAACATCTGAATGATTCAGAGAACTGGGTGAAAGTGTTGTGGTCAGATGAGACCAAAATTTGAGCTCTTTGGCATCAACTCGCTGTGTTTGGAGGAGGAGTAGGAATGCTGCCTATGACCCCAAGAACACCATCCCCATCATTAAAAATGGAGGTGGAAACATTATGCTTTGGGGGTGTTTTTCTGCTAAGGGGACAAGACAACTTCACCGCATCAAAGGGACGATGGACAGGGCCATGTACCGTCAAATCATGGGTGAGAACTTCCTTCCCTCAGCCAGGGCAATGAAAATGGATCGTGGATGGGTATTCCAGCATGACAGTGACCCAAAATACATGGCCAAGGCAACAAAGGAGTGGCTTAAAGCGGGGTTCCACCCAAATTTTGAACAATATCTGTATGTATTCTCTTCCTTGCCTAGATGCTGACATGCTGTTTAAAAAAATTTAAATCGCCGTAATTACCTTTTATTTTTCTATTCTTCTTTGCACTTCCTGGTTCTCCTCCCGTGGGAGTAGGCGTGTTTCTAGCCTCTCCCAGACTCCTGGGAGCTAGTCTCAGGCTTCCCAGGATGCCACTGAGCATGTGCAGGAACGAGCGGTGAATTCTGGGAGCACAGCATTCACCACATCCAGGAAATAAATGCTTGTGGGCTTCAAATGCCCACAATGAAGATGGAAACCGCCTGCAGTGAATAATATAAGTTATTCTTTCCGACGAAATCTGACACAGGCGAACATATTACACACAATATGTGAGTATGTAATGCTGAGAAGAAAAGTTTGTGAATGAACTCAAAAAAAAAAAAAAAATGATAGATAGGTGGACCCCCGCTTTAAGATGAAGCACATTAAGGTCCTGGAGTGGCCTAGCCAGTCTCAAGACCTTAATCCTATAGAAAATATGTAGAGGGAGCTGAAGGTTAGAGGTATCAAATGTCAGCCTCAAAACCTTAATGACTTGGAGAGGATCTGCAAAGAGGAGTAGGACAAAATTCCCTTTGAGATATGTGCAAACATGGTGGCCAACTACAAGAAACGTCTGACTTGGTGGCAAAACCCTTGTTGGCAATCACAAGTGATGTTTTGCGAAGGGGTCAAATACTTATTTCACTCATTAAAATGCAAATCAATTCATAACTTTTTTGAAATGCGTTTTTCTGGATATTTTTTGTCATCTTTGTCAGTGGGCAAACGTATGAAATCAGCAGGGGATCAAAATTTTATATATCCCATAGTTTGTAGATGCTATAACTTTCACACAATCCAATCAATATACACTTATTGGGATTTTTTTTTACCAAAGACATGTAGCAGAACACATTTTGGCCAAAATTTATTATTTTGCACGTTTGTATTTATTGCTTTTTTTAATTTTTTTTTTTCAAAATGTTGGTCGTTTTTTGTTTATATAATAAAAAGTAAAAACCCCAGAGGTGATCAAATACCACCAAAAGAAAGCTCTATTTATATGAAAACAATTGATAAAAATTTTGTTTAGATGCAGCATTGCATGACCGCGCAATTTCCAGGATATACAGCATAGTGCTGCATAGCAAAAAATGGCCTGGTCATGAAGGGGGATAAAACCTTCTGGAGCTGAAGGTTAACCAAGATTTTTAAAACCATTAGCATTATCTTTACTTGACTAAGCCAGAATTCCTCTCTCTTTTAGAAGCACTACTATATTGTACTGTAAATCTCTGAATATTCCTGTCTGTCGTGACAGTGTGTATTACAGACGTTTATGAAAAGTTGTTATAAAAAAGTTATATTAATTATCATATTATTGTAAATGGTTGATATTACTAATAAAATATCTGATGGCAGCTAAACAGATTAATTGCATTTTCAACTAAACCCTGTGGCAATTGCTTTCAGTCTGCTTCCACCTAGATTGTGGTCCCACAAGCTGGAAAATCTTTGTGCAGGGTAAGACTGAGAGTGTCATGGTCATGAATCAGTGACAACACGCCACTGTGAGTTTGACAAGCCACTTGTCACATGTTGGTGAAAGTGGCCAGGGTCTGACACCATGTTCATCACAATATGCATTTGTGATGCATTCCCCCCTTGCTTTAGGCTGCATTCCCATCTGAGTGTTTTCAGCTCGTAAAATGCCCAAAAAACGCCCAACAAGCAAAATCCCATTAATTTAAATGGCCCCTGTTCACTTCTGAGCATTTTGTAGCCTGAAGGAAAAGGCCTGAAGCTCAAAAATGTACATGAGCTTCTTTTTGGGCAGATTACAGGCGTTATCAAAATCGCTGCAAAAATGCAGTAAAAATTGAGGTAAAAACGCACGGCTTTCTGCCTGAAAACAAATTGCTCAGGTGTGTATGCAGCCTTAACACTACTTTAAAGTGCAAAAAAAAAAAAATAGGCAGGTGATTCTAAAAGCTGCAAACAGATTTATAAATATTTTTCTCACGCAAAACATATGACATACAGTATGGTAGTCAGTACAGTATACCGAGGAGCCTGATTTCTGCACCTGGGAATTACAGGTGTTGGGCTCCTGTTTGTGTATAGTGGTGGGCCTTTCTGTATAGTGGTGGGCCTGTTTGTGTATAGTGGTGGGCCTTAGTGAACAGTGGTGGGCCTTTGTGAACAGTGGTGGGCCTTTGTGTATAGTGGTGGGCCTGTTTGTGTACAGTGGTGGGCCTGTTTGTGTACAGTGATGGGCAGTAGCCTGTAGAAATCAGTGATGGTCTGGCAAACACCATTGCCCCCTGAGGAAGATACGGAAATCCCTTGTATGGACACACGTTGCTGAGGGGACAGGACGGCACATTAGGCAGGTGATCTGCCAGGAACGAACATCATACCATCCCGATACCGGTCCGGTATTCCCACATATTTTCGCTAGATGTAGAGTGGCGCACTGACGCGCCAGATTAATGTGAGTACCCTGTGTGGGGTTTTATTGTGATTTAATAAACTGTTCACACAATTTTACACTATCCAGTCCTCCTTTTCTCCATTAATGTATCGAGGCATAGAGCTGACCAGTCCAGGATTAACGGCTATACTGCTGAACCCAGAGGTGGTTCAAAAGCGTGTATTGACTAAGCTTAAGGGCAAACTCACACGCTCTGAGGTGAGCACTTCCTAGCTAGGGGGGAGTACCTGAGTGAGAACACTGCATCTTGTATTTGGTTCACCCACACAGCAATAGCTGAATCGCATGGACTTTGGAGCACTCTCATACTGGCATAATAGAATATTGCACAAATGCACAGAAGCACTTCTATTTGAGTTTTTCTCAGTGGATCATTTATTATATATGATCCCGTGGACTTTTTTATAGTTTATATATTTTTTATCACATGGATGCACATTACCACTTTATATAAACGTATTCATTTTTTTGGATTTTTTTTTAAGCACATTTATTTATCACACGAATTATATATATGTTGTACAGTTCTTATGTATTGCACTATTGTCACCTTATATAGAGGGTAGTTACTGAGTATACCATTGTATATTTTCCAGTATATTTATTTACTTTGTGTAGTACTAGCACTTTGTAAATTTTGGAAGCGCAGTGTATATATTTGATTTGCTTATTTCTGCACGCTTTATGAGACGTGTTTAACGCTTGCAGCTGTCCCACGGTGTGATTTAGGATGTTTTACAGCTAGTGGAGGCTCACAGGGCGATTTATCTATTTATTATTTACACTGTCTGCTGTATGCACATCCGAGCATTTACACCTATACAAGGACAGACAAGCGGCCCCTGGGATCAAACTGTCTGCGTCCAGGGATGCACATGCATCAGGGATACACTCTAATGTGCATCCAGCCGTGGCATCTGTGAGACTGTCATTGATTGATCCACTTTGCTACCCACGGCTGTGTACAAATATCTGTGACTCTTAGGTGCAGAAATCAGGCTCCTTTGTACACTGTATGGTCCTCTGAGGTCCTGTGAATGAGGTCTTAATAAAGGTGTTGCTGCAGAGGAATGAACAATTTGGGATCTTAGAACAAAGGAACACATTATTTTGCATCATTTAGCCACTACCATTTTATCTCACTTGCATAGTTTAGTCTCTGTTTAATGATGGCCTGGATTATTTTCTGGGAGAATAAGCAAAATCGTCTTTTAAGCTCTGCGGTTTATAATAATCTCCCCTGGCTGAGTGATATAAAAATAGCCAGAGATTCCTGGCAGAGGTCAGCTTGGATCATAGTAAAATGTTCATGAAAAAAATCAAACAGTAATAATACTTTTTTCAAAACACTTTAAGTCAGGTAATCGTTTTACTTCCATATAAATATATGTATGTCATTCTTGTACAAAATGAGTCCAAAGAGGATGAAAATAAAATTATAACCTACACAAAGCACCAGGAATGAGAACACTACACAAAAGAGATTACAATCTAAAGGGATAAAGGACAGATAGGTGGCTGTGCACAGTAGGATTATCCCCATCCATTGACCCAGTGTGAATCCCCTAGGTTGCTGTTTCTAAACTTCATTAAGTAAATAATATAGAATAAACATTATTGTACTACATATTGCATATGATCAAAAAAATTACCATCATATCTACCAATCATGTCTCACATATACAGTATATTAATCTACAAGTTATTAGTATGAATGCATACAGTTCATTGTATACTAAACTGTGATCAATAAAATCTTTCTTTATCTTATTTACTCCCCATGTATGTCCAACTTATAAGCACTCTAGCCAACACTGGTCAGGAACTCACTTTAGGGTACTTTTTAGGTGATAAAAGCAATATTAATAATTAACAATTATTTTTTTTTTTTTTAGTTTCACTATTTGTGTATTTAGTTAAGTATAAAGTTATTATTGTGTGTGTGTATATGTATATTGTGAATATATATATATATATATATATATATATATATGAAGCGCTTACCCCCGAAGGAGCGGCTAAATAAATGTTATATCCGTAATTCACGTTTACCACCCAACCCTCGCAGCCCATAGATTCAAAACACAGTCCTTAATGCTTTTTCTCTTGCTTTATTGTTTAACATGAACTGGGATGGCAGAAGGACTTCTTTTGAGATGCTCTTTTGTTACATTATCATCTTTCACTGTTTCTTACGGGAAAACTAGAATCACTTGCGGATAATTGGGAAATCACTTTGTGTGATTTCTCCAATCAGGGAAGATGGAAGTAGATTTGATAGAGAATAATTGATAAAGAGTCACTCTGAATAACTTCTTCATCTACATGACTTTTCAAGTCATCCCCATGGAATTATATAGGAAGAGTAGCAGTTATGACACTTGCCCTAATTAATTTACCTTCCAAAATAATGTTTAGGTATACAAGAATTTTATTTGTTACACTATTTTAATCACTTAACCTCTGCAAGGTTTTACCTCCTTCATGACCAGGCCATTTTTTGCTATTCTGCACTGCATTACTTTAATTGGCAATGGCGCGGTCATGCAACACTGTATTCAAATCAAATTTGTTTTATTTATTATTATTTTTACACGAATAGGGGAATCTTTTGGTGGTATTTGATCACCACTGGGTTTTTTTTTTTTCGATAGAAACCAAAAAAGACTGATAATTTTGAAAAAAAATTATATTTTCTACTTTCTGTTATAAAACATATACAATAAAATAAAAAATATGTTTTCATGAATTTAGACCAAAATGTATTCTGCTGTATGCCTTTGGTAAAAATAAATCCTAATACGTGTATATTAAAGTGGGAGTCCGGGGACCAATCTTTTTTTTTTTTTTAGGTCATTGAGACACTTTGCTAATCCCAAAATAATACTCACAGTTTGGGTGTAATATTTCCGCCTCTGTCTGTTTTCGTACTGAAGAATAACTTTAAAAATGTGATGCTGGCTGTTTCCATCTTGCTTGTGGGCATGTGAAGCCCGCAAGCATTGATTTCCTGGATGCGGTGAATGCTGTTCATTCACAGCTTATTCACAAGCATGATCATTGTTTCGCACTGAATCATGGGAAGCCTGACACTAAGCTCCCAGGAGACAGTGCGGCGCCGGGGAAAGGCAATAAACACGCCTACTCCCATGGGAGGAGAGACAGGAAGTGCCACAATAAAGTACAATATAAAGGTAATTACAGCGATAAAAAATTTTTTCGTGCGGCATTTGAACATCTATGCAATTAACTGAAGAGGGTAAGATTAAGTTAAAAATTTGGGTGGAACCCCGCTTTAATAGGTTTGTGCAAAAGTTATAGCATCTACAAACTATTATATTTATATACTGGAATTTACGCAGCTATACAGTAGATGCTATACTGTAATGGCAATGATCAGCAATTTATAGTGTGACTGTGATAGAGTGGCGGGCAATCTGGCACTAAAAAACACTATCTTGGAGGGTCACTAACTGACACTGACATCACTAGTGACACTACTGTAATACAGTGTTCACTGATACTACTGTAGACTGCCATGACACTAATGACACTGGCTGGGAAGAGGTTAACATCTAGGGGCAATCAAGGAGTTAACTGTGCCTAACAACGTGTACTGTGTGCTGCTTTTACTTTACTATCTGGCTGTTTTTTCTTCCTGTTTTTGTAAACACAGAATTCTGTGTGATTGGCCACAGTCAATCAGCTTACTTCAGCCAAAATCATTGCCTGAAATTAGCTGGCAAACTCATCCAACAATGTGTCCACAGCATGGGTCGGCAGGGCCTAAATTAATTTTGTTACTGAGGGGCATATTTTCCAAGCGGTTTAAAATCCTCCAGACATTCACTGCTGGAGAATCAATTAAATTATTTAAAACACGAGTTAGAAAGATTCACAGAGGCATTTGATATAGTTCCCCACAAACGTTTTCTGTACAAACTGAGGTCTGTCGACATTGGCCATAGGGTGAGTACCTGGATTGAAAACTGGCTACGGGGGCGAGTCTAAAGGGTAGTGATAAATGGGGAGTACTCGGAATGGTCTGGTGTGGAAAGGGGGGTCCCCCAGGATTCTGTCCTGAGAACAATGTTAAAACGGAGCTTGTAATATTTCTTCCCTCCCGGTCATCCCCATGACTTTACCATTAAAAAAAAGCAGATTTCTACCTGTTTTAACAGTGTCTTCCAGCCAAATTATGAGTCTAGGCTCTCGCCTCCCCCCATGTGCTAACTCCAGCGGGCGGGGCCGAGATTCCCCTACTGACGTCAGCCAGGGAAGAAGGGAGGTGAGGAGGAGAGAGCCTGGAGTCATGTGATCGCTGGAAGACACTGTTAAAACAGGTAGAAATCTGCTTTTCTATATAAAGCACAGACACTAGGACTTTTTATGTGACAGAGGAGATGATATAAAGGTCAGATAGTTGTGAAACAGCAGGGAGAGGAGCAGAGCAGCACTAGTTAGAGCTGACAGGCAGGGAAGGGAGGAAGGAGGAGGACAGAGGGAGACAGAGGAGAGCTGCAGATAGCAGCGCATGACGGAGGCACGTACTCTGACCATGGTGTCAGGGTTCAGCAGCCCTGATATGTCGTGGTCAGTGTACAGAGGGGAGGGTAGAACCAGACAGAATCAGCCAGGTATTTAAGGTAATTACATGATTTACGGAAACAGGATCCATTTTTTTTTATGGGTTAACAAACGCTTTAGGCAGGGCAATAACTTCTACACAGGATGTGGAAACCTTACAAGAAGACCTAAACAAATTATTGGGGTGGGCAACTACATGACAAATGAGGTTTAATGTTGAAAAATTTAAAGTAATGCATTTGGGTGGCAAAAATATGAATGCAATTTACTCGCTAGGGGGGGAATCTAGGATGGAAGAGGACCTGCGGGTCTTAGTAGAAGACAGGTTCAGCAATGACATGCAATGCCAAACTGCTGCAAGCAAAGCCAACAGAATATTGGCATGCATTCAAAAGGGGTTTCAATAAAGAGATAAAACGGTAATTCTCCCACTATACAAGACTCTCTAGTCCGGCCTCAACTGGAGTGTAACGTCCAGTTCTGGGCACCAGTCCTCAGGAGGGATGTGCTGGAACTGGAAAGAGTCCAGAGAAGGGCAACAAAGCTAATTAAGGGACTGGAGGATCTCAGCTATGGGGAAAGTCTACAAGCATTGAACTTATTCTCTTTGGAGAAGGGACGATTGAGAGGGGATAGGATATCAATGTACAAATACCGTACTGGTGACCCCAGCATAGGGTAAAAAACTTTTTAGTGAAAGGGAATTTAAAGACACACGACCATTCACTAAAATTAGAAGAGAAGCAGTTTAACCTTAAACTGCATAGAGGGTTCTTTACTGTCGGAGCGGTAAGGATGTGGAATTCTCTTCCACAAACAGTGGTATCAGCAGGGAGCATTGATAATTTCAAAAAACTATTAGATGGGTACCTTAATGACCACAACATACAGGGGTATACAATGTACTATTAACATAAATGCACACACATAGGTTAAACTGGATGGACTTGTATCTTTTTTCAACTTAGCAACTATGTAACTATGTAACCTGGTGTTAGTCAGATTCACTACTTAAAGCTAAACTCCATCTTTTCATATACTGTACATATATATATACTGTACATATTTTGTTTGGGCCAGCTTGGCCCAAGCAAACTATGTCCCTCACTAACATGAGGCCTCTGGATGAGTGGTATAAACTGTGTGTAGCTGCGGCTCCATATTGCATACCATACTGTGTTCCGGGTTCGAGGCAAGACTTCCTGTCTCATACCCAGAACACAGTAGAGTCTATCACTGTAGCACTTAGCCATTCGGAGAAAGCTTTGTGTTCTATCAATTAATACAAAGCTTCCTCTGATGTCAGAGTTTGTGACATCATCAGTCTGCCTCTCTGACTGAGCCAATCAGAGGAAGCTTTGTGTTCACTGATAAAATACAGTGCCCATAGGTGTGCACAGCCTACTGCAGTAGGCTGTGCACCCCAAAGCTCAAATACATGTGAATGCCACCTGCTGTCACAGGGAGGATTCTCTGATGGTGAGAGCGGGTTAATTGGGAGCATATTACATTACATCCTAAGTATAGGTGTAATGTACAGTTAAACCTAGCCTTTAATGTAAGGGCGGCATTTACACTAGCCACTGGAACCCCAAGCACCCACCTGGTGCCACCCCTGGATAATGCTAATGCATATGGGGTGATTAGGGTGTGCCTAGGCACACTCGGCACACCCTGTGTGGACGCCTATGACAGTGCCTTGAAAAAGTAGTCACACCCCTTGAAGTTTTCCACATTTTGTCATGTTATAATCAAAAATGTAAATGTATTTTATAGGGATTTTATGTGACAGACCAACACAAAGTGGCACATAATTGTGATATAGAAGGAAAATGATAAATGGTTTTCAAAATGTTTTACAAATAAATATCTGAAAAGTGTGTGCATTTGTATTCAGCCCCCTCTTCTCTGTCCCCCTCAACTAAAATCTAGGGGAACCAATTGCCTTAAGAAGTCACCTAATTAGTAAATAGAGTCCACCTCCACCGTGTGTAAATTTAATCTCAGTATAAATACAGCTGTTCTGTAAGGCCCTCAGAGGTTTGTTAGAGAACCTTGAACAAACAGCATCATGAAAGCCAAGAAACACACCAGACAGGTCAGGGATAACATTATGGTGAAGTTTAAAGCAGGGTTAGGTTATAAAAAAAAAATATCCCAAGCTTTGAACATCTCACGGAGCACTGTTCAATCCATCATCCGAAAATGGAAAGAGTATGGCACAACTGCAAACCTACCTAGACATGGCCCTCCACTGAAACTGACAGGCTGGGCATAGAGAGCATTAATTAGAGAAGCAGCCAAGAGGCCCATGGTAACTCTGGTGGAGCTGCAGAGATCCACAGCTCAGGTGGGAGAATCTGTCCACAGGACAACTATTAGTCATGCACTCCACAAATCTGGCCTTTATGGAAGAGTGGCAAGAAGAAAGCTATTGTTGAAAGAAAGCCATAAGAAGTCCCATTTGCAGTTTGCGAGAAGCCATGTGGGAGACACAGCAAACATGTGGAAGAAGGTGCTCTGGTTAGATGAGACCACAATTTAAATTTTTGGCCTACAAGCAAAACACTATGTGTGGCGGAAAACTAACACTGCACATCACCCTGAACACACCATCCCCACTGTGAAACATGGTGGTGGTAGCATCATATTGTAGGGATTCTTTTCTTTAGCAGGGACAGGGAAACTGGTCGACAGATGGAGCCATATACAGGGCAATCTTAGAAGAAAAACCAGTTAGAGTCTGCTAAAGACTTGAGTCTGCTAAAGACTTAAAAACTTGTCTGGGGCGGAGGTTCACCTTCCAGCAGGACCACGACCCTAAACATACAGCCAGAGCTACAATGGTATGGTTTAGATCAAAGCATATTCATGTGTTAGAATGGCCCAATCAAAGTCCAGACCTAAATCTGAATTAAAATCTGTGGCAAGACTTGAAAATTGTTGTTCACAGACACTCTTCATCCAGTCTGGCAGAGTTTGAGCTATTTTGCAAAGAAGAATGGGCAAAAATTTCACTTTCTAGATGTGCAATGCTGGTAGCAACATAGCCAAAAAGACTTGCAGCTGTAATTGCAGTGAAAGGTGGTTCTACAAAGTATTGACTGAATACAAATGCACGCCACACTTTTCAGATATTTATTTGCAAAAAAATTTGAAAACCATTTATCATTTTCCTTCCACTTCACAATTATGTGCCTCTTTGTGTAGGTCTATCACATAAAATCCCAACAAAATACATTTACATTTTTGGTTGTTACATGACAAAATGTGGAAAATTTCAAGGGGTATGAATGCTCTTTCAAGACACTGTACATTGCTTTCTCTGAATGTGTGAGCGCCACTGTGATATATTCTACTGTGGTTCGGGTATGAGACTGGAAGTCTTGGCTCGAACCCGGAACACAGTGCCATATGCTGTATGGAGCCGCAGCTACATACAGTTTATACCGCACATCCTGTGGCCTCATATGTTAGTGAGGGACATTGTTTGTTTTGCTCAAGCTGGGCTATGTAAAGTGTATGAAAATATGGAGTTTAGCTTTAATAATTTTGTCCATATGTAATCCACAGCCTACCATCTTCAGTTGTAAGTTCTGTCTGAACCCATGTTTGGCCAAACCCAGAAGAAAGAGAAAGCTGTGTGTGGGGTGGGCAGTGCCGTGGCCACAGCTGATTGGGCTGCCAGTGACAGCTTCCAAATTCGAGCCTTTATTCCTTCCTTCCTTCCAATCCTTAGTTGCGAGCCATATTGACAACTGAAACTGGCAGGTTGGTTTGTGAACAATCTTTAAATAAATACTATGGGCCGTCATGGTGATCATATAATCGGGAACCATGCTGATTCATTTCTGATTGCTGGTATATGTAAGCATCCATCAGTGACAGCACAATGTAGAGCTACTTACTAGCTCTATAGATACCACTTTTTAGCCTTTCCTTTGTAACTCCGCTTAAATTTGGAGATCCGTTTAAAAGGCCAAAATTACACGAATGGGAAGCAATAACTAATGAAAATATTTCTGTAAAGTATATTTTAGAAGTAAATATAACTGTAAAGTATTACACAAGTTACATACAGCTGTAGCTGTTACAAAACCCATCTAATTATGTGTCTCAATTAAAAGTGTTGCAGTTTGAGTCATTGAATCTCAGGAACTGGATTAACTCTATTCACACCATTAGACTCAAATAAGTAATCGCTCTAGTAGATTGATAAGCAAGTTGCATTTGTGTATTGAGAACACTGACTTAATTAGCTTAGTAATGTTGACTATCATACATTTTACCATGCTCCCACAAGTAACATAATATTAATTGAAGAAAGAAAAATAACTATTCTATTTCTAGTTTCCTCCCCAACAAGTCAACACTTATTTTTCTAATTATAATGTCTGTCAGAAATAAATTGAAAGAAGTTCTCTTGAAATAACTTTAATTAAAGAAAAAATATATTGAAATGGCATTATTAAAATAACAAAATGAAATACAGTTTTTTCCCCTAAGCGAATAGCATGTTCTAACTATGTTATTAAAAGTGCAACATCGTTGTGATTATTTATGCATTTAATCTCTAGAACTCGCTATTACATGTGAACCTGCAGCCCAAACCCCCCACTTTCACTATTTATAGATATGCACTACTGTGCAAAAGTTTTAGGCAGGTGTGAAAAAATGCTGTAAATTAAGAATGCTTTTAGAAATAGAAGTGTTAAAGTGTTACTAAACCCACAACCGTAAAATCAGTCTGTATATGCAGTAAAGCATGCGTGTTATACTCACTGTGAAACCTAAGGGATTAATCCTCCTCATTGTGTAAAAAGGCTGTTTAATCCTGTCTTCTCTGATCCTCCCCTTCTTTCACAGTCCCTAATCTATCTGCTGATTGAGCAGAGACTAGGGGGCCAGCTGCATATGCTCAGTTTGGTGTGTATTGCTAGAGTTGTTTTTTCTTGGGAGGGTGCATGTGATCAGCACAGGGCCGATCAGTACTGTCCAGACAGAGGGTCAGGGGTCCTGCAGCCTCATAGGACAGTCAGAGTAGAATGAAAACTCCTCCCACAAGCTTTAACCAGGCACTGATAGAAGTCACAAGACTGCTCTAACTGCTGATGAGAAAATGTATTTAGCATTTTATATTTTACTAAAATAATTGCATTTCCATGTTCTGTGTATTGTGGGAGACCAGATATAGTGAAGGCAGGGCCCTGGGTTTAGTAACACTATAATAGTTTATTTTTATCAATTAACAAAATGCTAAATAAATGAACAGAACGGAAATCCCAATTCAAATTAGTATTTGGTGTGACCAACATTTGCCTTCAAATAAGAATCAATTCTTCTAGGTACACTTGCACACAGTTTTTAAAATAAACACCAAGCACCTTTGAGAAATAATCACAGATGTTCTGTGGATGCCTCACATCCTCCTGTCTCTTCCTGTAATCCCAGACAGACTTGATGTGGAGATCAGGGCTCTATGGGGGGCAAACCTTCACTTCCAGGACTCATTGTACTTCTTTACACTGAAGATAGTTTCTAATGACATTGGCTGTATGTTTGAGGTTTTTTGTCCTGCTGCAGAATACATTTGGGGCCAATCATATACCTCCCTGAGGCTGGGTTCACACTATTGCGAATTGGATGCCGGTTTCTATGCATCTAATTTGTGTGCCAGGAGATTGTGACTGAAACGCCAAATATAGTGGGGCAAAAAAGTATTTAGTCAGCCACCAATTGTGCAAGTTCTCCCACTTAAAAAGATGAGAGAGGCCTGTAATTGTCATCATAGCTATACCTCAACTATGAGAGACAAAATGTGGAAACAAATCCAGACAATGGGCGGCACAGTGGCGCAGTGGTTAGCACTTTCGCCTAGCAGTAAGAAGGGTCGCTGGTTCGAATCCCGACCACGACACTACCTGCCTGGAGTTTGCATGTTTTCCCTGTGTCTGCGTGGGTTTCCTCCGGGTACTCCGGTTTCCTCCCACACTCCAAAGACATGCTGGTAGGTTAATTGGATCCTGTCTAAATTGGCCCTAGTATGTATGAATGTGAGTTAGGGACCTTAGATTGTAAGCTCCTTGAGGGTATAGGGACTGATGTGAATGTATAATATATATATGTAAAGCGCTGCGTAAATTGACGGCGCTATATAAGTACCTGAAATAAATAATAAATAAATAAACAATCACATTGTCTGATTTTTGAAAGAATTTGTTTGCAAATTATGGTGGAAAATAAGTATTTGGTCACCTACAAACAAGCAAGATTTCTGGCTCTCACAGACCTGTATCTTCTTCTTTAAGAGGCTCCTCTGTCCTCCACTCATTACCTGTATTAATGGCACCTGTTTGAACTTGTTATCAGTATAAAAGACCCCTGTCCACAACCTCAAACAGTCACACTCCAAACTCCACTATGGTGAAGACCAAAGAGCTGTCGAAGGACACCAGAAACAAAATTGTAGACCTGCACCAGGCTGGGAAGACTGAATCTGCAATAGGCAAGCAGCTTGGTGTGAAGAAATCAACTGTGGGAGCAATAATTAGAAAATGGAAGACATACAAGACCATTGATAATCTCCCTCAATCTGGGGCTCTACGCAAGATCTCACCCCGTGGGGTCAAAATGAATACAAGAACGGTGAGCAAAAATCCCAGAACCACACAGGGGGACCTAGTGAATGACCTGCAGAGAGCTGGGGCCAACGTAACAAAGGCTACCATCAGTAACGCACTACGCCGCCAGGGACTCAGATCCTGCAGTGCCAGACGTGTCCCCCTGCTTAAGCCAGTACATGTCCGGGCCTGTCTGAGGTTTGCTAGAGAGCATTTGGATGATTCAGAAGAGTATTGGGAGAATGTCATATGCTCAGATGAAACCAAAGTAGAGCTGTTTGGTAGAAACACAACTCGTCGTGTTTGGAGAAGAGCGAATGCTGAGTTGCAGCCAAAGAATACCATACCTACTGTGAAGCATGGGGGTGGCAACATCATGCTTTGGGGCTGTTTCTCTGCAAAGGGAACAGGATGGCTGATTCGTGTACATGAAAGAATGAATGGGGCCATGTATCGTGAGATTTTGAGGGCAAAACCTCCTCCAAGGGCATTGAAGATGAAACGTGGCTTGGTCTTTCAGCATGACAATGATCCCAAACACACAGCCCGGGTAACGAAGGAGTGGCTTCGTAAGAAGCATTTCAAGGTCCTGGAGTGGCCTAGCGAGTCTCCAGATCTCAACCCCATAGAAAACATTTGGAGGGAGTTGAAAGTACGTGTTGCCCAGCGACAGCCCCAAAACATCACTGCTCTAGAGGAGATCTGCATGGAGGAATGGGCCAACATACCAGCAACAGTGTATGACAACCTTGTGAAGACTTACAGCAAATGTTTGACCTCTGTCATTGCCAACAAAGGATATATAACAAAGTATTGAGATGAACTTTTGATATTGACAAAATACTTCCTTTCCACCATAATTTGCAAATAAATTCTTTCCAAATCAGACAATGTGATTGTCTGGATTTGTTTCCACATTTTGTCTCTCATAGTTGAGGTATACCTATGATGACAATTACAGGCCTCTCTCATCTTTTTAAGTGGGAGAACTTGCACAATTGGTGGCTGACTAAATACTTTTTTGCCTCACTATAAAAGCTGCATCTGCAAAGAAGCCATTACTTCTTTCTGGCAGCTGCACAGGTAGGTATACAGGGGGTCCCGGGGTTACAAACAAGTTAGGGACTGTAGGTTTGTTCTTAAGTTGAATCTGTTTGTAAGTCGGAACAGGTATATTTTTTAAGTGTAGCTCCAGCCAAAAAAACTATTTTTAAGCTTTTTGGATAGCATTGGGAAGGGTTAACACCCCTGTAACATTTGTTTTGATGTGTGTGCCCCTGTTCAGAAGATTTCACCTCACTTTCTGTCACAATAACAATTGGATTTTGAAAATTTTGTGTTGTTGTGGAAACAAGGATTGGTGATAAAGCATCAGTGGAGGTACCTTTTCCCCATATTAACTCTTACAGGAGAGAATTTCCCTTCCTAGGGGTAGATTTCCTCTCACTTCCTGTTGTCTCCCTCCGTTTTTAAGTAGGAGTTGTTTGTAAGTCGGATGTTTGTAACTAGGGGACCCCCTGTATATGGGATTCTTTGCAGGAACATCTTTTATTCAGTGTTTGTTTAGTGATGGAATCGCTGTAAGACTTGGTTCTATTGAAGGTCCACATCTGGTATAGTTTAATAAATTAGGCCTATTGGCAGCAGAGGCAGCTTATCACAACAGTAAAAGGGAGGGGAGTTCACTTAATGTCACTATAGAATCGCAGTCAAGGGAAAGCAGTTTCCAATGAGTATTTGTAGAATCAACGTTTTTATTTATCCTGAAAATAAGTATATGGAAAGAAATTTTTCCTATCTGTGAAAAATCATTAATTATATTATTATTTAAATGGTAAGAAACAAAGGAACTAATGCACAAACCACAAGGGGAGAAACAATTAATATCAAAAACCTAACACCGTAGCTGCCAACATAAGGGCGTTCACACACCAATAATAAAAGCATATAGTAAAATAATATTCATGTGGCACTTACTCAAAAATTGAAAATTAAAATAAATGTAGAGAGACAAAATCTTTGGAGATTCAAAAGCGAAAATCCAGGCGGATGATGCGTCCTAACAATTAATCTTCCATCAGATTGTGTAGCCAGAGATTATCAAAACCAATGTTACAACAATAAATGAATCAAGAATACCTCACTCCAGAGCTCCGCACCCCCCTCAGTGGCACCTCTCCTAAGGATCTCCAGCCTTTCCACCAGATCCGTTCCTAGGGCGCCCCAAGTTCTCAGCCAAATAATGAATGGACCATACAAGAGAAGGGAAGGGAGGACTCTATGGTGCAGTATTTAAAACAAATGTGTTTAATAAAGGTAATACACTTACAATTAAGGTAAATTAACGAGCATAACAAAGATGATGCTTCCCGATCCTGGCCGGGATCGGAAAGCCGAACGTCACCCGACTCTCTTCCCTGACACGTTGCATCACTGATCACATGACTTTCTCAAAATTTTTTGCATTGTTTGCACATATTGCATATTTGCACATTTTTGCATGCACCTTCATTATTGTGATTTGCGTTTCTAGTGTGATTTAGATTTTTGTTTTATCTGCTATATGAAGATTAATTAATCATTATTTATTTGTTAATTAGGTTTGAGGATTTCATTCATCTTTTAGGAATTGGTTACCCTTTCATCAAGGGCTCACCTATTAGTTATCTCTGGAGTGGGGTATTCTTGATTCATTTATTGTTGTAACATTAATTTTGATAACCTCTGGCTACACAATCTGATGGAAGATTAATTGTTAGGACGCATCATCCGCCTGGATTTTCGCTTTTGGATCTCCAAAGATTTTGTCTCTCTACATTTAATTTAATTTTCAATTTTTGAGTAAGCGCCACATAAATATTATTTTACTATGTGCTAATATTTAAATGGTGGCACCATCTTTTGTAGGGCTGTACAAAATATTAGATATGTTAGTAGTGCAGATTATGTAATACATAAAGCCCAGACTGTAGACCTCTCTGAAAAGATGGGTTATAATGGTGTGCTTGAAAATGGTATTGCTTAAAGAATTCTGGAGAGAACGGCAAAGGATGGATGAAACTTTTATTAAAGTCCTGTATGCAGGAAAGTAAAAAGGAGAAGGCCATGTGGAGGCTGTGTTTAAGGTGCTTTCCAAAATTAGTAGAGACCGTTTGTAAAGAGCTTTGTGGATTAGGGTTATGTTTGAACTGAATTTAAAAAAATTAGAAACCATTAGTCTAGGAGTAGCAATAAGGGAGTGAGAAGAGAGCTGTCAACCATAATTATTTTAGATAGGAAAAAAGTGCAAATGGTGGAAAAATTACAGATTCTGTTCCATGAATACTATGTTTAAAGGAGTGAAAGGGCATGAAAGTAGATATGAATAGGAGAATGAAGTTATTAGGAACTGAAAGATAGAATTGAATATCATCTGTATAAGTGTTGTTGAAAGCAAAATGAACTAATCAGTTGGCTATGATCATAAGGAAAATAGAAGTTGTCCAAGAACAAAAGACAATAGATGTTTGTCTAGAAAGGTAAGGTGAGATCCAAGAGAGTGCAAGACCTTTGGTGACTATAGAGGAAAGTGCCTGAAGCAGTAAAGACGGATCAGCAGTGTCAAAGGCCAAGGGCAGGCAGAGAAGAATGAAAATGGAGAATAGGCCTTTGAATTTTGCAGTCATCAGTTCATTGGCAACTTTGGTAGGGGCAGTTTTAAAGGAGTGATAGGAATCCAAATAAATGAAACAAACAAAGAATCACTTTGATATATCATTCCTGTAGTAGACTTGAGGAGTAAGATGTGACAGTAGTTGATGATGACATGTTTTTGAATACAGCCATTACAACTGCATGGGGTGAAACTTGTTAGAATGGGTTAACAAACTAGGTTGTCCAGTGCAGGCATTTCTTATGTTGTCTATTTTCTAAGTGAAATATGTGGATAAATCTTCAGATGAGAAGCGATAAGCTGAGGGAGGAGGCAGAGGATGGGGCAGACAATTGAAGGTATTCAAAAGCTACTTTGGGTTGTGGAATTGGGTGGATATACAGTAATGCCCCATACACATGATCAGAAATTCTGCCAGCAAAAGTCGGATGTGAGCTTTTGGTCAGAAATACCGAACGTGTGTATGCTCCATCAGACTTTTGCTGGCAGAATTCCAGCCAGCAAAAGATTGAGAGCGGGTTCTCTATTTTTCAGTCGGAAAAAGCTCCTATCTGAAAATGCGTTTGTCTGTATGCAATTCGGACGCGCAAAAAATCACGCATGCTCAGAAACAATTTCAACGCATGCTCAGAAGCATTGAACATAATTTTCTCAGCTCGTCGTAGTGTTGTATGTCACTGCGTTCTTGACGGTCGAAAGTTCAGAGAACTTTTGTGTGACCGTGTGTATGCAAGGCAAGCTTGAGCGGAATTCCGTCGGAAAAACCATTCAAGTTTTTTCTGACGGAATTTCTGATCGTGTGTATGGGGCATAAGAGAGAATTGTGGCAGGTGATAAATTATTCTGAGCATATGGGGAACACGTCTGAAAGACAATAATTCCTTTTTCACGGATTCCTAATTTGTGTGATTTTTCACAGATCAAACAAATCTGAATGCAGATATTCAGGCAAATATCTATGAATAGCAATTCTCTTTTTTTGATCATCCCCAGTGTAAAGGGCCAAATCAAACAATAATCTACTGGCTTTTTGTACTCATTATCTTTTATTCTGCAGGGTTAAAAAAAACTAATGAGTTATCTAATTATCCAGTATCTAATATAAAAAGAGGTGTTAGTTTTGGGTGCACTGAATGTCTAAAATGGAACTATAGTAAAAAGAAGAGCCTTGCTATCCTGCCCTCTCTCACACTTTAAAAGAACCAGTACCCCCTCTCCACTTTTTACCTCTTTTCCTATATTTTATCTGCGACATATACCCCTTTGCTATTAGCCAGACCTTGTTCACATCCCACTGTGTTTGGCAGGGTCTGCCTACGGGTGTATTCTCATGGCCCTAACAATATTCTGCATACCTTGAATGTTATACCCTCCAAAATACTCTGTGTTCTCCTTTTAGTGCTCTGTCTATACTATCGATGCTATGACCTATGACAGCATGCCTTTGCTGGTATGTGTATCTGTTTGCTGTACAGCCTGTCGTCATAAATAAAGAATATATTAAAAAAATAATAAAATATAAATTGGAATTTCCAGTCTTTTTAATATATCTGCCTTGCCACTCAGGGATAGATGCATGCCCTGTTATTTGCATGTATTCTCTCTGCCAGAGCGGACATTTCAGACTATAAGGTCCTTCTGGAAAGCTAACCTGTCTCTTGCCTGAGCTTAGGGTAATAAACGATGTTCTTTTGGGCTGCTGGAAGAGGATAAAACTGGAGGAGGGTAAAACTATCCAAGCATGTAGTTGTCCTTGTAATCCTGACAGCATGGCCACAGGCTTAGGCAGGAGGGAGAATACATGTAATTATTAAAAAGGAATCTGTGAGGGGTAAGGCCACACTGTTATACAACATTTAGTATAGGTAATTTTGATTATTTTATATGCACATTTTTGACGTGTTCTCTCTAAATTTATAAGTGGCTTGGTTTAGCAACATATTACAAGTGGATTGCAGTGTGCAGTAGTCCAAGCAACCAATCAGAGATCAGCTTTTAGCATATTTCAGTTTTGTTTAGGCCCACTAAGAGAAAAGTGAGTCCTGGCTGGTTGCAGAGGGTTTCTGCATGTGTTTATTTGCCATAAATGCCATGCATATTATCTGTTTCTGTTTGCAAGTGTAAAGGGAATTGTCTGTACCTCTGCTGACAGAGTTTTGACACTTATTGCAGCCAGAGTACAATGCACAGTACACAAATCTAGAGCGTAAATATGTTCTCCCTATGGGGTACAGTTATGAAAACTCTTGGCGCTGAAGTCCAAGCCTTTGTTTTCAGTGTGTTGACAATGCGCCAAGCTCTAAGTGGTTTCGTCATATGATATTTACACAATCTCTGCAATATAAGTCCCCCAGCTGTCACACACACATGTGCCATAACAGCTTAAACATAAGCAACTGGAAGAACTCGGATCTAACTGATGGTCTTCCATTTCATCAGCAAATAACAGAAAGAGGTTTGTGAAGCCCTGTGTAAAACTGAATATCTCTCAGCACACAGAGTGCATCTGCTTTATATCCATCGCTACAGCATGTCTATCTTAAAAAGAACTCTGCTCTGTAAAAGGATTTACAACCTTTACAAGAGCTCTGGTCTAAATGTTAACCTCTGTCTAAGAAAAAAACATAATAAACTGACATTGGGGGAGATTTACTCAAATTGGTGCACACAAAATCTGGTGCAGCTGTGCATAATAACCAATCAACTTCTAGGTTTTATTGTCAAGGCATAAATGAATAAGCTGACATTAGGAACTGGTTACCATGCACAGCTGCACCAGTTTTAGTAAATCTCCTCAATTGTGTCCTGTTGTCACTACATGGTAATTCCTGGTTTTCCATAAACACTGTATCCTAGCATGCAATGTTCCTTTCCCGGTGACCAATTGAGACACCTACAAGGTGTGTCTAAAAAGTTTGGTGAATGATATCAAACAAAACAGAAGATACAAACAAATTACCGTATATACTCGAGTATAAGTCGTTCCGAGTATAAGTCGAGGCCCTAATTTACCACAAAAAAAATGGGAAAAACTTATTGACCCGAGTATAAGACGAGGGTGAGAAATGCACAGCTACTGTAAGTGGAAAAGAGGGTCAACAATGCCCATTTGCAGCATCACTGTGCCCATTTGCATGCCTCACTGTGCCCATTTGCAGCCATAGGTCCCCTGAACTTCAAACTCGGTAGTTAAGGGTTCCTAGATGCCCCCTAGCTGCAGCCAAAATTTGGGGTCTCTGAACCCAAAGGGTCCCGAAATGACATTGCTGCAGATGGACACAGTTGACCAAATTTGGGGCCCTGTATCTTGGGGCCACTTAGTGCTAAGAACCCCAAATTTGGTGTGCAAACCCAGTGGAACTAGCACCATAAAATTTTGGGGTTACTAGCACCAAATGGCCCCGAGATACAGGGCCCCAAAAATCAGTTCAGAAAATGTCAAGCACTTTTCTGCAGCAGAAAATGACATTTTTCGAACCAGTTTTGGGGCCCTGTATCTCAGGGCCACTTGGTGTTAGGAACCCCAGCTTTGGATATGTTATGGTACCAGTTCCACTGGGTTTGCACACCAAATTTGGGGTTCCTAGCACCAAGTGGCCCTGAGATATGGGGCCCCAAAGTCGGTTCAGAAAATGTCAAGCACTTTTCTGCAGCAGAGAATGACATTTTCCGAACCGATTTTGGGGCCCCGTATCTCGGGGCCACTTAGGGCTAGGAACTTCAGCTTTGGATATGTTATGGTACCAGTTCCACTGGGTCTGCACACCAAATTTGGGGTTCCTAGCACCAAGTGAGCCTGAGATACGGGGCCCCAAAGTCGGTTCGGAAAATGAAATTTTTTGCTGCAGAAAAGTGCTTGACTCGAGTATAAGTCGAGGGGGGCACTTTCAGCACAAAAAAATGTGCTGAAAAATTCGACTTATACTCGAGTATATACGGTACCTTTATTGGCCTTCAAAATAATGGCCATCCTTCACAACACACTTTTGGCAACATTCATAAAGTTTCCTGAAACTATCAGCAAAGTCCTCTTTAGGAATCAATGGCAGAACCGCTGTCGCACATTGTTGGCTTGCCGCCACGTCCGCAAAATGTGCACCTTTCTTGACGCTCTTCAGGGAAATAGAAATGCGCCAGATCAGGAGAGAACAAGTATGCCCCGCTGAACCAAGAATTCAGTGTAGAACTGGTAGCACCAGGTCTCATCCCCTGTGACGATGGTTCGCAGAAAGGATGGATCCTGTTCACACATGGTAAAGAAATCTCCAGAGGTTTCCATCCCTTTTGCTTTCTGTTTATCTGTCAGCACAAACCTGGGAACAGATCTTTTGCTTACCCAAATCTTCGCAGACGATGGTGCGCACCACATCCTTGCTAAAGCCCCATTCCTCTGCCACCAATCGTAGAGTCAGTTGCCGATCTCGTGCCAGCATTTGTCACACTCGCTCGATCGTGTCTGAGGTTATGCTTGTCAACGGCTGACCCGAACGTGGCTTATCTTCAGTTGTTTCCTTACTGTCACTAAAGCATTTGAACCAGTCATAGATAGGGATGAGTCAAACACCCCTTGGTTCGGTTCGCAGCAGAACATGCGAACAGGCAAAAAATTTATGGGACGCGAACGTTAAAAATCAAAAGTGCTAATTTTAATGGCTTATATGCAAGTTATTGCCATAAAAAGTGTTTGTGGACCCGGGTCCTGCCCCAGGGGACATGTATCAATGCAAAAAAAAGTTTTAAAAGCTAACGTTATTTCAGGAGCAGTGATTTTAGGCTTAATGTAGACAGGACGTTTTTACAACCTCTCCTGAATGATATAACCTAACAGATAGTAACCCACGTTTAAAACGTCAGTTTTGCCGCTTTTACATGGCGCGTTTAGCAGCATTTTGCCGCGTTTGAAAAAAGATTAATTTTTTTACTTTTTTTTCAAAATAGCCAAAACGCCTGTAAACGAGTTACCACGTTTAGCCGCGTTTAGAAACGTTTGGCACTTGAAATACCTCTAAACTCAGCGTCTGAACTAATTTTTTTGCTTTCCAAAAAAGGTCTCTAAAATCAACTGCCTAGGAATGACTATAAACGACCCTGTGTACATGTACTGATAAGATAACGTAGAGGAGAGTTCAGGAGCAGTTTGAAAAAATGCCCAACGTCCAATAAAAATGAAATCTTCCTTTATATATATATATATATATATATATATATATATATATATATATATATATATATATATATATTGTGCCTGGGGGATGTCCTTAGTATGCTTGTAAAGTAGTGCATCTTTTCCATGTTTATAACAGTAGCACAGCAAATTTACATTTCTAAAGGAAAACATTTAAAACTGTTCTGTTCTGTTATGTATTGTCGGATCCCGGCAATTGAGATAAAAATCATTGAAAAAAATGGCATGGGTCCCCCCAAGTCCATTACCAGGCCCTTTGGGTCTGTTATGAATATTAAGGGGAACCCCATGCCAAAAATACAAAAAAAAAGGCGTGGATGCCCCCCCTCAAAATCCATACCAGGCCCTTCAGGTCTAGTATGGATATTAAGGGGAACCCCGTACCATTTTTTTAAAAAAATGGCGTGGGGGTCCCCCAGGCCTCCAGACACTTTATACCCTGAACAGCAGTATATATACTATATGGTCTGCCCTATATACGCTGCAGAAAAACTGGGCCTTAGCTGTTGGTGGTACCAGAACACTGTAACCCCCTAGTTACTCTTGTTGGGTGCAGTTACGTGCCCTGCTGTGAAATATTATATCAAAAATTGTAATTAGATGCCCCTGTTATACAGGGGCAGAAAAATTGGGCCTTTGGTTTTGGTGGCGCCAGAACAATGTAAGCCCTCACAGTTACTCTTGTTGGGCGCAGGAACGGGCCTTGCTGTGAAATATTATATCAAAAATTATAATTGCATGCCCCTGTTAAACAGGGGCAGAAAAATTGGGCCTTGGGTAGCTAGCTTCCAAAAATATTGTTGGAAGCTAGCATCATCAGGATTGAGGAGGAATAGGATAGTCAGCATAGGCAGTCTTCAAGGGATCCCAGATCCATAGCAAATTCAATCAGTTATATCAGCATCAGGTGCTTGATAGCTGCTGATCCAAGACTGATTCATTTTTATGAATGTGAGCCTATCAACAGAGTCTGTGGACAGGCGCACTTTGATCCATTACAAACCCTCCAGCAGCACTGAATGTACGTTCAGAAAGCACGCTGGATGCAGGACAGGCCAGTAGTTCATTTTTTTCCTCATTAATGTACACACAGCACCCCATATTGACAGAAAAACACAGAATTGTTGACATTTTTGCAGATTTATTAAAAAAGAAAAACTGAAATATTACATGGTCCTAAGTATTCAGACCCTTTGCTGTGACACTCATATATTTAACTCAGGTGCTGTCCATTTCTTCTGATCATCCTTGAGATGATTCTACACCTTCATTTGAGTCCAGCTGTGTTTGATTATACTGATTGGACTTGATTAGGAAAGCCACACACCTGTCTATATAAGACCTTATAGCTCACAGTGCATGTCAGAGCAAATGAGAATCATGAGGTCAAAGGAACTGCCTGAAGAGCTCAGGGACAGAATTGTGGCAAGGCACAGATCTGCTGCACTTAAGGTTCCTAAGAGCACAGTGGTCTCCATAATCCTTAAATGGAAGACGTTTGGGACGATCAGAACCCTTTCTAGAGCTGGCCGTCCGGCCAAACTGAGCTATCGGGCGAGAAGAGCCTTGGTGAGAGATGTAAAGAACTCAAAGATCACTGTGGCTGAGCTCCAGAGATGCAGTCGGGAGATGGGAGAAAGTTGTATAAAGTCAACCATCACTGCAGCCCTCCACCAGTCGGGGCTTTATGGCAGAGTGGCCCGACGGAAGCCTCTCCTCAGTGCAAGACACATGAAAGCCTGCATGGAGTTTGTTAAAAAAAACCTGAAGGACTCCAAGATGGTGAGAAATAAGATTCTTTGGTCTGATGAGACCAAGATATAACTTTTTGGCCTTAATTTTAGGTGGTATGTGTGGAGAAAACCAGGCACTGCTCATCACCTGTCTAATACAGTCCCCACAGTGAAGCATGGTGGTGGCAGCATCATGCTGTGGAGGTGTTTTTCAGCTAAAGGGACAGGACAACTAGTTGCAATCGAGGGAAAGATGAATGCGGCCAAGTACAGGGATATCCTGGATGAAAACCTTCTCCAGAGTGCTCAGGACCTCAGACTGGGCCGAAGGTTTACCTTCCAACAAGACAATGATCCTAAGCACACAGCTAAAATAACGAAGGAGTGGCGTCACAACAACTCCATGACTGTTCTTGAATAGGCCAGCCAGAGCCCTGACTTAAACCCAATTGAGCATCTCTGGAGAGACCTTAAAATGGCTGTCCACCAATGTTTACCATCCAACCTGACAGAACTGGAGAGGATCTGAAAGGAGGAATGGCAGAAGATCTCCAAATCCAGGTGTGAAAAACTTGTTGCATCTTTCCCAAAAAGACTCATGGCTGTATTAGATCAAAAGGGTGCTTCTACTAAATACTGAGCAAAGGGTCTGAATACTTAGGACCATGTGATATTTCAGTTTTTCTTTTTTAATAAATCTGCAAAAATGTCAACAATTCTGTGTTTTTCTGTCAATATGGGGTGCTGTGTGTAATGAGGAAAAAATGAACCTAATGCAGAGCTCCGCCAAAATTTTTTTTTAAAAGTCAGCAGCTACAAATACTGCAGTTGCTGACTTTTAAAACATGGACACTTACCTGTCCAGGGCGCCCGCGATGTCAGCACCCGAGGCTGAATCGTCTCTCGGTCCTCGGGTGCTGCCGCCTCCATCTTTGGTAAGGGAAACAGGAAGTGAAGACTTGCGGCTTCATTTCCCGGTTCCCTACTGCGCATGCGCGAGTTGCGCAGTGCAATACGGATGGTCCCTGCTGTCTCTGCTACCCGTGTGTTTCCCAGCAGACAGCGGGGGGGGACAGGAAGTGGCGTAAATAACCGCAGATTCTGCGGCTATCTATGCCGGAAGTGGGTACAGATACCTGTAATATACAGGTATCTGCACCCCCCTCCCCCCTGAAAGGTGCCAACTGTGACACCGGAGGGGGGGAGGAATCCGATGAGTAGAAGTTCCACTTTTGGGTGGAACTCCACTTTAAATGATTTTAGCAAATGGCTGCAATATAACAAAGAGTGAAAAATTTAGGGGGGTCTGAATACTTTCCGTCCCCACTGTGTGTATGTATATATATATATATATGTGTGTATATATATATATATATATATATATATATATATATATATATATATATATATATATATATATATACAATAGATTGTAGACCCCATAACTTTCACACAGAGTATTTTTTACCAAAGAAATGTAGCAGAATTTATTCGAGCCTAAATTTATTAAGAAAGGTTATTTATTTACAACATTTAATAACAGAAACAAAGAAAAAACTGGTAATTAACCTCCCAAGTGATAATCCCAATTATGGCTCGGGGTTAATTTTCAGTACCAATAGTGGTAACCCAAAGCCACACTTGACATTGCATTGCAGTATCCAGGTACAGTTACTTACCTTGTCCCTAGTATCCCGCGATGTCCTCCCACTGTGTCCTCCGCCGGACCCTCCGCCCGATGCATCAATGTTCCGGGCTCCGTTTCCTGCGAGCGTCGCAACGCATGGGGGTGGAGCCCGGTGGCAAATTCAAAAAAGTACAAAAAACATAACACTCATTGTAATCTGTAGATTACATTACTGTATCAAATCATTTCACCTCAGTTTTGTCCCTAGTGCTTTGTCCAGTGCCCTGCCTGCACTTATTATTTTATATATATACCGTTCTTTCTGCCTGGAAACTTGAGAACATCCATGGCATCCAAAAAGCATCCCTTTACCTCAAAAGCAGTTTTAGACAACAACGATAGTAAATTAGAACACTTGTAGAATTGAGCGATAGTTATTTGTGGGTAAATTCATCATCAGACACAGAAAGTGACGACAGAGATAATTCTGCGACTGAGCTCAGTGATGTGTAAACTTGGTGCTCTATTGACTGTGGTACGGATCACGCAGCACTGAGCTCAGTCGCAGAATTGTCGCTGTCGTCAGTGTCTGAGGACAAATTTCCCCACAAATCACTATCGCTCAATTCTGCAAGTGATTCTATTTCAATATCGCTGTTTTCTAGCTGGTCTAAAACCACTTTTGACATAGAGGGACACTTTCCATTGTCCTGATTGTGATGTTGGAATTTGTGCAGTCCCATGTTTCTAAATTTTTCATACCCAGGATGTTTACTAAACCAACATGCGGTGTTTAGTATTACAGTGACTAGCAATAATTCACCCTTGTTTGGAAAAATTTCAGTGTTTTTGATTTGATTACGTTATTGAATAAAATGTATTATTATTTTTTATAATTATATATAGTTATCTATTATATTATAGTTTATGATTTCGTGTTTCAAACATTATCATACCCGGGATGTCTACTAGGCTCTTGTTTGGACAGATTTAAGTGAGTTATTCCTAAGAATTACAGGCCTACAATATAAAACGCCAAATTTCCTTGCAAAACAATGTACCGCTTTGACATTAAGGCTCCATGCACACTAGATGTTAAAATAACGTTATGAAAACGGCAATAGCTTTGCAGTGAGTCTTTTAACGTTTTTGCAATAGCGATTATTAGCCTTCTTTAGCTTTTTTCCGCATTATCATTATTATTATTATTATCATATCATTTTTCTTTTTTTGGTAAAATAAATTTTTTTTCAATGGATCAAAAACCTTAAATGCTGGTGAGCCACGTTATTGAGCGTTTAACTATGTTTATCAACATTTATGAGCATTTGGCTTTTTTTTGTGGTCAGAAAAATGACTCCGGAACGCGATTTTTATGGTGTTCAGAAGACAGCCCATAAACGCCACTGCTGATAAACATCCAAAAACATCCATGTGTGCATGGACACATAGAAAAAAAAACGCCCAAACTCCCAAAAACTTCCGTTTATGAGCTTCAGTGTGCATGGAGCTTCATAAATTAGACATAATCATACCGCCAGGGAGGTTAAATACCACCCAAAGAAAGCTCTATCTATCTCAAAAAATGATACAAATTCCATATGCATGACAGAGTAATTGACATTCAAAGTGTGATGGCGCTGAAATCTGAAAATTGGCCTGGGCAGGAAGCGGGGTGAAAGTGTCCGCTTTTGAATTGGGTAATACCACTTTAACTGTTGGGCTATTATGTGAAGCTGTTGGCTTTGTTTGCTATGTTGACCACCCCAGTTGTAAAGACTAGGAAGCCTGTTTCCTGTACTGTACAATCAGGAAAATAGGAGTTTTGACTTATGTGTTCAATCTGTTTCCTGGAGTACAGTACGATACACAGGTCTCCCCCCTCTGTTCCTATAATCTCCCTACTGCTTTCTACAAAAATGCGACTAGCTGGGAGAGGGGAGGGTTATATGTGGAATGTCCCAGCGGCTTTTTATTTTTCACCTGATGGTCCTGTAGCTGTATATAACCCAGTTGTAAAGACGAAGCCTGGGTAACACATTATACCCCAGGACTGGATTTTACTGGTAAGCCAAAAATACAGTTTTGCAAAAAGCATCAGCGAACCATATGGTGTATGATACATGGCATATGCAGGTCTATGTAGGTCTATGTGTGCATACTCAAAAGTTAGAGCAGTAGCCAGTACACAAGATTCTTTCATCTGGTGCTTGTGATTACAGTAATAAATACTCATACATATGTTGAGCCTTTTAAATGAAATCATAACATGTGTTTTTTTCTATTCTATTTAAAGCAGTATTGAACCCAAAACCTGAAATGTGAAATATATTGCAGCTTAACAATCATTAGCGGTGTCTGCATTATTTTTCCTCTTTTGGACTTCTTTCCTTCTGTTTTCACCTGGTGATCTGACCAGTAACCCAATTCCTGTATTAGAGTGCCTCCACTCCGGATGAAGGAGCACAGGGGGCACCTTTGGACAGGAGCATTTTCAATCTGGGGGGAGGGGAGTGTTATTAGTGGCGTTTCCAGCTTTCATATTTAGGGGGGGCACATGGGGGGACAGGGACGAAAGTAGGGGGCAACTATAAAATGCAATTTTATATATATATAATATATATATATCCTGGGGCCCTTTACTACAATCCCGCACCAGGCTCTTTCACATGTTCTGCAGTGAGCTCCCTTCCTACTGTATTGGGGCCCCCCAGGGTGGCAGAAAACAAGATATATATGTCACCAGCATACCAAGAAAATATAAGGATCCAAAGCAGTGGGAGAACTATCAGGGTAGCAAAGGTTGTCTTGCCATCCGGGCCCTGGTGTTCTGCCACTGTGGGGTTCCCCAGCCTCCTCTTGCTGTCCTGCTATTGACAGTGCTGGTCTGGAATCTCTTGGAATTTACAGGCTGGTTCTCCTGTCCTAAAGACGGGAGAAATCAGTCTGTTTTTTCAGTAACTGAGAGTCCTGGTGGAGTCCTTCCTGCAACTTGCTCTTCTCCCTGCCAATGAGGATGCAGGGGAAGGAGCAGATCGGACGGCCTTGGTTGTGTGAGTGCTTGCATTATGCAGTGTCAACGAGCAGAGGGAGGGGGGAGGAATCACCCGCAGGAGCTGACTGGGGATGCTCTCCCTCTCAATAGAGACTGTGTTACTCCAGTGGTGACCCGAGTTAGATGAGGTGCATCCGCTATGAATGCAAACAAAAAGACATTGCCTTTTTGTAAAAAAAAATATTTTTTTTTTTAATTGGGGGGGCACAGCATAATGTTGGGGGGGCCAGGGCAGAGGGACACCATTGAGTGTTAGCTGTACTAAAAGATTCAGACACACTAACAAATTGAAGCCAAACTCTAGCTCACCTTTCATAATCAGTTACAGCAGTTTTTTTTTTAGGGTAAAGGTTATGCATGAATAAATAAAAGTTGAATACTGTAAGCACTTCTGTCTGTGATAAATGGTTTGTCTCATCCTTGTAAACTGATACTTCTGGAAGACCGCTTATTCTGTTGAAAAATAACACACATACTTTCAGGTTCACCAGATGAAAATAAAGGAAATAAAATGAATGCAGATATCACATCTAAGAAATGGTAAGCTGCAATATAATAAAAGTTTGCTTTTGGGTTTAATACTGCTTTAAGCTTGGCACATGAATGTTTCATTACTTAGCGAGCCTGTCAGCTTATTTTTTTTAATGTTTGAAAACTGTGGTGCACCTTATAAGAACATTAGAAGAACATAAAAATGTGTTATTTGAATGTTAAACTAGGACTACATAGCACGAGAATGTAAACCCTGGCAATGCATGCAATCTGCTCGATTGGTTCTTTGATCCCCTTTGCACATGTGAGCCATTGTTAGTGAATGCATGCAGGTCTGTGATCCAGCTATACCCCCAATGATTTAACCCTGCCCTTGTTTTTTTATTCAATAAATTAGCATCATGGCTTGAGATAATATTTATTTTCTGCTACAGGATGAATGCTTAAAGTGTCACTAAACCCAGGACCCTGCATTCACTATATCTGGTCTCCCACAGTACACAGAACATGGTAATGCAAAAATGTCAAGTACATATAAACTGCTAAATACATTTTCTCATCAGCAGTTAGAGCAGTCTTGTGATTTCTATCAGTGTCTGGTTAAAGCTTGTAGGAGGAGTTTTCGTTCTTCTCTGATTGTCCTATGAGGATGCAGGACCCCTGACCCTCTGTCTGGACGGGGCTGATTGGCCCTGTGCTGATCACATGCTCTCCCCCAAGAAAAAAGAAAACTCTCTAGCAATACACACCGACCTGAGCATGTGCAGCTTGTCCCCAAGGCTCTGTACTATCAGGAGGTGGATTGGGAACTGTGGAAGAAGGGGAGGATCAGAGAAGACAGGATCAAACAGCCTTTTTACACAATGCAGATGATTAACCCCTTAGGTTCCATAGTGCGTATAACAAGCATGCTGTACTGCATATACAGACTGATTTTACTGTTGTGTGTTTAGTAACACTTTAATTATGGAATATTACTTTTTTTTGTGGCTTTTTTTTTTTTGTTAAATACGGGACTAAAATAAAACAAAGTACAAATTGTATTGTCTGGAGTTCTCCTTTAAAACATGTATATGCAGGATAGGTTTGATTCACTAGCTGAGTTATAGTGTGCCATTTAAATGGCAGCGGAGCCAGTAATACCATCCATATGCTATCTGGCATGCTAGCTTTGATTAGGTGTGTGACGAGATAGGATTCTTTCCACTAAAGGTTATCAGCCTTGAATGATGTTTGTATGGCTTCTGTTGCCAGCATATTACTGAGAAATTGCAAGATCCTGGAAATGGGATACTTTGACAATGTCATTTTATTCACACGATTTTAGATGCTTATTAAACAATATATAAAGCTTCAGATGTTCAGTGCGGTCCTAGGTGTTCCTATTGAGCAGATAATATGAAGGTCACTTACTGTATGGTGATACAGAAAGTGATGAGTTTGTTCGGTGCATTAATGATTCCCAGTCCTGTTTCCCTCTCGGCTTTGTCAGCTGAATTTCCTCTGGTCAATACGCAGCCATCAGAAACTATATCAGAGGGGTGAGAAGTTCATGAAGTGAGCGCAGAAGATGTGTGCAAAAGACCAATCTCAGCCCCATCATATGCTGGCTGTGCTTTGAAGTGTGAGTAATCAATTTTGTTTTGGATTAACAAAGAAATAATCATTGTTAAACATGGAATTGGCCTTCTTCAGCCGTCTTTGTGGTCCATTCATTCTGCACTAATGCATAGCTGAACAAAGTTCTAAATGGTAGATATGTATGTAGTAAGGCATTTATGTACATTTTTTGTGATCGGGGTCAATGCAGAAGAAGATTAAGCCTAGGAAAATAATCATGAAGTCTTTTATTCAAGAATAAAAGACAAAGTAAAGTTGCAAGAAAACTGAAAATTTCCTATCAAATACTTACCGTAATTTTCCTTTCCTGATGGACTCCATAGCAGCATACGTATGGGTTAACCCCTCCTCCACCCCTCCCCTATAGCACCCCACTCCCATAAATCTTTGCTCTGAGCCAGAAGCTGCGTTCTGTAACTAGCCTACTCAAGACACTGGGAGGGAACTCCTGCTGCCATGGAGTCCATCAGGGAAGGAAAATTATGGTAAGTATTTGATGGAGTCTGTCAGGTAAACTGTAAATTTCCTATCAAATAATTATCGCAATTTTCCTTCCCTGATGGACTCCATGGCAGCATATGTATGGGATCTAACTAGCCATACATGCTATGGGCGGGCAATGCTGAAGCAAAGGCTTTTTTATTTGTACCGTCAACAGACAGGACCTTCAAGCCAAAATAAACAGAGGATAAAGAAGCAGGCTCTACACAATAATGAGCCATAAAGCCATAAATGTATTTTTTTGAGTTCCACAAAGCCGCCCTACAGATTACATTGGGAACCACATGCTGCGAAGCTGCCCAAGATGTAGACTCAATCCTGGTCAAGTGAGCGATCACTACCTCCAAAGGAGCCAGGCCTTCGGCTCTGTGAGCCTGTCAGATGGCCTGGACAATCCATGCCACAATCGTTCTAGAAAAGGCATTCTAAAAACTTGAAGGAAGTTGTAGTTTGTAGATATAACGTCACAATATCTGAGAGATTCCTAGAACCAAAGGAAGGCACTGCTGAGAGTCGTACTCAGGATTCCCTGTTTACTAGACATGCGCTATAACAAACTAAGCCGCAGCGTGACCTCTCCCACATCTAAAGGATGCACGTTAGTAAGACTTCAACCATTCTGGTCCTTAGGAGGAGGACAAAAAGGGAACTCGGCCCCTGGCTCAGAGCAAAGATTTATGGGAGTGGGATCCTATAGGGGAGGAGTGGAGGCAGGCTTAACCCATACGTATGCTGCCATGGAGTCTGTCAGGAAAATATAAATATTTTAGGAAACATCCACACAATGGAATATAGGTTTTGGGTAGTGAAAATCCGATTACAGGCACCACATTCCTAAAAATAGAGCATTTCAAGGATACTGGAAGTGGGACTTTTAAGGTGCCTATTAAATAAACAACAATTTTATATTTTATTTTTTTTTAAATATTAATTTTATTGGATTAACAATATATTTAAAAAATACATTCAAAAATCAATTGTATAAATTTCATACACTGTTGCAGCCACTTGTACTCAACATGTTTCGCTCTAAAGGAGCTTCTTCAGGAGTTTTATAGTGCTGCATGAAGTTTAATACTGCAACGAGAATACATGATAGTAACATCATTGATAACAATAAAGGTGTTGCAATATATTACATTTTAAAACATAGGAATTATTATCAGGCTGAGAGGAAAACTTACCAATCAATCTAAAATCAATTCTTGAGACGATCAAAAAAATCTTCCAAAATCTGGGTTAAGACCAAACATTGCAACTATAGGGAGAGAAGGCTTCTTTAAAACTATATAAAGGAATTATTTTAAAGGAATTATTTTAGATACCGTTGGGTACAGTAACACTAATGCAAACGGACCCGGAGGGGCAGTTTCTCTTTATTAAGGGTATGCTGCAGGGACATTGTTATACCTTTGCTTCTATATATGCACTTAATACTCGTACGGTCTGTTTTTTAGTTAAGACTCTGAGGTTGTTGGAAAAATTTAGAGGGGTTTGTGATTTTTGGGGGGAGTTTAATATCACCTTGGACCCCAAACTAGACACCTCAACAGGTAAGACCCCGCTATCCTTCAGAGCCCTTAAACATGTTAAACAACTTTTTCGATCTCCTCATTTTAGTAGATAGCTGGCGGATACTAAATATGGAGAAGGAAGACTATAGTTATTACTCAAAAGCCCATAATGTCTATTGATTTAATTTTGGTGGATCAGTATTACCTGGATTAGGTGAGATCTGCCACCATTGAATCTATAACAATTTTCGATCATGCCACTATTGTGTTAACGTTTCTTCCGATATCTGTAGGTCATCGAGAGCGGATATGTCGATTTAAATGAGTCATTGTTGGATGATAAACAGATATCGGAGGATTTACTGCACAAATTGGCAGGATATTTTGAAATAAATACATCTGGGGAAGTATCGGACCAAACGGTGTGGGAAGCTCATAAGGCAGTCATTAGAGGGGAATTAATAGCACACGGCTCAGGAGTTAAAAGTGAAAAAAGGAAAGAGATTGAGGACCTGCTGGAAAAAATACATGATTTGGAGACTAAACATAAGACTAACCTTAACCCAGGTGATGCCAGACAGCCGGAGACACTAATACCCTGTACACACTATCAGACATTGATCGGACATTCCGACAACAACATCCATCGAATTTCTTCAGATGGATGTTGGCTCAAACTTGTCTTGCATACACACGGTCGCACAAAGTTGTCGAAAAATCCGATCATTCTGAACGCAGTGACGTAAAACACGTACTTCGGGATTATAAACGGGGCAGTAGCCAATAGCTTTAGTCTCTTCAATTATTCTGAGCATGCGTCTCACTTTGTGCGTCGGATTTTTATAGACACGATCGGAATTTAAACGATCGGATTTTGTTGTCAGAAAATTTTATATCCTACTCTCAAACTTTGTGTGTCGGAAATTCAGACGGAAAAAGTCCGATTGAGCCCACACACGATCGGAATTTCCGACAACACAATCCGATCGCACTTTTTTCCGTCGGAACATCCGACAGGGCATTAGAGTAGTGCTCTCCGGATGCCTGGACAGAAGGGCCAAGGACAAACATAGATTTTTTGTGCATCGATTTTACGAACAAGGGAATAAATGTGGCTGATTATTGGCCAGACAATTAAAAAAGCAACAAGAACTCTGTCATGTTCATAATATACTAGTTAATAACAAACAGGTAGTGGATACTAAGTCTATAGCTGCGGAATTTCATCGTTGAAGGTGTTAAACATCTAGGGAGATCAAAGGGTTAAATGTGTGCCTAACCTGTATTTGTGTGTGCTATGAGGTGCTTTTACTAAGGGATGTGATGGTTTTTATTCCCTGCAGCAAACAAACAAACCACCACATCTCCACTGACAGGACAGAGCTCTGTATTGTTTGCATATGCAGAGCTCTGTCCTATCTTCCTCCTCGCCGATCAGCAGATGGCGTGGACATGCATTGGCTGGCACCCCCTGATTGGCTTGGGTTGTGTCTAATTACAGCACAGCCGGTAATGCAGAATCACGCTTATATATATGATATTGCACACCGCGGCCTCACTGTACCAGTAAATCTACAGGAGGAGGACGCTAACTGGATAACAACCATCATCTTCTGTCAGCGGGATTCAGAATGTAAACAAAAGAAGAGCCGGCATTCATTTTTTTTTCGCTGATAGCAGATGAATCGTGGTTTTTAAGGATGTGGCGGGTGCAGGCTCCTTAACTAGCTTAAAATTCATACGTTCCTCAACCGATTTTGGACTGCCCCACGTACTTTTACTGTGGAAGGCTGGTCCGTTAGCGCGAAATACAAATAACGTACAGGTACGTCACGGCTTCTTCCGGGTCTGGGGCACACGTGTGAGCCGCTGGCGACCCGCCCCCCGCTGTGATTGGACACAACGGAATTTAAACGATCGGATGAACATGAAGACTGCTCAGCAACCACCTTCTGCAGTGCTTCAGTTTATATAAGCTGCTTGGCACCAATACCAGTGCTGGGCATGCACAGTAACACATGCCCACTTGCTAATTCATGTCCATCAGTTATCCAACGCACAGAGCTATGGGCAGAAGTATGTGCAAAAGCCTGCACTAGTTTCCATACACAAAAGTGAATCTGTCCTTCCTTACATTTAATGTCAATTTAACCGCTTGCCAACCACCCTATAGCACATTTACTGCTACAGGGCAGCCGCACTGTGCAGGATCACGTATCACGTATATATATATATGCGTGTGTGATTCTGCACTTCTGGGTATCAGACGCGAGAGCGCGCTGCCGGCGGCTCACTCCCGCTGTGATTTTACACAGCAGGAGCTGATCAGCTAGTCCTGCGGACCCAATTTCTGCCGGCACCAGCTGATCATTCGGTACACTGACAGAATGGCAGTCTGCCTATGTAAACAAGGCAGATTGTCATTCTGTCAGTAGAGAAGGCATGGATCCTGTGTTTCTGTAAGGCAGGAAGACCGACCAATGCCTTCCACTAGTAAAAGCACCTCCCCCCACTACACTGAAACATTATCTAGGCAAACAACCTTTGATCGCCCCTGATGTTAACCCCTTCCCTGCCAGTGTCATTAGTACAGGGACAGTGCATATTTTTTGTAGCTATCACATTAATAATGTCACTGGTCCCAAAAAGTGTCAGTTAGGTGTGCGATTTGTCCACCGCAACATCGCAGTCCTGCTTTAAGTCCCTGATCGCTGCTATTACTAGTAAAAAATAAAATAAAAATATCCCATAGATTGTAGACACTATAACATTGTACAAACCAATCAATATATGCTTATTACGGTTTTTTTTTTTTTTAACCAAAAATATGTAGCAGAATACATATTGGCCTAAACTGATGTAGAAATTTGATTTTTTTTTCTTTTACATTTTTTTATTGGATGTGTTTTATAGCAGAAAGTAAAAAATATTGTTTTGTTTTTTTCAAATTTGTCAGTCTTTTTTTGTTTACAGCGCAAAAAAAAAAAACCACAGAGGTGATCAAATACCACCAAAAGAAAGCTTTATTTATGGGGAAAAAAGGACATAAATGTTATTTTGATAGTGTCGCACGACCACGGAATTGTTAGTTCAAGTAACGCAGTGCCGTATCGCAAAAAATGGTTAGGAATGGGGGGTAAATCTTCCGGAGGTCATGTGGTTAATGGACGTATTTTTCCAAGGTCTCCTTGCCAGTGTTCTCATCTCCTCCTCCCTCAATGTCCCAATACTAAGGTAAAATAATGGGGTCCATTCTACCTTCTGCATTGTATCCAGTGAAGCGAGTGTGCATCCTGTCAAGACAAGTCCTCTATACAGCTGATTTATTCCTAGAGATAACAATAACTGCATGTGTTTGTTTCATGTAGTGCGGTTCTACCTCAATGGCTCTTTACTTCGAAACTATCGATGTTTTGCTTTGTACATTTGTATTCTTACGAAATGTTAAAAACTTTACGTGGCACGGAAATGAGACAATCATCCTTTGTGACCTGTTGTAATTTACTCCAGTAATAACCTCAGTCACTCGACATTTTGTCTTGTATTACATATTTTTTTGTAAAGAACAATTTTCTTATCAAGAATGTAAATTACATTTCCCTTCTCTCCCCTAATTAGTTGTGCACTATTCATGCATAATTTAGTTTTTAAATAAATTATACGCAGAAGTCTGGATAATTGGAATGACCAACTGCTATGAATCAACTTTCCTTGTTATTTTTTTTGCTTCCCTATTAGAAATGGAGTGTTTTTCTGAGATTTAATGAGATGAATTATTGTGCTCACAGGGTACAGTACATCAATAGATCATTTTCAAGACAGACGGTGCTTACCTCCATCTTTTGAGCCAAACATGGAGGTTTCAAGTAAACTTTGTACATACGTAATGATTATGCAGCATTTTGAGAGACTATAAATCTTTCAGAGATTTATAATATATCACAAGTAATAAGTAAAACCGTTCTTCAAAGGACGTACGCCCAGTCTGTGACGAGTATTTATCAAGGTTCACTTGCATGGTAAACTTTGCCGATTTGCATATTTGCATGTCATTACTCTTAATGAAAGTGGTTGTGTTTTTTTTTTTTAAATAATGTTTTTACAGGGTCACCTTTACTGAACGTTTTAACCACTTAAGGACCGGAAGGATTTGCCCCCTTAATGACCAGGGCATTTTTTGCGATACCGCACTGCGTCGCTTTAACTGACAATTGCGCAGTCATGCAACGCTGCACCCAAACAAAGTTGATGTCCTTTTTTTCCCACAAATAGAGCTTTCTTTTGGTGGTATTTGTTCACCTCTGCGTTTTTTATTTTTTGCGCTATAAACAAAAGAAGACCGACAATTTTGAAAAAAACATTTATTACTTTTTTGCCTTTAATAAATATCCCCCCCCCCAAAAAAAAAAGACGAAAAAAATGAATTTCTTCATCAGTTTAGGCTAATATGTATTCTTCTAAATATTTTTGATAAGAAAAATAGCAATAAGCATATATAAAAGAAAAAAAAAAAAAAAAAGAGGGGCAAGTGGGACTTTAAATGAAGCATGTCAATTGAAAGTATAATAATGAATACATGCGAGTAGGTAAAATGATTGGATTTAATTTATAGTCAAGTCCATGATTTTGATGCATACAGTACCAATAAAGTAGTATAAATACAGACATAATCGCATGAATTGATATATAAGCATATTTATCAGTAACAATCAAGGAAACTCAGTAGTGTAAACAAATCAATGGACATACATATATGCAATTCATAACAGAAATACATGAATTAAAATCGCCAATCAAAATCACAAAATCGCATGAAATGAGAAAACTCGATAAAAAATTGATAAATGTCAGGGATATGATTTAGGCTTGGTAGGGCATCCTTAGTTTGCGAACCCGACGCGTTTCTTGGCTTCTTGCCAGTCATCAGGGGTGGGATGCATAATTTAAAAAATAGCCCAAAAGTCAAGAAGAGTCACCAGCAATGGGATCTGTTAGGGTGTGAGATATAACCGTCTCAACCGGGGTTGAGGCAGGGCACCGACCATCCTTCTAAAGTGATTGGAGGGTGGGCCAGGAGAGACCACAGCCGACTGATTCCTGAGCCCTCAATATACTGGTCAATGAGTTGTAAATGGGAAAATCCATGTGTTGAATAGTGGCTGCTTAACAGAGCGGTCCCTTCCTAGCGAAGCAAAGTGAGGGAGTTTTTTTTTTGTTTTTTTTGTTTTTTTTTTCTTTTATATATGAACCCGGGATGGAAGCATGCCATTGATATTTAGTTATGCGACTGGTCACTTTCTTTTGTTTATATTTTTTCTTTTGTTTATAGCAATAAGCATATATTGATTGGTTTGCGCAAAAAATATAGCATCTAGAAAATAGGTGATATATTTATGGCAATTTTATTATTATTTTTTTTTTACTAGTAATGGCAGTGATCAGCGATTTTTAGCGGCACTGCGACAGTGCGGCAGACAGATCAGACACTTTTAACACTTTTTTGGGACCATTGACATTTTATACAGCGATCAGAGTTAAAATTAACCACTGATTACTGTATAAATGTCACTGGCAGAGAAGGGGTTAATGCTAGGGGGTGATCAGGGGGTTAAGTGTTCCCTAGGGAGTGTTTCTTACTGTGGGAGGAGTGTACTGAATAGAGGTGGAGAGAGATCACTGTTCCTGATCACTAGGAACAGCAGATCTCTCTCTATTTCCCTGGCAGAACAGGGATCTGTCTGTTTACATTGACAGATCCCCGCTCTGTCTCTCTCTGAAACGATCGCGGGTCGAGGGCAGACATCGTGGCCACCAGCCACGCGCAATGGCACCGGCGCTGCCGGCGCGTGCGCCCCCTGGAGCTCTTAAAGCAGCCGACGTACAGCTACGGCAATTCGTGCAGCTGTGCCAACCTGCTGCAATAAAACTGCGGCGGCTGGTCGGCAAGTGGTTAAAGTGGAATTAGCGTCAGATATAGAAGTATGATAAGTAATGCTCATTCAGGTCCCATGTACACTAGGCACGTCACCATGGTGCAAGAGGCTCCAGCCTTTAGGTGCTGGTGGAGGGCACAGATGGAACTGTCCAGCCTTGCTTCTGACAGCCTGTTAAACTCTATGAGCTGTTGATAGCTGCTGGGGTGCACCAAGCAATACTAACGTTTAGGGCAGTATGCACCAAGGGACAAATGCATGGAATGCAAGAAATCCAGTTAGTACCGCACAGTGCACTCTACAGACCCATCCAGATGCAGAAGCTGTCAGCCTTTCATAGATTTTACCAGGTCACCAGCAGCTGAGCTGGATGGTGAATGTGTGCTTTCCACCCATATCAAAACACCAGAGGCTCATGCATTATAGCTAAACACCCAGGGATTGATTTACTAAAGGCAAATAGACTGTGCACTTTACAAAGTGCAGTTGCACTCGGAAAGGGCAGTTGCTCCAGAGCTTAGTAAATGAGGTAAAGCTTCACTTTGTAAAGAATACCCAATTACATGCAAAGAAAATTTAAAAAAACGTTTTTTTTGCTTGCACATGATTGGATGATGGAAGTCAGCCGAGCTTCTGCTCATTTACTATGCTCTGGAGCAACTGCACTTACAGAGTGCAACTGTACTTTGCAAAGTGCACTGTCTATTTGCCTTAAGTATATATAAGGTGACCAGATTTTTAAAATGAAATCCGGGGACATATTTATTTTTTTTATTGGCAAACGATAAACTATTTATTGGCATATTTTCCTCAAATGATATATGCAGTGTATGTGCTATGTGTTTATGGAATGATTTATGATTTATACAGTGCTTTGCAAAAGTATTCACCCCCCCACCCCCCTTGGCTTTTTACCTATTTTGTTACATTACAGCCTTTGGTTCAATGTTTTTTTAATCTGAATTATATGTGATGGATCAGAACACAATAGTCTAGGTTAGTGAAGTAAAATTAGAAAAATATATACATAAAACTATTTTTCAGAAATAAAAAACTGATAATTGGCATGTGCGTATGTATTCACCCCCTTTGTTATGAAGCCCATAAAAAGCTCTGGCGCAACCAATTACCTTCAAAAGTCACATAATTCGTGAAATGATGTCCACCTGTGTTCAATCTAAGTGTCACATGGTCTGTCATTACATATACACACCTCTGTGCTGCCTCTCTGTGTAGATGATTGCCTCATAGCCACGCCCCGACATGTTTCATCACAAGGACTTAATCATAGGATCCCATGATTAAGTCCTTGTGACGAAACATGTCGGGGCGTGGCTATACGGCAATCATCTACGTGTGATGTAAGACGTTGAAGCGGTACACTGCATCGGGAAGTGGAGGCTCGTGTTGAGGAGCGGGTGAGAACACCATCAGCCACCTTACCTTGGTTCCGCCGTGACCGCAATATATCGCTCAACTAGTGCATGGAATTCCTTGCTGTGATTTGCCTTGCTGTGGTTGCGTTTTGCTTTTTGTGAATTTGACATATGTGAGTACAATGGAGATGGATTTTTGAACTTTTTAAATAAATCGTTTGAACGGTGTCACACTATTGGAGTGTTTTTGTCATTCACATCTGGAGGAATCACTGTATGAGAAGTCTTTTGAGGCACAGGATTGGAGTGTGGAGATCCCCATTTACAAACCCCCTATATGTGCGGGTTGAGGCGAGTTTGGCCAAACACGAGTGTGAGAGTGTGAGGCTGATGCAGCTGGTGAGTGCGTTTCTTCGAGGGGAGTGGAAACTCAAGCACTGTGGTGTGGTGGATTACTTGAAGAAGTGCACATTGAATATTTGGAGAATTATCACTCATCGATTGTTTTATTATGCTCATGAACTTTTTTTACACACACCCACTGTTTATTTAAAGAAAGACTTTAATACGTGCGCACTTGTCACAGGGTGATATTAGTTTATTACACTGTATAGTGATGCATTAATTGTTTTTTACATTACTTGATTGTTCACTGATCACAAGGTAGCATACACCTTTATCACATTTTTTTTGGATTCATTTTTTTGAGGTACACCACCCTTACATATATTGATTTTTTCACATTTATGATATGTAGTTGAGCGCCACTATTTATTCCATTATTTTTTATTTAAATAGAGGTATAGATACCGTGCACATATTTGATTTATTTAAGTGGCAGCTGTAGGAATTTCTTAACACTCATCCAGGAGCGCAGTGGTGGTAACATAAGTGAGGGCTGGTTGTTCACGTGGTCCATCAGTTTAGGTTTTACTATTGCACGTATATGTCCATTTGTACAATTTTTAGATGAAGTGTAGGGCACTGCTGCATTTATTTGCTTTTTTATTGATTTGTGTTAGATGAGGGAACCAGCTAACACAATTCTCTTATTGCTTTTGAGATTTTGTTAGTTGTATGGTAGTTGTTTAACTTGATTTGTTATGTCCACTGTATACTGGTAACCACTGGCCCAGCTTATTGGTGGTCCGTGTGCTCCCTGTATGCTGGTGGTCAGTGTGCCCCCTGTATGCTGGTGGTCAGTGTGCCCCCTGTATGCTGGTGGTCAGTGTGCCCCCTGTATGCTGGTGGTCAGTGTGCCCCCTGTATGCTGGTGATCAGTGTGCCCCTTGTATGCTGGTGTTCAGTGTGGCTCCTGTATGCTGGTGGTCAGTGTGCCCCCTGTATGCTGGGGGTCAGTGTGCCCCTTGTATGCTGGTGTTCAGTGTGGCTCCTGTATGCTGCTGTTCAGTGTGGCTCCTGTATGCTGCTGTTCAGTGTGGCTCCTGTATGCTGGTGCTACATGCAGGGTTCAGGAGGATGCTACATACAGAATGCAGGGCTAAGGAGGATCCTACGTACAGAATGCAGGGTTAAGGAGAATGCTACGTACAGAGTGTAGGGCTCGGGAGGATGCTGCGTACAGAGTGTAGGGCTTCCTCTTGCCCGGTCAGTTTAGGTGGGCGCCCATGTCTTGGTAGGTTTGCAGTTGTGCCATACTCTTTCCAATTTCGGATGATGGATTGAACAGTGCTCCATGAGATGTTCAAAGCTTGGAATATTTTTTTTATAACCTAAACCTGCTTTAAACATCTCCACAACTTTATCCCTGACCTGTCTTGTGTGTTGCTTTGCCTTCATGATGCTGTTTGTTCACTAAGGTACTCTGAGGGCTTTACAGAACATCTGTACTTATACTGAGATTAAATTACACACAGGTGGACTCTATTTACTAATTAGGTGAATTCTGAAGGCAATTGGTTCCACTAGATTTTAGTTTAGGGTATCAGAGTAAAGAGGGCTGAATACAAATGCACACCACACTTTTCACATATTTATTTGTAAAAAAAAATGAAAACCATTTATCATTTTCCTTCCACTTCACAATTATGTGCCACTTTGTGTTGGTCTATCACATAAAATCCCAATAAAATATATTTACGTTTTTGTGTATGTGTAAAATTTCAAGGGTTATGAATACTTTTTCAAGGCACTGTATTACAGAGATATCATGCATACATTTTTGGATTATTATGCCCTGACATAGACTTTAAATAACTCTTGGATAACATGCAGCTGTCTCTTCAGTCCTTGCACACTAGACCATGACATAGACATCTATCGTTCTGAGCAATGTTAAAAATAGTCAAGCATGGCTGGTGATATAAGGCATTAGACAAGGTGCCATCATTTGCGGGTGTGCATATGCGCAGCAATAATGCTAAATATAGTCCAATCTAAAATTTTCTCATACAAAGAGTTGTAACCAATACAACCCTTTAACAATATAATTTTGTTTTCTAACTGCACTTTTAAAAGTAGAAGTTTGAGTGGCTTCTCTGGGTTAATACACATTTTTGCACTTTGCATTGCTTTATTAAATGAAGCCATTTTTTTTTTTTTCTGAAAGTTAATATTTCGTGGTCTCCCTTTGCAAAATTACTTTTATTTGCTCAGCTACAAATTCGATGTCATTTTCTTCTGCATTGCTTCATACAAAGTTTCCTCATCTTCCCATTTATTCAGAAATACATTTCAAGCTGTCATATTAAATACAAGTTTTTTTTTCACTCTAGGTCAGTATAAATGAGTTTTCTTAAGCCACCGTGATTACGGTCTGTATTATATTACATAAGACCTTTGCTAGACAATTCATTAAACTTTGAAGTGGGTGTTCAAGTTTAATTAACTGCCACTTTGGTAAAGGTGCTGTAAGTTTTCTATTGGCAGTGAAGTAATTATTAGCACAAGATAAGAACCGAGAGGCTGAGGACCCTGAAAAGAAATCAAAATGTAAATTCAGCTCACGGAAGATGGAAACGTAATATAAGTAATTGAGGTTTTCTGAAGGAAAAATCCATTCGCTCTTACAGTGTATATTTTATTTATTATTTTGTTTCAGCTTTAGGCTATATATTCGCAGTTAAGTGGATTTTATACGTCTATTAAAATGGACCTAGATCGTATTCAGTATCAAAGATTTGTCTTACTTTCTACTTGGCTTTCTTTTAAAGAAATTAACTTTATAAATACCATCTTTTCCCACAGGCAGGGTGACTGGTATTATTTTTCTTCTTATACTGCTAGAATGTCTTCAGAATCTGCTAGTTTATAACCCAAATTCACATTTACATTAACTGCCCATAAAGGGAAACTTCTCTCTTGCTAAAAAGAAAAATAAAGTTATAATGTGCATAAGTCATTTTGGAGTAGAGTGTTATTAAAAATTACCTTTTCATTTTCATTAACTATTGTCCTGACTTTCAACCCTTGTGATATGGCAACCTGGGGGCATTCTGTATACCACATATGTATAGAACTTTCATTTGCTGCTTGTGTGAATGGTACTCTGCTTTTCCCAGTGAGCTACAAGTCAAATTTAAAGTATCATTAAAAAAAAATGGCATCCACCCAAGTCAGTTTAAAACTAGCGTGAGTGAGGTGCTTATGGGATGAACAGTTCAGTGTATTGCAATACAAAAAATACCGGAACATAGATAAATGCTGGACAGTGAACAAATCAAAGGCTAAACTGCTTTAAGCTGATCTCTGGGCAATTTTTTTCCCTATACAGTGTGGCTGTTCTGGCACTGCATGGGTTAACTGTTGTTTTGTCCAAGGGCAGCCAGAAAGCTGTATAGTCACCCAATCCTCCGCTCCAGCAGCAAACAGTGCTCCCCCATGATCCAGCGGTAGACTGTTCCTGACGTTTTAATGTCCACAGCAGGTCTATGGTCGTGATGACATCAGGAACAGTCCACTGTACAAGACTGGGGGCTGTAGGGACTGATCTTGTGCTGGGAGGATCAGAGGATTAGGTAAGTATATTTCCGCGCTCCAATCCCCTAGACCAGGGATCTTCAAACTATGGCCTTCCAGCTGTTGCGGAGCTACACATCCCATGAGGCATTGTAAAACTCTGACATTCACAGACATGGCTAGGCATGATAGGAATTGTGGTTCTTGAACAACTGGAGGGCCATAGTTTGAAGACCCTTACCCTCGATGAAAGCAAGCAATTAATCTGTACAGTGCAGGCACAGCCCATACACATGGGAACAACGTTGTCCAGAGTTAATTTTTAACAGTTTCAATTAAAAAAAAAGTTTTTGTTGCAATGCTGCTTCAAGACCCCTCGGTATTATGTCCAGGCTATAAGAGCTCCTGTCCTGGAACATATACAGTATTGCAATGAATAAACATTTTTGTCCTTCATTAATCTCTTGGCGCCGGCACCTCCTGGCCCTTTAAGAGGTTTAGGATGCCGGAAGGTGGGTTTTAAGATCATGTGACCACCATGATTGGCTGTCACAGAAGTCACATGATCTGAAAGCTCCCGATCGCTACTTGCAAACTTTCCGTTAGCCACTGGTAACTTTGCCAGGAGGGTGCAGGGCACATGCTCTTAGCGCAGTTGTATTTACATCAATTCACACAAATATGCATCCACTCGGTGCCAAGGCCCACCCGCCAAGAGGCCGACCCACCAGGGGGTTAATGTAAATTGGGCAGCTAGAGCAACATAGCTCCAGTCTGAGCTGGCAGCGCTGTAGTTATGATAAGGAATGCATAAACATATTATACATTCCCTGCATTTTACATAAATATGCATTGTGATTAATGATAAACGGTACAATAGATCAAATTTTCCCTATAGGTTATCTAACATATTAATTACTGGTAAGAAATACATATAGCACAGCTTTATGAAAAACAGAGACTAACACTTTAATTTTCATACTCCTAGGTGCTAGCCTCCTAGATGACATAAGCCGGTACTTCTGGTTCCATCATTCAGAAGGAGACACCATGACAGTCCAGAACCCGATCTGGATGAACCAGTGCGCTGCCATCTGGACTGTAGTTGCCTACGTGGTGGCTGACTTGGAAGAGATGTTGCCAAGATAACGAGAAGGCAGAAAGACATTGGTCTGGTGTCTCATCTGCATTCTGTGCACACCAAATTTATGCAATTTTCTTTCTTTATTCCATTTTATCAAATTTTACTGTCCCTTTTTATTTCACTCCATATGAGATATCATATCATTTTACGCATATATATCTTTTGTTTGTACTTCTATTTTATTGTCCAATCTGATTGCATTTATCTAAGAGCTTTGTATTTGTATACAGTCTACTTCTGCCTGATTACTTGAAATAAAGACGTGGATCCACAGCTTACTGTAATTCAGTTTATTGCTCTTTTTTATGCCAGCCCTTCCTGTGAACTTGCAGCAGATCATCATTTTATGCAGGCAGTTTTACATCTCCTTTCTGCCTTTGTGTTGCTGCTATTTTATCATTATGATTGTATGTGACAAGATAGGGCAGGGCAAGCATCATTGCAATGCCGGCTGCCTAATTTACTCCAGAGACCTAATGTATATACAGTAGAACACAGCAAGTGGGGGAACAGCTTCTGCAAGGCTTATTGGAAATCTCTGAATACCTGTCACATAGCATAGCGATAAAACAGACAAGTCACCTGGCTCAAAGTCATTAGATAATATCACATGATTTCAATGAATCATTTATATTGAAGAAGTAGGAAAAGTTGCAAGTATATGACGAGAAGTCTTGGCAAAATACATTAGGCAATAAATAAGAAGAAATTAATGTTTGCAAGGTGTCTCTGCCTTTTGTTTCTAAACACATACTGTCATCCACTAATGGGAACAAACATCCATGTGATATAGTCAGATAAAGTTTGCCTCATTTCCAGGCTGGAGGACATCCAGAATCCTCTAGCACTTTCCTCCCTAGCCTTTTAAAGCCCTTCCTTCAGCCTCCTGAGCACAATCCCACCTCTCCACCCCTCCTCCCATCCTCTGCATAAATAGTTTTATTTTTTTTCTTTTGTTTATCTCTTTTTCTGATATAAAGCCTACCCCATGCATGTCATTCCCCTTAGGCGAATGCCGCACGTACTGCCCGCTGTGCCTCCCAGGATGTACATCATTTATTCCAGGAGGCATAGGCTTTCATTGAGGAAAGGAGGAGGGGATGGGCCTGTCCATGCATCATTGGAAGGCTTGCTGCCTGAACCCAGAACAGCCAGCAGCCTAGCGATAACATCACAGTGAAACATGGCAGCGTGGGACCGAGTGCAGCCAGAAAAGTAGAGGCTCTCAGCTGGATACACTGGATGGATGAATATCAAAAATTAGCAGAACTCACCACCAGGTAGGTAAGGCTAAAAAAAAAAAAAAAGGAAGGGTGGAGGGTAAAGTTCCGCTTTATTCATGGAGGCTCAGCATCACATGTGGACATTTTGTAGAGCAGTCTGCGGTCAAATATAGCCTACCTAGGACTGCCCACGCCTTCTGACTGACAGCCACTCCTCAAGGCATTTTCATATTTGCATAACTCCTCCCAAATGCCAGTCCACTGATTATGTAGCACTACTCCTGTAGGAGCCGCTAGAAAGATGCCCAGAGTTTGTTTTCCCAACAGTTTCCCCGCAGCCAGGCACATGGTCACAGTTACTCTTTGGCTCAATGAACAGTCCAGGGGTTTTCTTTTTTGTTTTTATTTTTGGGTAATGTGGATAGGGATAGGAAATGAAATGGGATACTCCAAAAAATGTACAAGTAGATGGACACTTATCTTCTATAAAACTATAAGCCTGTAGCAAACTTGAGGAGATTAATCTTCCTTTGGACAGTCCAAGCAAAGTCCTTTTACTGTAGGTATAAATTTAAAAAAAGCCTTCACTTTAATGTCTGTTCCTTCATTAGGCATGAAATTCATCTGCTCCTTATTTACTAGCGAGTCGATAATGTTTATCAGCCTGGAGGCCAGGACCTTTGTAAGTATATTTACAGTAAGTCGAATTTAAAATTGAAATAGGCCTATATAAGGAACATAACAGGGGGTCTGCACTTGTCTTATGTATTAAAGTCACATGAGCCTCATACATCGAGGGCAAGAGTTACCAGATTTACATTGGGACAAAAGGATTCTAGTCTAGGGGCTATTTCTTTAACATACCAGTTATATCTATCTGTTGGTATGTTTGTGGGACCCAGAGATTTGTCTTTTGGGAACGAGTTGATGGCCCCATTATCTCCTCCTCTCTCTTTTTCTGTTAATCTAGCAAGGGGTAATTTGTCTATTATAAATTCAGTGTCTTCATAATATGGAATAGTGTTATACATTTTTGTAATAATCTACAAAAGCAACTATTATATCCGGTAAATAAGTGGTTATAGTACCATCTGGATTTTATATATTGGGTATATCAGTCCCCAGATGAGCCTCTGCTGTAAGGATAAAATGTCCTATTTTTACCACTTTTTCCAAAAATGTTTGTTGTTGTTTGTTGCCGTCACAGTATGCAAGCCAAGTGAGATGCGCCTTTTGATTCCTTCTCTACTGACACAGACCAGCATCACATCGTAGGAGAATATGTGAACGTTTTTGCCAATTGAGATTCCGGCTCCTGTTGCTTTGAGTGTTTTATTACATTTGGAATTACATTTGCTGAGATATAGTCCCCTTTTAGGTTTGTTTTAAACACGTCCCAATCTACCTGCAGGGTGTTTGTCCCTTTATATTGCCAGTATACTTCAAAGCATGGATCAATTTATTTTCGAAATATTAGAAACCTGAATCCAGCGTGCATTTAGTCTGCAGGCTCTATGAACATTATCGTAGTATGTGTTTTTTTAAATTGCGTTTTTTTTTACCTCTTGCAAAGTGCAAGCACTATTAAAGCTTCATACATTACTCTACTGTTTGGTACACCACTGTTTATATAATATGCCTTATTACATTCTAATTCAATGGTAATTTGAAAGGTGCATGATCAGACAATCTCCCTGGCAGATACTTGGCTGCAACCACACTTCAATACATCTCTATTGCAGAATTCTAGGTCATTTCTGGTGCCAATCTCTATGTGGAGAAGAAGCAAGAGTAACTAAAAGTTAAGAGTGGAATAGGAGAGGGTCTCTGTCTTTTTCTCCACATGTGATGCAGAGATATATTTAGGATAAGATCTTGTCTGCATTACAACTGGTAAGAAACCTTCCAATCACATGAGGCGTTATGGTAACCGGTCTGGGGAACTGCGCCTGCGCTGCATGTTTCAGCTGCAATCACATTGGGATCAGGGATGGATCTAAAATGTGGTAATTTAGGATTACCCTATAGCGGAGTGTGGGGCTAAACAGCATTGTCTACCCTAATAGCTGCTGTTACTTGTTCCCATATTATTACCGTTGTCCAGATTGGGGTTGTCACCTGCGAGATGGCCTTCGTCCCTCTATAGACCATGTTTGTCAGGGCAGAATAGGATCTCAGGATGGCAGCCTCCAAGTTGACTGCTGGGTTAGATCTAGCTTGAGCAAACCTCCAGCAAACCGTAACCAGCACTGCCGCCCAATAGTATTTTTGAAAGCAAGGCATTGATGGGTCCACCAGAAGACAGAGAGAGCTGTAATTTGTGTTTAGCTATCCTAGGTATTGCCCCAGCCCATATGAAGGATGTAATAAACCCATCCAACTTGTGGAAAAATGCAACTGGAGTAACAATTCTCTGAGCATCTCCTGTATCATGTCTGCAGTCTGACCATCTCCTGTACTATGTCTGTAGTCTCTGACCATCTCTTGTATCATGTCTGCAGTCTCTGACCTTCTCCTGCATCATGTCTGCAGTCTCTGGCCATCTCTTGTATCATGTCTGCAGTCTCTGACCTTCTCCTGCATCATGTCTGCAGTCTCTGGCCATCTCCTGTATCATGCCTGCAATCTCTGACCATCTCCTGTAGTATGTCTGCAGTATGTCTGGGAGCTCTTTCTAACAGACTCTCTAACAGAAGCCCTCTCTGTGTCCATTAGAAAGACCCCCTCCAGGTCCCATTAGTGTACTCTCTTCCTGTATTTTATTTATTGTTAAGAGATCATGGGAGGATCCCAAGGTAATGAAGACTCCTTAAGGGGAGCATCTCTGTGTTTGAGTCGTTGCCATAGAAACATTTTTAAGGGGGAGGAGTTAGTAAGATGACCACGCCCACCTAGGGACACCAGAAATATTTCTGCACCCAGGCGTCTGTGACCCTAGGATTGGCCCTGCATGAATGAGCCATGGGATTTGCATGTGAATGAGAAACTCATTCATATACAAATCATGTGGCTAATTTAATTGGGGAATGGGGGCTCTCTGTGGGGCAGGCAAAAAGGAAGCTAGCTATTATCCTACAGTATACATTAGCATTATAGAACAAAATATTACTGACTACTGCAGTCTGTACACAGTGCTGTAATTTACATAGTCCTGACCCCTGCAGTGCATTCACTATGTTGTACATTATACTCCTGCATTGCATTCACTATGCTGTATGTTATACTCATGGCTCCTGCACTGATTTTACTATGTTATACATTAGACCCCTGCAATTTAAACAGAATAAATGCTATGTAAACCAAAAATCTTGTGAGCTACCAGTATAATATGTGTTTAAATGCTAGATGTACAGCTGCTGGCATTGATCACGTCCCATACGTTCATGCTATGAAAAATTAAATATATAAATGCTGCTCTATGCTGATAAACATTGATTAAAACCATGTTGATAAATAATATAACAACAAATAAAGTGATAGGGAATAAAGTGCTACAGTGCATATGACACAATCCAATAATATTATTCAACTAAAACTGTATTTTTAAATCATAAAGTCCATTTAAACATGATCCAAATCTTGCAATGGTTTTTCAAACGTGTTCTCGTGGCAACACACTCGTGCTCCCCCCCTGTGTGAATCTGCTCATTTCAGGGCGTGCAACCTCACAATTAAGTTACCGTAGGTCTAAACACACAAACAAACCACTTCTGCGTTCTTTGGAGATAGAGCTATGGGATCCTGAGCTGTCCAGTAGCATTGTCTCCACACACATATAAAAGATAAGGTCTGAATAGTGTGATATAGTTTATAAAAGCATTTTATTAAACCACAGCCCCTTACCAGGGTACTTACATGGTTTAGGTGTTTCAGTGCACCACTCTATTACAAGCAGGGAAATGCTCAGATTGCATGTCCCTCCGTGCTGAAACAGACCAGCTGCTGCCTCCTACATCATCCTGTCCCCTCCCCAACGCGTGTCGACACAGGGATATGACATGTCTTCCTCAGGGGAAATGCTATGTTGTACAATATAGTCCTGACAACTGTACTGTATACTGTATTTTGTTATGATTCTTTCTGTATATACAGTGCCTGGAATTCCCAAATGTTTAGAATATGTACTTGACTTTGGCGCATACTGCACCACTTTTAGAATGACACAAGACACTTTAGAAAAATCTGTCTGCGCCAGTATCTCTCCCTGTACGCCAAAATAAAGTTGATCTTAATTCACTCCTCTGCATTTTAGAATTATCTTAACCACTTCAATACAGGGCACTTATACACCTTCCTGCCCAGACCAATTTTCAGCTTTCAGCGCTGTCGCAGTTTAAATGACAATTAGCGCGGTCATCCATCACTGTACCCAAACTAAATTTTTATCATTTTGTTCCCACAAATAGAGCTTTCTTTTGGTGGTAATTGATCACCTCTGCTGTTTTTATGATCCTGGGCGGCTTCCCTGGTGGTCCTGGGCGGTATCCGAGGGGGGGCTGTGCTGATAAACAATCAGCACAGATCCCCCCTGTCAGGAGAGCAGTCGATCAGCTCTCCTCTACTCGTGTCTGTCAGTCACGAGTGAAGAAAAGCCGATCACCGGCTCTTCCTATTTACATCGTGATCAGCCGTGATTGGACACGGCTGATCATGTGGTAAAGAGTCTCCATCAGAGACTCTTTACCTAGATCGGAGTTGCCGTGTGTCAGACCGACACACCGCAACAACAATCGCCGTGATGCGCGCCCCCGGGGAGCGCAGCGGCTCAATATCCTGATCACATCATATGACGTCCGGTCAGGATATTGAAACCACTTTGCCGCCGTCATTTTGCCATATGGCGGGCGGCAAGCGGTTAATTTGGTGCACATTTTTTAAAATAATAAACATGTTATACTTACCTGTGCTATGCAAGGGTTTTGCACAGAGCAACCCCGATCCTCCTCTTTTGGGGTGCCCCGGCAGCGCTCCTATCTCCTCCTCTTCATCGGGGGCCCCCGCGGAGAGCTGCATCCCCTGGGGGCACCCGTGCAGGCGCGCTCATGAGTCCCGCTGCTGCGTCCATTGACACAGACAGCAGGACTTGGCCTAGCTCCTGTGTCACTGGATTTGATTTAGAGCAGCTGGAACAATGGCTTCTGCTGCTATCAATCTATCCAATGAGGACAGAGACTGTGGCTGGAGCTGCTAGGCTCGTGCACATCGCTGGAATGCACGGGCTCAGGTAAGAAAAAGGGGGGGGCTCTGGGGGCTGCTGTAGCACAGAATTTTTTTTACCTTAATGCTTAGAACGCATTAAGGTAAAAAACCTGGAGACTTTACATCCCCTTTAAGGCCAGAAAAGTGACACATTCCCCCCAGTATTTTCAAATTAAATTGTACATTTGGCTAATGATATGCCTCAAAATGGGAGTAGAACTACTCCCATTTTAAATGGATGACCTACTATTAATTAAAGTGCATTCTCTGCCTACAATAGCTTGTTGAAAGCATAGAAAACATTTTTTAAATGTTGGCAACTATGGATTATTGCTGTACAGGTGATTTACAAGAGGCTGAATCAGGGCAAATGTAAATATTTATACCAATTGCATTCAAATACATTTCATAAACTAAACGTGCTGCGCTGCCCCTTTACATATTATATGATAAAGCAATAAGAAATACAGTATAAACAACACACGCCTTTGCAGTCCAGTGCAAAATAAAGTGAATTTGTGAAATAAGAATTGTGAAACTAAAAAATATCAAAGCATTGTCCATAAAGATATATTAAAAATCCACACATCCATGAAGAATATCCTCGTGTGTGTCAAATGTAGTAATTAATTCCTCCACCGGTATGAATGTCAAGCCTCTTAACAAATATATAACCTCTAGCCACAGGAGGTCAAACGCGCTTGGTAAACAGAAAGGGTCATCTCATGAGCACTGGTAGGCAGTCTCTGCGTCAATCCCCCAGGCAACACATAGATACCTCCCTGGGTTTGTTAAAACATGAACCATAAAGGAACTCCACAATTAAAATATTACTCAGACGTATGAAAAGGATCCAAGCATTAAAACTCAGCGCTGCTTGCTGCGGCGGGATGACGTCGGCTCCTATGCTCCACCCAGCATGTTTCGTCACAGATTACATCACCAGAGACCGTAATCCTGACAACGTCATCTGTCATGAAACACATAATATTTAAAGAAGCAGCACAGCATATTTAGTTTTTTTTTAGCTCATATTTAGATATTGTGCAGGCAGCTCCCCAATATATGAACTTAAAGTTTATATTTTGTGGCACTAAGTGCAGAGGGGGCACTTTATATAGAGATTAAAATACATTTTTGTAAGTATGTACGTTTTGTAAGTATGTTTTTTATCCACCAGAAGTTTAGCTTTAAATACTTTGCAGTATAGTGACTGCATACTTAAGGTCAAGGGTATAAGGTCAGTCAATAAGAGGTTGCTCAAAGAAATAACAGAAAGGAGGAAAGGGAACCAATAAGATGGAGTACATCACAATACCAATTGGTATTTATCCACACGCTCAATACGAGCGGGGCTCAGTGACCAAAAAAGCATATGAACAAAATAAGCACTGAGTCAGAAAGACGACACAGTACCAAGTGCCACATAGGTGAGCCCTGGGAAATAATTACCAGAATTGTATAATAGTCAATTTAATGAATTTATTGAAAAAAGACCAATTGTAGAAAATACAACATTTCAACACCTAACACTATAAATAGACATAGAGTCTGGGGACAAGGACAAACAACAAACACACACGACAAAATGATAAATTAAATATTTATCAACAATGATGCACTGTATATACAGATTAGGGTAAACACATCACCAACCAAGCTTATATCACATTAAGCCTATATCACATTAAATTGAAGGCAACGGCTGTTGCAATATTAAAAAAAAATATATATAAAAGGGTATATGCCAGTCCGTGGATAATAGGGGGGGCTGTGCGACAGGGTCAGTCCAAGGAGTGAGAACAGAAAAGCCATCTACAGGTCCACAGATCATATGTGGTTCACTTGGATATGAAGGGTAATCAGAGCTGCAAGTCCACAGATTAATGTGATCCAAAAGGCTATGACTTGCCTATGAGCGATTAAAGTTGCTATTATTTGCCAAACTTTCACTGGGACAACATAATGAATGGTGGTCCATTCACGGACAATAGCTTAATTCAGGATGCAAAACTGGCAGTGGTTCAGATAGCAATACTTGATGTCACAAATGGATCAATTACTCACTGTCTATATGAAACTGTGAAGGTAGCACTATGCAGCGCAGCCGAGAGCTGCTGATCGGAGCTTCCAGGTGCTACTGTGACATCTCCACATGGCTGCAAAGCTGAACATTGGCTCCAAGAAAGGCTGCTCACGAAGCAGAGAACCGCCGCTAAGTAGACTGGCTGGCTGCCACACTGAAAAAACGGCTCCCGTGTCTTGTATGTCTGGGACACAGCCGATACCGTGGACTGGGAAACAGGGAGGTGGTGATGCCGGGTGATGTTTGAGGTGGCGGCTAGCGTTAAGAGGAGTGACATCAACGCGTTTCACTGGGGAACCCCAGTTTCATCAGGACTAGTGCCCCCTAGCTGAGACCAGTTTAAATACACACAATTTTAGCTCAGCTTTAATTAACTCACAGGAGAATCAAATTAGGCATGTGTTTAACCCAGACCAAAAGTGTGTTTTTGACAGTATTAACCCTTAAGGAATAGAGTCAGTATAATGACCACAGCATCTCCACAAATATAAAGATTAACAAAGAAAAGAAACATTTAAGAAAAATAACTCAAATATGAAAAAAGAAGAAAATTAAATAAATATATGAATAGATTATAGTAGTGCACTCACAGCATGATTTAAGGACGTCAATGGCTATATTAGAAACAAAATTAACTCAGGGCCCGAACTAGCCATTATCAGAAGAAGAAGAAGAAATTGTATAGATACCTAAAAATACAGGCACCAAAGTTTGTATATAAAAAGAAAAGAAAAAGACAAATTGGAAGTGTTAAAGAAGGTATTAAACATGTTACTTTTAGAGAGAATATATATTTTTGAGACTATATTTTTGAGAAAAACAGATATAAACTTGATCTATTTCTTGACAAGTGAGTTTGGGAAGAACATTAATCCAGAAAGACTTGAAGATTTAATTTTCTATTGAGTCCATGCGGAATCATAACATTTAATTTATATATCCATAATTTTTCTTTTTTAGGGGAACTCTATCAAAGTCCCCTCGTCTCTTACTGAGTTGCAGTGCATATATTCACTTAACCCTCAGCCCATCAGTTTTGGACTGATGGTGTAAAAGGAAGTGCTGAGCCAGTGGACTTTTTGGCTCCCTATGTTTGATGTCCCCAAAATGCTCACCAATGCGGACATGTAACTGACATCTTTTTTCCCCCTATGTAAAGCTTATTACAGGGACATTGTAAGCTATAGATCACTTTAGTAGTAGCACAGTTAATTTAAGGCTTTTAATCCTATAGACTTGAGTATTATCCGCATTGGTGAACATCTCGTAACGCTCAACATAACGACAAATCTGACAGTGCCCACACGGGAACATTCCTTTCGATCTTGAAAAGGACATTAACCAGGAACAATTTTGCGACCTGAAGTATTTAGACCGAGTGAGCATGTCAGAGAGATTTGGGGCTCTCAGAGCAGTCATGTGTGGATAATCGCCCACTATCCCAGACAAGGTGGGACAGGGAAACAGAGTGGACCAATGCCTCTCAAGGATATCCCTCACCTTAGACCACTGAGAGCCAAACTGGGTAATAAATCTTACTGGTCCTTATTGTGTGGCCTGACCATGATGGGGTGAACTTTGTTCCTTTATTAAGGGGATCTTTCTAGGCTCATTGCTCTTTTCTTTGCTGCTCTTAGTACTTTATGACTATAGCCTCTCTCTCTAAATCTGGCGTACATATTGCGGGCCTCCTTTTTAAATTCTACATCACTGGAAGAATTTCTCCGGATGCAAAGAAATTGTCCCATAGGGCTACCCTTCACCAAGGATCTAGGATTAAAGCTATCCGCTCTAAGTATGGTATTGGCAGCTGTGGGTTTACGAAATGTTGAGGTAACCAAAAGGCCATCCTTCTTGGTAATCCTGAGGTCAAGAAAGGGAATCGATACTGGATCAAACCCGTATGTGAGTTTAATATTGCATGTATTTCCATTGAGCTTGCAAATGAACTTATGTGGATCGGGTTCGATTCACTTCTAGACCAACAGGACATCATCAATGTAACATATCCATGTCCTCACAAATCTATCGAAAGATCTTAATGTATATACCTCACACTCCTCGCACACGCCCAAATGTAGACATGCATATGAGGGCGCCCATGGAGCCCCAATAGAGGTACCCGACACCTGTTGGTAGTACACATCATTGAACTCAAAGTAGTTATTAAGGAAAAAGTTCAAAAGGGCCAAAACAATTTCATTTTGGTGGGCCATCTCTGGATAAAGTTTCTCCAAAAAATACTAAACAGCTTTTTGACCCCAGACATGGGGTATTGACGTATAAAGTGACCCCATGCCAATACCTACAAGGAGCCACTTATCATCAATTTCAATATCACTTAATTTATTGAGATTATCTTTAGTGTCTCTTACATATGATCCAAGAGCAGGCACCATTGTTTTTAAAAGACCATCAACATATTGACCCACCCTTTCAAGGAGTCCATTAATTGCAGAGACTATAGGTCTCCCTCTGAGTTTTTGTAGATCTTTATGGAGTTTATGGATGATATAGAGAACTGGAATATTATATTCCGAAACTCGTAGATGATTCAATTCCCTTTTAGATAGAAGCCCTTCTTCCTGTGCCAAAGTTAGCTTATAGTTTAATTCTTTAACCAAATTAGAAAAGGGGGAATTCAAAAGTCTTAGATAAATATCTTGATTACCCAGTTGTCTCTTTACTTAACATAATTCTCCTCACTCAGAACCACATTACCACCCTTGTCACTCTTTTTGATAATTATACCCATAGCATTCTTCAGTTCATTCAAGGCAATCCTTTCTTGTTTATTCAGATTGTCTCGATCAAACTCCTCCCAATTCAGTTTCTTAAGGTCATTGCTTACAAGGTCAAAAAATTGACCAATAAGTTTATTTTTGGACAGGGGTAGCATTTTCTATGATTTTATCTTAAGATCAACCTGTCTAAGGATCATAGTGTCATTCTCAACCTGAGGATCAAGGTCAGAAGGTCCCTCTTCAAGAAGGGCCAAAATATTTTCAATCGCTTTATTATCATCTTCCTGAAGGGTTTCATGGCTGCAGGACATTTCTCTGCTCATGCAGGAACCGGAATAGAACCTAACGTAGAAAGAGATTTATATCTTTAAACACTGTGAACTCCTCTATATTTTTTTTTAGGTGTAAACGAAAGTCCTTTACTGAGAATTTGTATATGGGATTCTTTTAGAGGAAAGGAAGATAAATTACCCACCGTATACTCCATACTTCCCAAAAGGGAATCAGTTTTTAGGTTCTCCTGCGTTGGCTCCTTGTCCTGTATTTCCGCTTCATATTTTCTCTTTCTCTTCCTGTTTCTTTTTCTATTTCTTTCTGTGTCTTTTTCTGTTGTCTCAAAATTCCTGTTTTTTCCTGAGAAGTTCTTACCAGGGACAGTGAATTGTCCCGATCTCGTTCTAAAAAAGTGACTGACCTGGCAGAACCATCACTATCAAAGTCACTCATAACCAAATCTGTCTCAGACCAGGAAAAAGGAGATCTGCCACATCTACGTCTAGATCTATTTCTGCCCGTCTGTGAAGACCGATCAAAGATCTTATCTTTTTCCCAGTCAGACAGAATTGCGATTGTTTTGTCAGTCTAAGGCTTTTTTGTAGTCTATCAATTTCTTTTTAACCATGTCGTTCTGTTTAACAAATTCATCGTCTTCCTTAAATGGATCTAGATTTATACTGCTCAGATCTATTTCAGTTTTCAAATTTGTTAATTGTAATTTTTCCTCTTCTACAATCAATTTCATGAGCTCAATACCATGGGATATACGTAGTTCTTTCCATTTAGGGATAAAGGTATCCGTATGCAGATGTTCAGCAGGGATAAATCTCTTAAACCTTTGGGATATATAGCTCTCCAAAAAGGAGACATCCCATTTCCAATTGAGACTTTTTACTAAAAGTTTATGATTTTTGAAAAGTCTTTTTATTTCCTTATCTTTGGTTTCATTGCCATCCTGATCACTAGTAAAAGCCAATTGAATCTCAGGAAGTGTTTAGTGTATTATTGCACCAAACTCCTTAGTTTGTAAAACTAAGAAAGATTGTAATGAGCAATTTCTAGAATAAAATATTAGATATACATTAATCTACAAAGACACCCACTATTGGAACATGAGGAAATATAAATTAGATTTTCAAAAGCCAAAACTCTAAAGCCAAAATGCTAAAAGAAAGCCAGATAACTAGCATTTTTGGAAGAAAGTCACCAATGGCAGCAAAAAAGCATTCTTTCATGATCAGTTTCCTATAAGATAATATTATGTATTATGCACGCCTAAAGCTCTGCTTATAGACACCCAAGGTTTCCATCAAATAACAATGGCACACATTAGTCCTGAATGTGAACAAATCCTTTGGAGTGCAAAGGAACCATGGGTCTTTTCTAAGTGGAAAGCATTGACACATAGCTAATGGTGGTAATATCTATGTGACATGCAGAATGAAGCGGGATAATGAATGAACTCAGAAATGTTGCTTTGGGCTTTAATACCAGCAGCTGACTTTAACTGATGTTTTAAAGAATGTGCAGACTTCATTGGAACCACTTCCAAATGTCCAATATAAACATTTCTATTTTCCTTTTCTTCTAAAATCTGTCATTTATTTTCTTATATTCTGTAAGTTTTGATTCTCATACCTAGTCACGTTCTAATAAGTATAAAGGCACCCACAGACACTAGACTTGTTCCAACCCAGGGCTGGGACAAGGGTGGGGCAGAGCTGGCAAGTACCCCAGGCGCCATGTTGAGGGGAGGGGTCACGCTTCAGATTTGGCCACTAGTCCCAGTCGTTACTAACAGGAGTGACTGTCAGAAGACAGTAATATTTGCTGGGGGAAGGATTAGGCTTTGTCTTCCTTCCAGCCTGCAGGGGGTGGAAGAGAGCTGGCGCTGAGTCAGAACTTCACTTTTTATGAAGGGTCATGTACTTCTTTTGTGAGTTTTTTTGTGCATAGGGCAGCCCATTGAAATGAATGAGAACCCCTAAACATGCTGTGCAATGACATGCATGCTCTGTCGCACCTGCATTGGTGTGAACCCAGCCGTAGGACTAGTTTACACTTACGTATTGGATCGCCTTTCAGGGGACGTTTGATAGACAGTGAGGAGGCATTACCTCCTCACCACCTTTTTTAACCCCCTAATATCTCACACCACCCTGCTAAAGCCATGTGCATTGCATGTGGTTGCAGCAAGGTTATTCCAGCTCAGCCCTATTCCTTTGCATGGGTCACATTCAGTGGGCAGCACTGCCCATCAAACGTGACAGAGTATGATTTTTGCCGCAAATATTTATACCCTCATAGAACTGCTTTTGCATCTCAAGAGGCAGTTGGAAAGCAGGAAAAATGTGGGTCAACCATGTTTTTACACTTAAGTGTAAACAAGGCCTTAGAATTCGTTCACATGAGTTGAAGATGGGGCAGTAAAAGCAAACAGTTAAATTATATTTTTACCAGCCCCCAAACACCCACCTGAGCAAGAAGATGCACGTGCTCAGGACTGTACAAATGCCATGGCCTGGTGTTTTGCTTCAAGATTACAGTAAAAATTAAATGGAATGGGGCCACACTGCGGCTGTCTGCAATGCACACAGCTTTAGAGCAGTGGGTCAATAGGTTTAAACAGGCAGCGAGGAATTGACATACTGTATATGTACTGTAAGTGATCTGCCACAGATCGATTTATAGAGGGGCCACAATGATAGCCACAAGTCTGAAAAAGCCCTTACAGACCCCATTCCTCTCTGAGCCTCCCCAGATCACTTTCATTGTATGCAACCCTCAGAGCCTTCTCTCCTCATCCACATTAACAGTCCTCCTCAAATTGACATCAGCAATGCACTGCCATTTTTACTCTTAGCAACACCACTAACACAGGGACATATTTTTCTTTTCAGTGACACCACCAATGTAGGGACATTTTTTTTTCTATTTGCCACTGTTAGTCGCTTATTTGTATTATTTAGCACTTGCCACAAACATTATATACATTCAATGCCACACGTCACTATTAGCCCTCTTCTCCACCTGGGAAGAGGTGCAGTTTGCCATCCTTGCCCTGGGCACTGAATGTCCCAGCACTACTCAACCACTAAAGATAATTTTTATATACCGACATGCCCATTCGTATCAGTGTGGTAAAGCATGACAATAATGCCCCGTAGACACGGTCGGATTTTCCGACGGAAAATGTGTGATAGGACCTTGTTGTCGGAAATTCCGACCGTGTGTGGGCTCTATCACACATTTTCCTTTGGATTTTCCGACACACAAAGTTTGAGAGCAGGCTATAAAATTTTCCGACAGCAAAATCCGTTGTCGGAAATTCTGATCGTGTGTACACAAATCCAACGGACAAAGTGCCACGCATGCTCAGAATAAATAAAGAGATGAAAGCTATTGGCCACTGCCCTGTTTATAGTTCCGATGTACGTGTTTTACGTCACCGCGTTTAGAACGATCGGATTTTCCCACAACTTTGTGTGACCGTGTGTATGGAATACAAGTTTGAGCCAACATCTGTCGGAAAAAATCCTAGGATTTTGTTGTCGGAATGTGCGATCAATGTCCGACCGTGTGTACGGGGCAAAAGAGGATCCATTCTACAAAGTGTATTCATTAACTATATTAGGCACCATATATATCATTGATTTTATATAACTGATTCGGTAATGACCAACCATTGTCAGTATAGCTTGATTTACCAATTACCCTTGGTGCTTTCTGATAGATGTACTATTTTGAATTTTCAGCAGCGGTTCCTGCATATAACACCCTGAATGTATGGCCCAGTTCTCCTACTGGCACTGTCTTTCTGGGATCTGGCACCCAGTGACATTTCATACCGGCCGGCTTTGCGGTTGCTGTCTATTGAATGGTGATTTTAAACTTAGTCCTGAAATCATAGTAGGTGAGCGATTGTCTGTCATATTTGGTATTTGTTAGGATCTGTTATGTTACTTTATGATCTAAGACTGTTTCTTGTTTACACAGTGTAAATGCATTAACTGCATCGTGTCTAGCCCTGATGAAGCGAATTTCCATTTGCGAAACATGTTGGCTCTAGTCACGCATTAATCGTTGATGTCACTACTGGATAATTATATGTCCACCTATGTATTGTTTATACTTCTCTACATTGTTTTTCAATAAATATTATCATTTTAGCTGATTGTTCATTACGTTCACCTACACAACTCAGCCAATTTTTCCCTAAAATCCCACCCCTTGAGGAGGGTTGCTGCCCAGTCCTTCCCTTCCCCCCACTTCCTTGCTCTTCCTTCCCCCTCCCTCCCTCCCCTTCCCACCCTTCCTCTTCTTTCATATTACTGCTATTAGGGATGGAAAATCACTTGAGTTGTTTCCTCATTTAGTCCAATTATCCTGCTCCTATTTCATATATTCTAATTGGGTGAAGAACCTGCATTTGCTGGATAGGGACTATTATAGGACTGTTTTTATTCACATTGACTTGTTTTTTGATTGTTTATTGTTCGCTTACTTTTGTAATTTTGTACTGCATGGTATATCTTCTTGCTTCTTTTCTTCATCCCCGTTAGGGACTTCTTCTTTTTGCTGATCTTTTTCTGTCTATACCAACCTGACTCATACAACCCTCAGGGTGCACATTATAGCCCTATTTTTTCAAAAAGAGTACTTACTACTTAGTACTTTTTCATGATGTCCCAATTTCTGGGAACTAACTGGGATCAATTCCTGGATAACATACAAAGCACATGCATTTCCCACACACAAATAGAGGTCAATTTAGATGTTTATTTCCTCAAATTGAAAAGACTTATGGAGAAAAAATCTAATCTTGGGTGGCATATTCGTTTCTTTGACCGTTACCTAGGTGATAGAATCTGTCCCCAGGGATTGAGAATCCAGATATTCCCCTCCTTCGAGGTGACCGACCCCCAATTTAAAGAGGAATGGGAACAGAATTTAAATAGCTGCTCCGCAGACCTCATTAAAATGCTAAAAAACAAATATAGCATAGAGCTAAGTGATCTTGATAAGGAAATTGAGGTATTAAAAACAAACGGACACCAAATCGCATCAAATGCTGATTTTCAAAGGAGAGAGAATGAACTGATGCAATATCTGGAAAATTACAATAAAGATATAGTTATGAAAAAGGAAAATAAGCTTTACAAAGACAAACTTGCCTTCTCAGGAGGATATGCATATCGGTGGCCCAGAGGCCATTACAATAGGCAAGGAAAATTTCCTCGATCAAATAATAACCATAATAATAAAAGTATGAAAACATCATATAAATCTGATTCGGATGTCTCATTATCATCATCCTCCGTTTCATCTTACAAACAACCATCTAAAACGACACGGGGTTCACATGGCAGGGGACGACTACCAAAACGAGGTAATAGCCACGAACATCAAAACAATGGAGGGTCACAGAAAAGACGGATGATGTCCCCTCGTAAACATCCCCCGAGCAACCAATATCAAGATCAGGCAGAGGGGGCCCCGGATGTATCGGGTCTAGGAACTAGTATACCACTACCCCTGCCTGATAATACGGGAGCAGACTCCCAACGGGAACTGGGAGCCGTACCTAAAACTTCCCAGGGCCGTAATATCAATTCGGGCTCAGTCCCTTTAGGGAGCCTCCCCAACCCCCCGGCCACCCCAATGACCCAACGCAGCGGAAAGATGGACTCGTTTGTGATAAAACAGTCAACACTGGGACGGGATTAGATGTCATTAATCTATCCTCATACCAACTCACATCAACTGAGAGGGACGTTCTTAGGCTAGGACTCAGCTTTTGCCCTTCACAACAAATTGACAAATTCACCCTTGTAAAAGATCTACATATGTTCGCCAGAAATCTTACATATAAATATATATTTGATACCGATAAAGGCAAAATGCTAAATAAAGAGGAAGACCCATATAAGGGATTCAAGGTACAAGACTTTAGAGCACTGAAAACACTAATTCAACTGCTGGATGAAAATGAGGGATACGGGAACTCGGAAAGCTCCTCGTCGGAGGATGAGGAAGCAGGCCCTAGTATACCTATAAGACCATCAAAATTTAAAAACAAATCTCAAAAATTCCCAAACCTCCAGACATGCCCAGCTGTATGGGCCTTCCTGAAACAGACTACAAAACAAATAGAAACTATACATTTTGCAAAACCCAAATCAAGGAATCTGTCGTCAGCACAACACTTGGCCTTGGCAGACCTAATGAGGAGAGACGAACTAGTGATAAAACCGTCGGATAAAGGAGGGAACGTGGTGGTGATGAACAAAGAAAACTACATTGCAATGTGCTTAAACATTCTCGATAACCATGAATGGTACCAGCAGATTCAACCCCAGAAACTGAATGAAGCTAGATCGTGCTATGTGTCTATCATTAATCGGGCATTTTCCCAAGGCCTGATTGATGGAGATACCCGTGAGTTCCTTGAGGTTAAATGGCCGATAACACCGACCTTTTATTCATTGCCCAAGGTCCACAAGAACCTATCTAAGCCCCCTGGACGTCCAATCGTCTCGGGAATAGGAAGCCACACAGAGACTGCGAGTCAGTTTGTGGATGACTATATGCGCCCACACGTCACAAGCCTACCATCTTACCTCAAAGACACGTTGGAATTATTAAAGATCCTCGAGGGTCTCACGGTACCCCCGGGAACAATCCTGGTAGCTATCGATATAGAAGCCCTCTATTCAAGTATACCACACGAGCTGGGTGTTGCAACGGTTGCTGAATTCCTCAAGGAACGAGACACTGATAGCTGGGATATGTGTCAATTTGTGATAGAGCTGTTGGAACACATACTCACCAACAACATTTTTCTTTTTAATGGCGTGACCTACCTCCAGGTACAGGGGGTAGCGATGGGGACTTCGTGTGCCCCATCGTATGCCAACCTGTACCTGGGGGGTTGGGAACGCCATCTTTTCTCGGATGAGGGGACGGCGATGTACCTCTGCCATATTCTCCTGTGGCGGAGGTACATCGACGATGTCCTCCTCATATGGACAGGGACAATGGAGCTACTTAGAAGCTTTATGGTACTCCTTTCACATAATAAGTTTAATCTTAAGTTTACTATGCAATGTGATACAACGACTATTTCATTCCTGGACCTACGTTTGGTACTCAGAGATGATGGCTCAATTTTCAGTACACTATATAGAAAGGAGACGGCTGGCAATACTATTCTGCATTTTGCCAGCTCCCATCCCCGCACTTTAATCAATAGCATACCCTACAGTCAGTACCTTCGGACCCGACGAAATTGTACTAGAGACGAGGACTTTGAGCGAGAGGCGCAGGCCCTATATGATCGTCTACTTAAACGAGGGTATAGCAAAAAAGTTCTTAAAAGAGCCTATCAAAGGGCCAAACTCAACTCACGTGACTCTCTCATTTTCAAACAGAAGGTGAGAGACACACATCCCACCACTAAATTAATTACCACTTTTACATCACAACAACAGGAGATTCGAAGCCTCATTAGCAACAATTGGCATTTCCTGTCTGAGGACCCGGTCATCTCGAAATACGTGGCCAGTGTGCCACAAATTACTTATAGGAGATCACGTTCCATTAGAGATGCGATTGTCCATAGCCACCTACAATCTTCAAGATCATTGGCAGGAGCAGAGGGTGGTAGCGGCACCTTCAGATGTGGACAATGTCAATTTTGCCCATGGATTAGGGAGGGCCGGAGCTGTCCCCTCCCGAGAGGAGGCCTTCACAAACTTAAAGGATATGCTGATTGCACCACAGCGGGCATTGTGTATTTAGCCATGTGCCGCTGTGGTGCCTTCTATATAGGGAAAACCAAACGCCCATTTGCTAAAAGGATACAGGACCATCTGTACTATTTGGATGCAGGGTTACTGTATACACCCATCTGCAAACATGTGGGCCTCCGACATAGCTACGATCCCAATTTTGTGTCGTTCTTTGCCCTTGAGGTCATACCTGAGCCAGAGAGGGGTGGTAATGTGGACAAAACGATTCTGCAGCGTGAGGCCAGGTGGATATATAATCAACGGGCAACCAGTCCACCGGGCCTCAACACTGCACTCACATTCAACCCCTTCTTATGATTCCATATACCCTCACAAATACTGAGCACGTTTATATTTTAATTATGTACTAGATTTTGTGCTAATAATTCTCACCTGCCTAAATTCCAACTGGAACTATGGATGTGACATTCATTCCTGCTCTATTGCTTGTCATTTGTTGTTATAATAAGGCTGGCACCTATCCGTACTTGCCCTCTAGATATACGACACTATGTATATCTATGCAGTTTATAACTATCCACTCTTAGAGCTCAGAAATAACTATGTTAGGTTTATTCCATACTTACTATCTAAATTAAGGTTTTTTAAGTGACTCCTTACCAGCCAGGCCCACTACTTATCACTATCTTCCATATATGATATAACTGCACAATTAAACTGATCATAACACTTTTTGGGTGGTATCTCTTTAATAATTTTCTTTCCATGCAGATAACAAAAATTTCCCTATGTATATTTTGTTCTGTTACTGTTAAAGTACATCTACATGACTACTGTAAGATATCCGGTCCCCCTGACCGACATGTATGTATATATATATTCTTTATCATTTGTTGTTTTGTTTTTCTTTTGTTGTCTTGCACCATTCCTCGGCACCTCCGCAGTTGGCCGGATATGTTTGCATTTTTGTGGGAGGATTCGGATGTCCCTGCCCAGGGGGCGGAGCTTCCCTTCATTCCACCCCCAGTCGCCCATCACGCCATCTGCGCGCTATGGGCAATGCGCGCGCACCATGCTAGGTGGAACGCGGTCGCGTTCGCTCTGCGGGTGCGCGCGCACCACGACAGGGACATCCGGACCGGAAGCAATGCCGGAGGTCATCTCGACCTTATTGCTTCCGGTGGGGCCATAGTATTTAAAGATGGAGGCGCTGATGTTGTCTGTCAGACACATCTTGCGGCCATCCATCGTAAACGGGCGGACGCCCGTATCCTCCACTAGAAAACATCCTTGCGGGCATTGGGTTTGGCTCCCCCTTCTCCTTCTTACTTTTAAGGGTAAGTTCGTACATCTCAGATATAACATTCTCTTATTATTGCACCGGTTCTCCGGCTGTGAACTGGGGGATACTCATATTTCTGCTCTTGTTTTTTGGCTAGCTGTCATGTATCTTTGGCCCTTGCCCTGTGGGGACACCTATGTATGTATATTTAAGTCCAAAGGGAACGTTGCGCTGGGCCCCTGCACTAGTGATATTATTTAATATACAATATTAGGCACCATATATATCATTGATTTTATATAACTGATTCGGTAATGACCAACCATTGTCAGTATAGCTTGATTTACCAATTACCCTTGGTGCTTTCTGATAGATGTACTATTTTGAATTTTCAGCAGCGGTTCCTGCGTATAACACCCTGAATGTATGGCCCAGTTCTCCTACTGGCACTGTCTTTCTGGGATCTGGCACCCAGTGACATTTCATACCGGCCGGCTTTGCGGTTGCTGTCTATTGAATGGTGATTTTAAACTTAGTCCTGAAATCATAGTAGGTGAGCGATTGTCTGTCATATTTGGTATTTGTTAGGATCTGTTATGTTACTTTATGATCTAAGACTGTTTCTTGTTTACACAGTGTAAATGCATTAACTGCATCGTGTCTAGCCCTGATGAAGCGAATTTCCATTTGCGAAACATGTTGGCTCTAGTCACGCATTAATCGTTGATGTCACTACTGGATAATTATATGTCCACCTATGTATTGTTTATACTTCTCTACATTGTTTTTCAATAAATATTATCATTTTAGCTGATTGTTCATTACGTTCACCTACACAACTCAGCCAATTTTTCCCTAAAATCCCACCCCTTGAGGAGGGTTGCTGCCCAGTCCTTCCCTTCCCCCCACTTCCTTGCTCTTCCTTCCCCCTCCCTCCCTCCCCTTCCCACCCTTCCTCTTCTTTCATATTACTGCTATTAGGGATGGAAAATCACTTGAGTTGTTTCCTCATTTAGTCCAATTATCCTGCTCCTATTTCAAAGTGTATTCATTAACTATCTCTTTGGTCCTGATAGGTTCTTTAAGTATTATCCATTGTGCCCAGTAGGGAAAAAGCTAAATGTTGCTTGTTGCCATGAAGAAATTGGTTAGAGACATGGAATATTGCACTTGTGCAAGTATTTCATGGGTACATAAAGAGAGCTGCAGGCAGTCACCATCGAGAACACTAAAAATGTGCACACTTTGTTAGATACACCTTGCTAGTACCGGGTTGGACCCCCTTTTGCCTTCAGAAAGGCACCGATGCAGCGGCAGATTGTCAGCACTGCCCTTTTGTTTTCAATGGGCAGGGACGCTGTAGGAGCGGTGTATACACCGCTCCTACAGCGCTGCAAGGATGCAGCTTGCAGGACTTTTTTTACCGTCCTGCAAGTGCACCGCTCCAGTGTGAAAGCAATGGGGCTTTCACACTGGAGAGGCGCTTTACAGGCATTATTTTTAGCGCTGTAGCGCCTGTAAAGCGCCTCAGTGTGAAAGGGGTCTCAGAGATTTTGGTCCTTATTGACATGATAACATCAAGCAGTTGCTGCAGATTTGTCGGCTGCACATCCATGATGCAAATCTTTCGTTCAACCATTATTAGATTGAGATTTGGTGACTGTGGAGGCCATTGGAGTACAGTGACCTCATTGTCAAGTTTGAGAAACCAGTGGTGAGATGATCTGAGCTTTGTGACATGGTGCATCATCCTGCTGGAAGGAGCCATTAGAAGATGGGTACACTGTAGTCATAAAGGGATGGACATGGTCAGCAACAATACTCAGGTAGGCCGTGGCATTTAAATGATGCCCAATTGGTACTAAGGGGCCCAAAGTGTGCCCGGAAAATATCCCCCACACCATTACAGCACCACAACCAGCCTGAACCATTGATACAAGGCAGGATGGATCCATGCTTTTGTTTACGCCAAATTCTGACCCTACCATCTGAGTGTCGCAGCTGAAATCGGGACTCATCACGCCAGGAAACATTTTTCCAATATTCTGTTGTCCAATGTGCAAACTGTAGCCTCGGTTTCCTGTTCTTAGCTGAGAGGAGTGGCACCCGGTGTGGTCTTCTGCTGCTGTAGGCCATCTGCTTCAAGGTTATATGTGTTGTACATTCAGAGATGGTATTCTGCATAAGTGGTTATTTGAGTTACTGTGGCCTTTCTATCATCTCAAACCAGTCTGCCCTTTCTCCTCTAAAATCAACAAGGCATTTTTGTCCACACAACTGCCGCTCACTGGATATTTTCTCTTTTTCAGACCATTCTCTGTAAACCCTAAAGATGGTTGGGTGTGAAAATCCCAGTAGATCAGTATTTTAAATAATCAGACCAGCCCATCTGGCACCAACAACCATGCCACCTTCAAAGTCACATAAATCCCCTTTCTTCTCAATTCTGATGCTTGGTTTGAAAACAAAGTGTTTTGGTTACACATACACTTTGACCGCTTGCTGACTGTTTAAGATAAGTATAAAGCGGCAAGGAGGCTTTGCTGCGCCAGATCACATACTAGGTATGTGATCTGGCACTTCCGGGTAGGGGGCGCACCTGCGCCACCGGCAACCCAGCTGTGCTCTGATTAAACATAGCCGATGTAGATCAGTGGGTGCCGCCCAACAGATTACTGCCGACACCCACCGATCATCTGGAATTTACATGTAAACAAAGCAGAGCCCTTCCCTGTCATCGGGGAAGTATTGGAATTTTCTTTTCCCAAAAAACAGTCAATAAAATCCATTACTTGCCTTAGTAAAAGCAAAACACACTGGACACCAAACACTGGCTAGGCACACATTTAACTCTTTGATTGCCTAAAAGTCTATCCCCTTCACAGACAGTATCATTAGTACAGTAACAGTGCATATTTATGGCACTGATCACTGTATTATGCCGCGTACACACGAGCAGACTTTTTGACGGACTAGGTCCGGCGGATCGGACTCCGGCGGACAATTCGACCGTGTGTGGGCTAAAGTGGACTTTTTTTCCCAAAAGTCAGACGGTCCTGGAAATAAAACATGTTTCAAATTCGTCATCAAGTACGAATCCGTTGGACTTTGGTTGATGGTGTGTAGGCAAGTCCGTTCATTCGAAAGTCTGTCGGAAAGTCAGTCGAAAAGTCCGCTGGACCAAGTCCGTCGAAAACCACTCCCGTGTGTACACGGCATTAGTGTCACCGGTTCCCAAAAAGTGTCAAAAGTGTCAGTTAGTGTCCGAATGTCCACCGCAATATTGCAGTTCCGCTATAAGTCGCTGATCACCGCCATTACTAGTACAAAATAAATAATTCCTGTATATATCCCATAGTTTGTAGACGCTATAACTTTTGTGCAAACTAATCAATATACGCTTAATAAGTATTTTTTTTTACCAAAAACCATGTAGCAGAATACATATTGGCCTAAATTTATCAAGAAATTTGATTTTTTTTCTATTTTTGTTGGATATGTTTTATAGCAGAAAGTAAAAAATATTGTTTGTTTTTCAAAATTGTCGGGTTTATAGCGCAAAAAATAAAAAACACAGTGGTGATCAAATACCACCAAAAAAAAGCTCTATTTGTGGGAAAAAAGGATATACATTTTTATTTGGGCACAGTGTCGCATGACCACGCAATTGGCAGTTAAAGTAACGCAGTGCCGTTTTGCAAAAAATAGGCCTGGTCATGGAGGTCAAGTGGTTAAAAGCAGCAAGTTCAGATGACTTCTGCCTTTTTTTGAGCTCCACGTAGTTTACTCGCTTTCCTCTTGCTTACCCTTCACTGTCCCCGTCCTTGCTTTTAGAGCCAGAACCCCATTGATTCTGTACTCTTCTAATGATGTACCCCTAATGCTGCCAGACAAAGTTCCTGGGATATTGACACAGATAATAGCAGTATTTAGAGCAGAACAGGACCAAAACCTTTTAGATTAGGATACAGTAGGCAAGCTTTTGCTGTTGTCTTTCCTAACCCAAAAATCTCCCCAATGAAGATATACACTATATACATATAACAGTAAAAAAAAAGAAAACTTACATACTAACTCTTCCCATGCTATGCAAGAAAAAAGTTTTGGTCAAAGTTCCACTTTAATATGTTATATCTCCTTCTATCTCATAGAATATTCTTTTCTGGTAAGCAGCAGGGAAGGGAGATTTTACTCACACAAGACAGCCTCAAACACCTTAATGTCAAGAATTATTGGATGATGTTCTATCGATCAACATGATCTATTCCCTGCTGTTATAACTACAATTCTAATATTGGATATGATTCATTGCTTTTTCTTGTACATTTCGCCTCCTATTGCTCGGTGCTGGATTTATTTGTGTATTTTTGTACAAATCATAAGGCTGTCACTACATACTTCTCCTGCCAGGCTACTCATTGTACTGCCCCATGTCCTCTCTGTCATATTTTACAGCCTACTAGCTATAAGCAATATTGTGCCATGGCAGACAACATTTTATTATTATAAGGTTTCTATTGATCTAAATCAGGGGTCTCAAACTGGTGGCCCTCCAGCTGTTGTGGAACTACAAGTCCCATCATGCCTCTGCCTGAGGGAGTCATGCTTGTAACTGTCAGCCTTGCAATGCCTCATGGGACTTGTAGTTTCACAATAGCTGGAAGTTTGAGACCCCTGATCTAAATAGTATAATTTGCTTCTATTGGGGTCAATTTCCTAATTTTTATGTTCATGTTGGAATTACTTAAAGCGGCGTTCCGGCCGAAATATGACTTTAAGATAAAAAATACCCCTGGATTCTAGGGGTATTTTTATAAAAATATATTGTGTAAATTCCTAGTAATGGATAGTTTGCTGCATTAGGGACAGGTGAGTAAGAGACTGGGTGGGAGACGGGGGAGGGGGGATTATATGATGTTAGGCAAGAGAGAGAATGAACATTTTTAGTGAAAAGAAATGGGGTGAACAGGGCTGAATTTTTTATTAGAAACCGTACATATGTGCCAATAGGTGAAAGAGGCAAGAAGGCATCTTTACCCTGTATAGCTACTGATCACAATTTTTTTTGGTAGAAAATATAATCTCATATAAGGTATTTATGCTGTAATATTGGGGGTTATTTAGCTTCAGTGTAGAGTTTACCAGTGAGCGGAGTCTATGCCAGATATGCAGTTTAAGGGTTTTTTTGGCCCATGTTTATTGAAGTAAAAGAAAAAAAAAAACAGTCCATCCAGGATTCCCCAGCAGGGGTTTCAACTTCAAAGCAATAATGAAATAACAAATGGAAAATACCGAGCTACCTGGCTCTCAGGTCAGCACTGTTGTTCAGGCGTTGACCTCGGGTCTCTTGGCCCTGTAACTGTGTCCCTGTTTGGTACCCACTCTGTACCTCTGGTGACACTCTCATAGCTTCCTGGCTGCTTTAGCCCACCGGCTTGGGCCCTCCGTCTGCTCTGTCAGACTGTCCTGTCCCAACAGGCACACGTCTCCCTTGCCTGAACTTCTAAGGAGGGTGGAGCCCAGAACCCTGGTCCTGGCTCTGCTATAAGCCCAGGACCCACCTGCACAGACAACAAGTCAGACTCCTGGCTGTTCCCAAAACCCGGTCCCAGGATTGGAGATTCCATCCCACCCAGATCGCTATGAAATCTCCAGGCTCCAGGTCCCCAACTGGATTTTACCAACCACAGAGGAAACTGATAAAACAGTTTCCCCCAAATTAAATAATCCTCCTGGTGCCTCTCAACCTTCCTATTTGAGAATCCTGGGTGACAATCACTAGGACAGGGATCCGTACTGTCACGATGCCTTATAACAATATTCTAAACTGGGTGAGATCCAGGAAAGCAATGTTCTTTAAATTATTCTAGGTGATTGTAACAGAGGGATAGTGTTTGGTGGACCAAAGGTTGTGTATCTACAGGTTCCAATGATGAAATCCCAGCTCTGCAGTGGATAAATTGGAATCAGACTGAGTTGGTGAAATTTTTTTAGGTAGTTTTATAGCTCCAGATTACATATTGTTCACAATAGAAGATCATTTTCCATTTGTCGTCGCTTTGCTTGAAGTCTGTCTGATTAACGACTTTAGCCCTGGAAGATTTGGCTGCTGAATGACCGGGTCATTTTTTGCGATTCGGCACTGCGTCACTTTAACTGACAATTACACGGTCGTGCGACGTTGCACCCAAACAAAATTGACGTCCTTTTTTTCTCACAAATAGAGCTTTCTTTTGGTGGTATTTGATTGCCTCTGCGGTTTTTATTTTTTGCGCTATAAACAAAAAAAGAGCGACAATTTTGAAAAAAAACACAATATTTTGTACCTTTTGATATAATAAATACCCCCCCCCCTTTTTTTTTTAAAGCAAATTTTTTCTCAGTTTAGACCAATATATATTCTTCTACATATTTTTGGTAAAAAAAAATCGCAATAAGCATATATTGATTGGTTTGCGCAAAAGTTATAGCATCTACAAAATAGGGAATAGATTTATAGCATTTTTATTACTATTATTTTTTTTACTAGTAATGGCGGTGATCTGCGATTATTATCGGGACTGCGACATTATGGCGCACACTTTTGACACATTTTTGGCATTTATACAACGATCAGTGCTATAAAAATGCACTGATTACTGTAAAAATGTCACTGGCAGGGAAGGGGTTAACACTAGGGGGCGATCAAGGGGTTAACTGTGTTCCCTGTGTGTGATTCTAACTGTAGGGGGGAGGCGACTGACTAGAGGGGATGACAGATCGTGGTTCCTAGCTATTAGGAACTCATGATCTGTCATTTCTCACAGAACAGAACAGGGATTTGTGTGTTTACACACACGTGCCTGTTCTGCCTCTCGTGCCCGCAATCGCTCGTGGCCACAAGCATCGGCACCCCCGCAGTTCAGTGGGCGCGTGCACGCGCCTGCTATCCTGATCCCGCGAGCTGAGGTAGATTCGCAGGATCGTGCCGCCCTGCCACTGTATAATGACGGTGGCTGGTCGGCAATCAGTTAACAGGGTTTTTACATGAGGCTGACATTACACATTTTGAGCTACAAGCTGCTAAATATTTTAATGTATGCTTTTTACTGTTATATCAATCAGAATATAGTAATATGATTTTAATATTCACCCATTGACTACCCTGAAACATTTGATCAAGAACAATAAAAAAGGCTGGATCACTGACCCGCAAGACAGATTACATTAAAAATAAGAAACACAACCCTTGCTTAAATAAACAAGGTAGCTATCACCGCAATAATCATCTCCTCTTTGGTGCTGTCCCTCACAGACTCACCTCTCTGAGGTCAAGTGCCGGTTCTCTTCAGGGTTAAATGACACTGTCAAGGACCCAACCTTTGGGGATATGACATTAATCGCCCTAGGCTCAAAAGAGACTGCTGCCAAGAATAGTGTCAAGTTGCATGTGTTGACCTTCCCTTCAGCATTAGGGACTGCCCACTGCCTAAGAAAAAAGATGAGAACCTGTGATGGCCTTAAAAATAAAGCCAGTGGTGGGTTGGGAGGGGCTCTGAAGAGAGGCCAGATGCCTGAAGTTGGGCTTTAAAAACATATGGTTCAGTCTAAATCCTAACAAACAGAAGTATGACTACAGTACATGTACCTACAAATATATTATCAATTGACCATTTACATGCTAATGTTAAAATTAGGAGCAAGAGGGTGGGACTTTGAATGACGCACGTGGTTAAAATTAGTACAATGGTGGAGATTGAGATATTTAATATTCCGTAAATAACAAAATTACACACATAATTTCCATATACATACAAATAGGAATACACATTAAACTTGACATCAATTCCTAAAACAGTGGTAACTGGTAATAACATGGTTAAAAATGGGTAACATGATAGAATCCACCATGTATCACAGTGTTGCAGGGTAACATCTGCATGCCCTATGACCTTACTGCTCCCTGTCACACAATGTGATGGTACGAATATATAAATAATATAAACTGTTATACCAGAATACTGGTATAAAGTCAAGGACCATGGATCACCCAAAGGCATCAGTGTCGGGAGCTGGGGAGCTGGTCCAACGGCAACACACATCATGGGCAGCAACCCGGGCACAAGGTGAACATGTGACAATAATGCCCTGTACACACGGTCGGACATTGATCAGACATTCCGACAACAATTTTTTCCGACGGATGTTGGCTCAAACTTGTCTTGCATACACACAGTCACACAAAGTTGTCGGAAAATCCGATCGGTGACGTAAAACACGTATGTCGGGACTATAAACGGGGCAGTAGCCAATAGCTTTCGTCTCTTAATTTATTCTGAGCATGCATGGCACTTTGTGCGTCGGATTTGTGTACACACGATCGGACTTTCTGACAACGGATTTTGTTATTCGGAAAATTTTATAGCATGCTCTCAAACTTTGTGTGTCAGAAATTCCGATGGAAAATGTGTGATGGAGCCCACACATGGTCGGAATTTCCGACAACAAGGTCCTATCACACATTTTCCGTCGGAAAATCCGACCGTGTGTACAGGGCATAAGAGTAGGAGGTGATTAGGCCACATAAATGTGCAAAATTGATGAAAAAGGGGGTGTGATGACAGCGATGTCGATGTCATGTGGTGGTATACAACAAGGGGAGGGGGAAAGAAAGGGGACTGGTGGGGGGGTGAATGAACAGGAGTGAGGGTAGACAGCCATGGCGAAGGGTTGCCACCGAGACGCCTGAAAACAGGAGTGTATTTGAACGACAACTAAACAAAGTGACTGCAAACTGTACAAGAATTACCTGGTGCTGGAGAAGGGGGAGATAAGTGCCCTGGTCCAGGAGGGACATGAGAACTAGTGTGTGCAGGAGCCCTGTGTGACCAGGCCGACCAGGGCAACCGCCCATAAATAAATGCCCTTACAACTACGTTCAGCCATCGTGGAGATGGAAAATGCCTGCCTGGAAGGCAGCGCCACAAGGATGTCGCACATCCGGCGTGCAGTGTGAGACGTTGATGCGCAGGGACTAGGCGTCCGTCCCCGAGCATCACAACGGGCGGAGGGAGGAAGGGGCGTCCGCAGTGCACATTGCAGCTCCCGGACAAGATGAAATCCGGGCGGCACGAAGGATGGAAGCACGTGGCTACAATTAACTGGTTCTATTGTTAACCTTTCCTGCTTTACCCCTATATAATTTATATTAGCTATTATATTGTTCTCTATCCCCTTGGTGACCCACCTCTGCAATATTAGGCATTATATTTTGTGGTTGTGCAGCTGATGGCGTGTGTCGTGGCCTCTGTGCCGCCCGGGTTTCATCTTGTCTGGGAGCAGCGATGCGCACTGCGGGGCGTCCCTTCCTCCCTCCACCCCTTGTGACGCTCAGGGGGCGGACTCCCAGTCACTGTGCATCAACGTCACACACTGCGCGCCGGATGTGCGGCGTCCTTGTGGCGCTGCCTCCCCGGTGGGCATTTTCCTTCTCCATGAGGGCTGAACTTGGTTATGAGGGAGCCCCGGGCCTTGGAGCCTCCTCCCGTTCATGGCACCCATGCGTGTGATGTTGGGGGCAGTCTGGTGGTGGCGAGCGTTTATTTATGTGCGGCTGCCCTGGTCGGGCCTGGTCACACGGGGCTACTGCACACACTAGTTTTCATCTCCCTCCTGGACCAGGGCTCTTTTCTCCCCCTTCTCCAGCACCAGGTAATTTTTGTACAGTTTGCAGTCACTTTGGTTGTCGTTCATATACACTCCTGTTTTCAGGCGTCTCAGTGGCAACCGTTCTCACTGGCTATCCAACTTCACTCCTGTTTATTCACCCCCCACCAGTCGCCTTTCTTTCCCCTCCCCCTGTATACATTAGTCCAACCACACGACACAGACCTCACTGTCATCACACCCCCTTTTACACCAATTTTGCACTACATTTATTTGGCCTAATTGCATCCTACTCTTATTGTCACATGTTCACCTTAGGTATGCCCTGTGTGCCCGGGTCCGCCCGGGTTGCCACCCGTGATGTGTGTCACCATTGGACCAGCCCCCCCAGCTCCCGACACTGATGCCTTTGGGTGGTTTGTGGTGCTTGACATTACGCCTCCAGCTGCATATATACTTGTAAGTGATCTACTGGGGGGTCTCCATCTTCATTCTCCTTCCCTCTATTGCTGCATATATACTTGATTATTTATCTAGTTGTTCATCTCCCATTTGCAGATACATCACGTGGTTGCTCCTGATGAGTGGCACCAAGCCGTGAAACACGTTGAGCTAACAACTGTCCACCCTCACTCCTGTTCATTCACCCCCCACCAGTCCCCTTTCTTTCCCCCTCCCCCTGTATACATTAGTCCAACCACACGACACAGACCTCACTGTCATCACACCCTCTTTTACACCAACTTTGCACTACATTTATTTGGCCTAATCACCTCCTGCTCTTATTGTCACATGTTCACCTTAGGTATGCCCTGTGTGCCCGGGTTGCTGCCCGTGATGTGTGTCGCTGTTGGACCAGCCCCCCCAGCTCCCGACACTGATGCCTTTGGGTGGTCCATGGTCCTTGACATTACGTCTCCAGCTGCATATATACTTGTAAGTGATCTACTGGGGGGTCTCCATCTTCATTCTCCTTCCCTCTATTGCTACAAGATTATTTATCTAGTTGTTCATCTCCCATTTGCAGATAGACCATGTGCTTGCTCCTGATGAGCGGCACCAAGCCGTGAAACGTGTCGAGCTAACAACTGCCGTATACCAGTATACTACAGCTCTAATGCCCTGTATACCCGGTCGGATTTTCTGATGGAAAATGTGTAATAGGACCTTGTTGTCGGAAATTCCGACTGTGTGTGGACTCCATCACACATTTTCCATCGGAATTTCCGACACACAAAGTTTGAAAGCAGGCTATAAAATTTTTCGACAACAAAATCCGTTGCCGGAAATTCCGATTTTATGTACACAAATCTGACGCACAAAGTGCCACGCATGCTCAGAATAAATTAAGAGACGAAAGCTATTGGCTACTGCCCTGTTTATAGTCCCGACGTACGTGTTTTACGTCACCATGTTCAGAACGATCGGATTTTCCGACAACTTTGTGTGACCGTGTGTATGCAAAACAAGTTTGAGCCAACATCCGTTGGAAAAAATCCATGGATTTTGTTGTCAGAATGTCTGATCAATGTCCGACTGTGTGTACAGGGCATAACAGTTTCTATTATTTATATATTCGTACCATCACATTATGTGACAAGGACCAGTAAGGTCATAGGCCATGCAGATGTTACCTTGCAATTTTTTTTACCCCACTGTGATATATGGTGGACTCTAACTCTATTATGCTACCCATTTTTAACCAGTTATTACCAGTTACCACTGTTTTAGGAACTGACGCCACGTTTGATGTGTATTCCTATTTGTATGTATATGGAAATTATGTGTGTAATTTTGTTATTTACGGAATATTAAATATCTCAATCTCCACCATTGTATTAATTTCAACCATGTGCTTCGTTCAAAGTCCCACCCTCTTGCTCCTAATTTTAACAATATCATTGTCAGGGATGGAGGCCCATGACCTTACCAGGCCTTGGCCTCATTTAAAGTCCAAATGTTTCCCCTCCCCCTTTTCCCCAATTTTTGCATTTACCTGCTAAGATATGCCCAGGGTAGGACTGAGAACCTTTGGCTTGGGGAATAAACACAATCAAAAAGCCCTTTTATGGTAGGGAGTGGGCTAAAGAAAGTGTACCAAATTTGGCAATGATGCAGCAGCCATTGGTGCTCCTGAAGGCCATGGTTTATTGTGACTCATTTTATTACATCTTCCAGCATCAGCCTTCTTTGTAGCTCTTGGTATATGTCACATGACATCTCGACCAGGTGCTGTGATTGTGTGCCTTAACGGGAGCAGGTTGCTATATAATGTCCAGCAGTTGTCACTGCTTTAATCAATATTAAATCTTCTACTGGGGAAGTTCTTCAAATCAGGGCTACCAGCAACTTTCTTACCTGAACTGGCCCTGAGGACAAATGCCTCCCTATCCCCAGTCCTGTTTTCTCTGAGTAGAATTTTGTAAAATTAGTTAAAATGAATTGGAAATCTTGACAATCAAAACTAAATTATTAAATACAAAAGGAATAAACATTGATTTATTAGCATCCAAAATGGCTCCCTTCCCATTGTTAACATGTTTTTCTTTACTGTGATAAGTGATGAAAGGTTTTCTTCATACATGAACAGAAAATGCATGGGGGATGTTGGATACAGGCAACTTTTTCTCTGGTGCTTTGTGGTTGAATCTGCTGCCAATGATGCAGCTGGTTACAAGATAAGAATTTAGTTGAATTCCAAAAGTCCCCGAAAGGAACAAGCCAAGCAAATGTCCTGAGGTTTTCTTGGATCATGGGTAGAAAATGCAGAAATCAAAAGATACAGTTTGTGGTTAAAAAAAAAAAAAAATGTTCAATACAAACAGGACTTTTTCAGTTGTGAATTAGATTGGGAAAATATACACATGTGTAAAATGTCTGAGCTTATAGCATCTATAAATAGCCAGGCTGAGAACAGGCAATGGCTCTGCTACTGAGGATATACTTTACAGACAAATAAAAGCTGTAGTCAGTGGTGTAGCGTGGGGTGGGGGGCAGCCAGGGCGGTCGTCCCGGGCGCAACATTTAGAGGGGCACAAAAATTAATGCCATGCTGTCCCACACTGTGAATGACTGTTGTCCCGTGTCCGATCATAGTGTTGGCTGCCTGGTGACTAGCGCTGTGCTGCTGCTGCCATCCTCTTTGCCTCAGACCAGGCCTGGACTCCCCACAGCGCAGAGCTTTTAGCCGGGACCACACCAATCCCAGTCCCCAATCCCAGTATGTGGCACAGATTGGGTACTGGATGGAGAACAGAGAGGAACCCGATCTCTGCTGAACTCCCTGTATATAGATGTCATATGAAGGGTAATGTGCCCAGTCTGTGTATAGAGGCAATTAGCTGGGACAGTCTGAGTCTGTTCCCTGGAGGAGGACCGATCAGAATTGTACACACCGATCTCTTAGTCTGTAGAGTTCAATACCAAGTTGGCCCACCCTTTGCAGCTATAACAGCTTCAACTCTTCTGGGAAGGCTGTCCACAAGGTTTAGGAGTGTGTCTATGGGAATCTTTGACCATTCTTGCAGAAGCACATTTGTGAGGTCAGGCACTGGTGTTGGATGAGAAGACCTGGTTCACAGTTTCTGCTCGAATTCATCCCAAAAGTGTTCTATTGGGTTGAGGTCAGGACTCTGTGGAGGCCAGTCAAGTTCTTACCACCCCAAACTCGCTAATCCATGTGTTTATGGACCTTGCTTTGTGCACTGGTCCAAATCATTTGATGGAGGGCGGATTATGACATGGGGTTGTTTTTTAGGGGTTGGGCTTGGCCCCTTAGTTCCAGTGAAGGGAACATTTAAGGCATCAGCATATCAAGACAATTGGACAATTTCATGCTCCCAACTTTGTAGGAAGAATTTGGGGATGGCCCCTTCCTGTTCCATCATGACTGCGCACCAGTGCACAAAGCAAGATTTCTTGTCCTAGGCCAGAAACCAGGAAGCAACTGAAGAAATATTTTTAAAAATGCCTAAACTAAGTGTAGCCCTCTTTTGGATGAGATTATAAGAATTGGCCTTCCCCAAACAGAATATCGTACTAAATTTGTAGGTAAATAATAGAACGAGAACCTTTGCAAAGTGGAAGAGTGAGCTTGATAATAACGTTGGTGGTGCCTCCACCTAGGACAGGGCCTCTGTGAACAGAGGGGATTCCCTTCCGGAGAAATTATTCAGTAATCTTAAAAAAGTATTGAGAGAAAACATTAACCATAAGCATATAGATGTGCACCAGTATACAAATAGCAAGCTAACAAGCTTTATATAGGAAGAGATTAAAGCGGTTGTATACCCATTCTGATTACTTTTCTTTATGTGGACAATTGCAGGTTTCATAATCATTTGCTTTAGAAGAATGTCTCCTTGCCTGCCTTCCTTGCGAGATAGCTGTATAATTGTGGTTAATGGCGTAGCCCGCGCATGCACTGTTTGTCCAAACTTTCCAGCAAGCAGAGACTCTGCCGGAAAAATGCATTGTCTATGCCGGGGCTCCTATTGTTGACGTCAGAGGGTAGGACTCTAAACAGGCAGTGTCCGTGACTGCCACCACAATGTTTTCCTGCAATCGTCATCAGCAGGCTTTCTGAAGTGTCCTTTCCACCATATGCTTTGCTAATTAATAGTCTAAAATTTTACCTTTCTGTCCTCTGTGACTGCACCGAAATGGCCTTGTCAGGGCTTCAGTGCCAGTTGTTGGTTATGCAGTGATTGACTTCAGAGAGGATTACTGTGGGAATTGTAGAGTGTTTGATGATAGTAATTCTCGGCCTGCACATCTCTTGAGAAAGCAACTCAGCGAAACATGTCGGGCTAGTGTGCGGCCATATCATCTGAAATATATCTGCGCTCTGTGTGACCACCGTAATTGTAAAAACACTGCGATACCTGTGAAATATGTGTTTTTCATATGTTTTTTAACCTTGAATGTACATTAAAGATTAATTTTATCTATTATGATTCCTTTTTTGTGGATCCTTCTGCACCGTTAAAATCCCTTGCTTTTCCCCATTTTTACTTAAAGGGGTTGTAAAGGTAAAAGTTTTTTCACCTTAATGCATTCTATGCATTAAGGTGAAAAAACTTCCGACAATACCGCCGCTCCCAGCCCCCCCGTTTTACTTACCTGACCCCTCGAAAGTCCCCCGCTCGCTCCCGACATGGATTTCGCCGCTCAGCCTGGTCGCTGATTGGCTACAGTGGATGGATTGAAAGCAGTATAGCCATTGGCTCGCACTGCTGTCAATCACATCCAATGACTCGGAACGCCGGGGGGCGGGGCCGAGTGATACAGTGAGCGGCTATAGCCGCCGGCTGTATCACGGGAGTGCACCTGCAAGAACTAACCACCATGCGAGGGAGCTCGCATTAAGGTGGTGAGTCCTTGCGGGGAGGAGCCGAAACAGCCACCGAGGGACCTCAGAAGACCAGGTTTGGGGCCACTCTGTGCAGAACGAACTGCACAGTAAAGGTAAGTATAACATGTTTGTTATTTAAAAAAAAAAAAAAAAATTACCTTTACAACCCCTTTAATTTTCTTCAGGGATGTGGTGCCAACTATTTTGGGTGTTTCACCATTAATCGGGACAAAATTTTTGTAATTTATTTTGACGAGTTTACTACCGCTTTAATAATAGCACACACTTTCAATGTATAAACAGGTATTATTAGAAAAGGACCCAATAGGAGTCCTGGTGGAATTGTGCACATGTACCTGAGTAGTACTAGTTTTTAAAATAGATTCCTCCACATGTATGTTGCAATAAAGTCCAGTTGCAGGGGTTCATGAGGATTCTATGATATCTGTCTATGTGTCAGATACCTGAAGAGAAGAACTGTGGTCATGGGCAGATTCTCCAATTGTTGTCCAATCAGCCTGGAAAGGAGCTTCTCACTGGCAGGAACTGTGGTGTGGCACTGGAACTCAGAGTCAGCATATGTACTTTACGCATTAGTCCCTCTCTTATAGTTTCTAATCTGGCATGCATCCAGACCTCTAAGGCCTCGTACACATGGTGGGAAATTCAGAAGGGTAAAGTCTGAAGACGAGCTGTCTGCGGATTTTCGGATCATTAGTACGGTGCATTTGACAGACGATTTGACTTTTACATCAGACAAAAGCTGGATGTGCAGGCTATAAAATTTTTGTAATCCCATGAATAAGTCTGATCTATGACGAAACATGTCGGGGGCATGGCTATGAGATGTGACGAGCAACGCTGAGAGCCGCACTATACGGAGGAGAGTTTGTCACTGCACAGCACGCTACGGAGGGGGGTGAGAGAGACCGTGAGTCCTAGCATCCACACACCTCGGGTCCGCCGTGACCACCTGTTATTCTGAGTTATCCACTAAATTTGAAGTTGCTGTGAATCACATGGTTTTTACTGCTGGTTTATAATTTTTAAAATGTGAGTGTTTCCATTGAAAATTGTAGTGGTTTTAAATAAACGTGCCGTGCTGGTTTACGCTATGTGAGTTCTTTTTGCATGTGGAATGATTCTCAACACTGTGGAATTACTGCATATTGGATTATTCTGGAGTGTGGCTACTAAGCGTTTTTTGCCGTGCATGAGAGTGCTGGCAAAATTATTCGGTGAGTGAGATTCCTTTGGGAGTGGATTCACGTTTCACGTTGGTGAGGTGAAAGGCACGTGGAGTTCAGCATTTTCAAGATCACTGCACCATAGAAGATTTGTGCGATTATTTCTTTTGTCACAAATTAATCACGTTATATACAATTTTTTGTCACAGGATTTTTAAGTACTGATTTTTCATGTTTCAAAGAAATATTTTTCTGTAAAATATTTTTTGTAAAATATACAATTTGTTTGTAATTTATTTATAATTTGGTTTGCACTTTTCATCACGTATTTTTGTGAATCACATTGGTTGGGGATTTTTTGGCCATTTAATATTTTTCTGCTGTCACAGCTTTGTTCACTTACACATTGGATGTATTATTGCATGGTTTAATCAGAGCTGGTTTACACCATTAAGCGTATGCATGAACTTGTACACTTATATATTAGTTGATTGGATTACAGCGCATGTGATTTTTAACACTAGGGATATGAGCGCCTCTTATTTGCTCTTATGTATCTAGAAGAAGGTTCGGTGAGTTAAAAGGATATATGAGATCAGATCATTTTTAACCACTTCAGCCCCGGAAGGTTTTACCCCCTTCCTGACCAGAGCACTTTTTACAATTCGGCACTGCGTCGCTTTAACTGCTAATTGCGCGGTCATGCAATGCTGTACCCAAACGAAATTTGCGTCCTTTTCTTCCCACAAATAGAGCTTTCTTTTGATGGTATTTGATCACCTCTGCCATTTTTATTTTTTGCGCTATACACGGAAAAAGACCGAAAATTTTGAAAAAAAATGATATTTTCTACTTTTTGTTCTAAAAAAAATCCAATAAACTCAATTTTAGTCATACATTTAGGCCAAAATGTATTCGGCCACATGTCTTTGGTAAAAAAAATGTCAATAAGTGTATATTTATTGGTTTGCGCAAAAGTTATAGCGTCTACAAACTAGGGTACATTTTCTGGAATTTACACAGCCTTTAATTTATGACTGCCTATGTCGTTTCTTGAGGTGCTAAAATGGCAGGGCAGTACAAAACCCCCACAAATGACCCCATTTTGGAAAGTAGACACCCCAAGGAATTTGCTGAGAGGCATGTTGAGCCCATTGAATATTTATTTTTTTTGTCCCAAGTGATTGAATAATGACAAAAAAAAAAAAAAAAAAAAAAAATTACAAAAAGTTGTCACTAAATGATATATTGCTCACACAGGCCATGGGCATATGTGGAATTGCACCCCAAAATACATTTAGCTGCTTCTCCTGAGTACGGGGATACCACATGTGTGGGACTTTTTGGGAGCCTAGCCGCGTACGGGGCCCCGAAAACCAATCACTGCCTTCAGGATTTCTAAGGGCGTACATTTTTGATTTTACTCCTCACTACCTATCACAGTTTTGAAGGCCATAAAATGCCCAGATGACATAAAACCCCCCCAAATGACCCCATTTTGGAAAGTAGACACCCCAAGCTATTTGCTTTGAGGCATGTTGAGTCCATGGAATGTTTTATATTTTGACACAAGTTGCGGGAAAGTGACAAATTTTTTTTTTTTTTTTTTTTTTTTGCACAAAGTTGACACTAAATGATATATTGCTCACACAGGCCATGGGCATATGTGGAATTGCACCCCAAAATACATTTAGCTGCTTCTCCTGAGTACGGGGATACCACATGTGTGGGACTTTTTGGGAGCCTATCCGCGTACGGGACCCCGAAAACCAAGCACCGCCTTCAGGATTTCTAAGGGCGTACATTTTTGATTTTACTCCTCACTGCCTATCACAGTTTCGGAGGCCATGGAATGCCCAGGTGGCACAAACCCCCCCCAAATGACCCCATTTTGGAAAGTAGACACCCCAAGCTATTTGCTGAGAGGCATGGTGAGTATTTTGCAGCTCTCATTTGTTTTTGAAAATAAAGAAAGACGAGAAAAAAAATTTTTTTTTTTCTTTTTTCAATTTTCAAAACTTTGTGACAAAAAGTGAGGTCTGCAAAATACTCACTATACCTCTCATCAAATAGCTTGGGGTGTCTACTTTCCAAAATGGGGTCATTTGGGGGGGTTTTGTGCCACCTGGGCATTCCATGGCCTCCGAAACTGTGATAGGCAGTGAAGAGTGAAATCAAAAATTTACGGCCTTAGAAAGCCTGAAGGCGGTGCTTGGTTTTCGGGGTCCCGTACGCGGCTAGGCTCCCAAAAAGTCCCACACATGTGGTATCCCCGTACTCAGGAGAAGCAACAGAATGTATTTTGGGGTGTAATTTCACATATTCCCATGGCATGTTTGAGCAATATATCATTTAGTGACAACTTTGCGCAAAAAAAAATAAAAAAAATAAAAAATTGTCTCTTTCCCGCAACTTGTGTCACAATATAAATTATTCCATGGACTCGACATGCCTCTCAGCAAATAGCTTGGGGTGTCTACTTTCCAAAATGGGGTCATTTGGGGGGGTTTTGAACTGTCCTGGCATTTTATGCACAACATCTAGAAGCTTATGTCACACATCACCCACTCTTCTAAGCACTTGAAGACATAGCCCTTTCTGACACTTATTGTTTACATAAAAAAATAATTTTTTTTTGCAAGAAAATTACTTTGAACCCCCAAACATTATATATTTTTTTTAAAGCAAATGCCCTACAGATTAAAATGGTGGGTGTTTCATTTTTTTTTTTCACACAGTATTTGCGCAGCGATTTTTCAAACGCATTTTTTGGGGAAAAAACACACTTTTTTACATTTTAATGCACTAAAACACACTATATTGCCCAAATGTTTGATGAAATAAAAAAGATGATCTTAGGCCGAGTACATGGATACCAAACATGACATGCTTTAAAATTGCGCACAAACGTGCAGTGGCGACAAACTAAATACATTTTTAAAAGCCTTTAAAAGCCTTTACAGGTTACCACTTTAGATTTACAGAGGAGGTCTACTGCTAAACTTACTGCCCTCGATCTGACCTTCGCGGCGATACCTCACATGCATGGTGCAATTGCTGTTTACATTTGACGCCAGACCAACGCTTGCGTTCACCTTAGCGCGAGAGCAGGGGGGACAGGGGTGCTTTTTTTTTTTTTTTTTTTTTTTCTCTTTATTATTATTGTTTTTTTATCTTATTTTTAAACTGTTCCTTTCATTTTTTTTTTTTTTAAATCATTTTTATTGTTATCTCAGGGAATGTAAATATCCCCTATGATAGCAATAGGTAGTGACAGGTACTCTTTTTTGCAAAAATTGGGGTCTATTAGACCCTAGATTTCTCCTCTGCCCTCAAAGCATCTGATCACACCAAGATCGGTGTGATAAAATGCTTTCCCAATTTCCCAATGGCGCTGTTTACATCCGGCGAAATCTACGTCATAAAATGCTCGTAGCTTCCGGTTTCTTAGGTCATAGAGATGTTTGGAGCCACTCTGGTCTCTGATCAGCTCTATGGTCAGCTGGCTGAATCACCGGCTGCATTTTCAGGTTCCCTGTTGAGACAGGAGAGCCAGAGAAAAACACGGAAGATGTTGGGGGGGGGGGGCATTCCCTCCCACTGCTTGTAAAAGCAGTCTAGAGGCTAATTAGCCACTAGGATTGCTTTTACATGAAAGCCGACCGCTGGCTGAAAAGAATGATACCAAGATGATACCTAAACCTGCAGGCATCATTCTGGTATAACCACTCAAAGTCGTGAATGGCATACCTGAAGACAAAAAAATGGTTAACAATAAAGCACAGTAAACGGTAAAGTATAAATAATTACATACCTGAAAAGCAAACGTGATAAAACATAACAACAATAAAACATTGCAGAATAGAATACAGTAAAAAAGAGCAGAACAATAGAGAGAGAATAGAGAGAGAGAGAACAATAAAACGACAACTATTTTTATTTTATATTTTTGTTTGTGTTTTTTTTTTTTTTTTACACTTTTTTTTGTAACTAACTTTTATAACTGTAACCGGTTCCAGGTTCGGGTCTCTCAAAATGCGATGGCATCTCGGGAGACCCTGTGAAAGTGTGCCTAGTCTGTGCAATGCTGTACCCTACGCTAAAACTCAACTAGTGCATGGTAGCGTTCAAAACATTCACCAATGCAAAGACCAGGATTGTCAGGACAGGAGGGGAGGGACAATAATAGCGGGTGTCACGCCTATATCCGCGCTAGCTGCAGACACAACATCTTTTTTGGGGGGTTCGCTGGGTAGGGGTACTCGGGAGGACATAAAAATGCCTCTCATGCAGCCGACTGCATTTGGTTGGGGATGTGAATGGGGGAAGTACGGGTGCTGCAGAAGCGGTGGGTTCCCAATTAGGATTGGCGAATGCAGCAGGAAGGGCATTATGGGCACGACGGGCCTGTGTTTGTCTTCTTCTTGGTGGCAGCGGGACACTACTTGTGCTTGCCACCTCACCAGCTTGAACTGCACTTATGGGACTCGCCACGTCACCAAGTGTTACTGCAGTGCTGGTTTGGCTACGTCCGGGGTGTACTAGGCCACTGGCGCTTGCCAGTTCACCAAAACGCTACAAAAAAAACTGTTAGCGATCGCAGGGATCAGGCCTGACTCTGCGAACGCTGCAGTTATGCGTTTAGTGTTTTGTAAGTGACAGTGATCGATCGATACTGCACTTGGGTGGGCTGGGCTGGGCCGGGCGGAGGGGCAAAACGCAGGTGCTAGCAGGTATCTGGACTGATCCTGCTAACACTGCGTTTTTGGGAACCCTAAACTGCTGGTGACGCTAGTATAGATCTGATCGGATCAGATATTGATGCGATCAGATACTATACCACTAAGGGAGGTGTACGGTGCGTGCGTGGGTGTTAGCGGTACTGGCGCTAATCTGACGCTGCCTGGGGCTGGTGCTTGCCAGTTCACCAAAACGCTACCAAAAAAACTGTTAGCGATCGCAGGGATCAGGCCTGACTCTGCGAACGCTGCAGTTATGCGTTTAGTGTTTTGTAAGTGACAGTGATCGATCGATACTGCACTTGGGTGGGCTGGGCTGGGCGGAGGGGCAAAACGCAGGTGCTAGCAGGTATCTGGGCTGATCCCGCTAACACTGCGTTTTTGGGAACCCTAAACTGCTGCGGACGCTAGTATAGATCTGATCGGATCAGATATTGATGCGTTCAGATACTATACCACTAAGGGAGGTGTACGGTGCGTGCGTGGGTGTTAGCGGTACTGGCGCTAACCTGACGCTGCCTGGGGCTGGTGCTTGCCAGTTCACCAAAACGCTACCAAAAAAACTGTTAGCGATCGCAGGGATCAGGCCTGACTCTGCGAACGCTGCAGTTATGCGTTTAGTGTTTTGTAAGTGACAGTGATCGATCGATACTGCACTTGGGTGGGCTGGGCTGGGCTGGGCGGAGGGGCAAAACGCAGGTGCTAGCGGGTATCTGGGCTGATCCCGCTAACACTGCGTTTTCGGGAACCCTAAACTGCTGGGGACGCTAGTATAGATTTGATCGGATCAGATATTGATCCGTTCAGATACTATACCACTAAGGGAGGCGTATGCTGCGTGCGTGGGTGTTGGCGGTACTGGCGCTAATCTGACGCTGCCTGGGGCGACGCATATCACCGCCGGGCGATCGGGGGGCTAAACCTTTATTCGGTAATAAACGGCGGGTGCCCTGACACTATAAAAAATAAACGAACTAACCAGCGTCACCCGTAACGGTTATACGGTGATCAGCGGTGAAAGGGTTAACTAGGGGGCAATCAAGGGGTTAAAACATTTATTAGATAGTATATGGGGGTCCCTGTCGCTATAAAACACTGACGGCGAACCTAAATATTTACGTCCCTAACTACCGTCACCAGCGACACTAATACAGCGATCAGAAAAATGATCGCTTAGCGACACTGGTGAGGGGGGGTGATCAAGGGGTTAAAACTTTATTAGGGGGGGTTAGGGGGGTATCCTAGACCTAAAGGGGGGTAATACTCACTGCCCTAACACTAACTGTCACAAACTGACACAGCAGTAATCAGAAAAAAAAAAAAAAAAAAATACTGCTAATGTCAGTTTGTGACAGGGGGGGGGGGTGATTGGGGGGGGATCGGGGGGCGATCGGGGGGGGATCGGGGGTGTAAAGTATGCCTGGCATGTTCTACTGTGTGTGTGAGTGTTGTGTGCACTTACATGTCATCTCCCCTCGGCGCTGGAACGGAAACTGCCAGACCGGGGAGAGATGACATCACATCCTCTGCCTGTGTGAAACGACACACAGGCAGAGGAGGATTTCCATTGGCTGGGAGCGATCGCGAGGGGGGGGCCACGATCGGATGGTCTCCCCCTCGCCTCCCGACGCTCCCAGTCAGATGCCGACCGCCGATGGCACCGGGGGGGGGTCCGATCGGACCCCCCGCCCGCGGGAGGCAGATCACGTACGGGTACGTGATTTTGCCTGCCCGTGCCGCTCTGCCGCAGTATATCTGCGTTAGGCGGTCGGCAAGTGGTTAATGTTGATAACCATTTAAAGGGGCAGCTCTTTTTTCACTTTTCACTAAGTGAGTTATATATATATATATATTTTGTTGCACATCGAGTGGGCCATTCACTGAGCCTCATTCCAGATTGTTTTATATTCTATCCACTGGCGCAGTGGGGGTAGTTTTGAATTAAGGGCGGCTTAATATTCAGATTACCCATTGTTTATATAAAATTTTTGTCTAATGCGAATTCAACGTCTGATTTTCAGGTGGTCAGTACAGAAATCCGTCACACAAAAGTCGAAATTACAAACACGCATGCTCGGAACCAAGGAACGACTGGGAAGAGTTTGTTCTTGTCAACTACTGTTTGTAATCTAGAATTAACATTCATGATGCAACAATTGATGAAATGTCAAAATTCTCATCTTCTTTAATGGGATAATAATGAGACTGCTTCGCATGTAGTTATGCTAAACATATTTTAAAAGGCATTTGTTTTGTATGATCTGAAAATCATGAATCAACGCTCACCAAACTTCTACTAACATGAAATTAGCAGAAGGGGCCCAAAGGGTGGAGCTTGAGAAATGAACTTCCTCTTTATACTCTCATAGTACATCACTACGTTTGTGTTTGTTAAACGACAATTTGTAGATAGTATGCTAGACAAAATCCTGCACACGCCCTTTTGACAAAAATCAGACACTCGGTCGCCCAACAGTCAAACCGTGTGTACGAGGCTTTAGCCTATGATCCGATGCGGCCAGTGGAAGCCTAACCTGGCTCTAAGCTATGCTGTTTATGAAGTGCTAAACTAAAATGAGCTATAGAATCTCAGACCAGAAGGGACAGGGTTAAAGTATAACTAAAGGCAAAACTTTTTTTTAATTTTGGATTGACTGCAGAAGGATTAGAACACCTTTCAGTTTTTAATGCTGCCTGTGTCCCAGTTAAGGCAGTTCACCCTCCCTATTTGTCCTGTTTACCATTCTCATTGAAAGTAAAAAAAAATCCTAAATTTTGGGTTGTCCCCAGAAAAGTAATAGAGGGGAAATCTTCCAATGGGGACACTAGTTCTGGTGCCCTCTGGGTCCCCAATGAATTCCCTTAATTTTCAGGGATTTCCTCTCACTTCCTGTTTAGCTATGGGACAGGAAGTGAAGGGAAATCTCCACAATGGGACACAGATGGTGAAAACAAAATCTGCAAAGGGTTATAACCCTACCTTACTCTATCCAAAAAAAAAAGTTTTGCTTATAGTTCTACTTTAACCACTTCAGCCCCGGAAGAATTTACCCCCTTCCTAACCAGAGCATTTTTTGCGACTTTGTACCCAAACAAAATTGACATCCTTTTTTTCCCACAAATAGAGCTTTCTTTTGGTGGTATTTGATCGCCTCTGCGCTTTTTATTTTTTCCGCTATAAACAAAAAAAGAGCGACAATTTTGAAAAAAACGCATTATTGTTTACGTTTTGCTATAATAAATATCCCCCAAAAATATATAAAAAAACAGAACAGAACAGGGAAGTGTGTGTTTACACAAACTCGTCCCTATTCTATGTCTCCTGGTCACGATTGCTTGTGGCCAGCGGTCATTACGACCGTCGGCCACGAGCATCGGCACCCCTGCTGTGCAGCAGGTGCACGCCTGCGCCTGCTATCCGGACCCTGCGAGATCACATACAGTAACGGGATTTTGTGCAGGGGAGCCAGCCTGCCGCAGTAAAACTGAATCGGCTCGTCCAGAAGCGGGTTAAGTAGAATAACAGGAGTTGCAGTAGCATAGACCTTGCTATCTGGCATTGTGCATGTGAAATAATAACAAGGGCAGGGCAGAGATACTCTGTCTGTCACAAGGATTTAAATACAGTGGGTATAGAAAAGAATGACCCCCTTTAGAATAACAGACACAGTTTTTGTTTTTTCCAGCTGTATTTACTAGTGCAACTTAAAACATAGAACATATTTCAATTTTAGTCTCATCTGACCACCATAAACGCACATTGAAGATTCTGAGGCCACATGGAAAAAGGAGTTATGGTCATATGAGACTAAAATTTAATTATTTGGCCTCAACACCAAATGATATTTCTGTCCGAAATCCAATACAGCTCACCATCCAAATAACACCATTCCTACAGAAAAGCATGGAGGTGGTAATATCCTATTATGGGGGTGTTTCTCTGCAGCAGGGACTGGAGCACTTGTCAGGATAGAAGGAAAAATGGGTGGGGTAAAATACTGTCAACTTCTTGAGGAAAATCTGCTGCCTTCTTTTAGAAAGTTGTCAATGGGAAGAAGGTTTACCTTCCATCATGACAATGACTCAAACCACACAGCAAAAATGACCACGCAGTGGTTGAAGGAGAAAAAAGAGAATGCCTTTGCATGGCCTAGTTAGTCAGAGCCTAGACTTAAACCCCATTGAAAATCTGTGGAATGACTTGAAGCCTGAAGTCCACAAACCGTCACTATCAAATTTAACTGACCTTGAACGGTTCTACAAAGAAGAATGGGCAAATATTGCAGTCTAGATGTGCAAAGTTAGTAGAGACATATTCCAACAGGTGGTGATCCTTTTTCCAACTCAGTGATTTTGTTTTTGAATTTGTTTCTGACATCTTGGTGTTATATTGTTCACTTGGATGTTATGAGTTGCACTAGTAAATACATCTGGATAAAACAAAAACTATGTCTGTCTTCATTTCAGGCTGCAAAGCAACAAAATTATTTTAAAAGGGGGTATTCTTTTCTATACCCACTGTATACACTCAACAACTGCAATAGTTAAACTATTAGATCATAGGAATACTTGCATTATAGTCCCTTTCTGGCTTGGAGCATGGACAGGACACATGGCTGAGACTTTCTCTTTATCTTCACCTCCTCTTTTCAGGGTTTCAAAGCCAACAACTCAAGGACAGGAAGTGCATACATAATATAGTTACAGGCATGTACAAATTAAGACAATAGAGGGCAGCAGATCCCTACACAAGTAAATACAATATACCTTCCTCTCTGTTTAATAATGCTAGCAGCATAGGGGGCCCGTTCACAACAGCACCCACATCCCAGAGCTTGAAAGTAAACTGTGCCGATGCGCTGATTACAATGGAAGCCCCGAAAGATGTAGATGGTGAATCAACTAGCTATCATCTACCAAACCCTAAAAAAATAATGTTTTGTTTGATCAACCCCCTTAATCAAAGGGGAGAGGAGGGCCAAATATGCATTTAAGATATTCATATTAGATGGATTTATCTATTAAAAAAATGGCAGCTTTGCTTCTTATTCCTGACCAATGAAGGATTCTGGACACCTTCAGTCCTCTGCTAATGTACACTATGTTAGCAGAACTGTGCTGCAGAATCCAAATGCTAAATCAATAAAATAAATAAATACTATGCATAACAAAGGAAATTTTAAAGTGAAATCAGGAAAAGTGAAAAAATAAACAATAAAAAACAAAAAAAACAAAACAATGACTGATGTCCAGATGATTGTCAGTTTGTCACTCCAGAAACATGACTACAACTGGAAAATGGTTAAATCATCACAGAGAACTCCAAATAAGCTATAAATTAGCACACAGGCTGAAATTTTAGCATGAAATAGTGGAAAGCATATTGCCTGTGTAAAGTGTACGGAAAATGAACATCCTTCAATTTGATGACTGCATGCATAAATAACTGAACGCCGGGTGCCAGAAGTGATAGTTGCTGTACATTTCATGTGTACGCCGTACTTCAGCCATCATAGTGCTAAGTGAAAGATTGCTGAGTGCTAATGGTCTTCTTCCTTATGACGGATGAAGCTGTACTTCATCTATGGGGAGATGGTTTATTATAGCCGGAATTGGGAATGGGGAATGAATCATTTTACATCATTTGCGTTTGGCATTGGCCAGGCATGCAGCACCATCGTTTATAGTTCTAAATGAAATAAAAGTGGAATTGCAATAACCTTGTTGTATGTACATGCTTCAAATGTCTGGAAGCAATAGTAATACACCATACTGTATTAAAGTGTTTGTAAAGCCTGACAATGAACTTCACCTCTTTGTTCCATTTCCTTCTGTTAAATATGCAATAAAATGTTTGTTATGTCTATTCGATCAGTGCAAAAATAAATCTGTAGCTTCTTCCAGAAATCTTGTGTGCTGACAGCTTCGGCCCAGAGTGTAACTAGAACCTTCAGGGCCCCGGTACAAGAAAACATAATGGGCCCCCCTGACCCCCTTCCCTTACATCTGATGCCCGGGCTTCCAATTTTGGGAGGGTGTCTATGGAAATCCCTTTCCTCCCACGCTGTGTCTGTGTAAGGAAAGGAGAGGCGTAAACTGCCAAGAATGTTAGTAAATTGTTTACACTGATAATCAGTGCTGCCTATCAGTGCTCATCAGTGCCACCTATTAGTGTCCATCAATGCTGCCTATCACTGCCACCTATCAGTGCTGCATTTCAGTGCCGCCTATCATTGCTCATTAATGCTGCCTATCAGTACCACCTGTCAGTGCCCATCAATGGTGCCTACCAGTGCCCATCAGTGCAGCCTATCAGTTCTCATCAATACCGCCTATCAGTGCTGCATTTCAACACCGCCTATCAGTGCTCATCAATACTGCTTATCAGTGCCCATCAATTTCACCTATCAATGCCACCTCTCAGTTCCCATCAATGTTGCCTAATAATGCCCATCAATTCCACCTATCAGTGCCACCTATCAGTGCCCATCAGTGCCACCTATCAGTGCTCAACAATGCTCATCAGTACCGCCTAACCATGCCACAGATCATTGCTCATCAATGCCACCGATCAGTGCTCATCAATGCTGCCTATCAGTGCTCATCAATGCCCATCAGTGCCGCCTATCAGTGCTCATCAATGCCCATCAGTGCCACCTATCCATGCCACAGATAATTGCTCATTAATACCACCTGTCAGTGCTGCATATCAGTGCCACCTACCGGTGCCCATCAGTGCCACCTATCAGTGCAGCCTATCAGTACTCATTGATCCCAGCTATTGGTGCCTACCAGTGCCTCCAATCAGCACCGTCTATCAGCGCAGTTGATCAGTGCTCATCAATGCCGCCTGCCACCTCAGCATGGCTCTGAGCGGAGAGCATATCTCTCATAAAGTACACACAGGAGGAGAGGGGACAGGGAGAAGGTTAGTAAATGAGGTAAGGTTATACCCAATCACGTGCAAGGAAAATAAAAAAAAACTGCAGTTTTGCTTGCACATGATTGAATGATGGAAGTCAGCAGAGCTTCTGCTCATTTACTAAGTTCTGGAGCAACTGTACTTGCAGAGTGCACAGTGTATCTGCGTTTAGTAAATCAACCTCATAGATTGTGCACTTTGCAGTTGCACTCAATTTCACCAGAGGTGAAGCTCTGCTGATTTTGGTGCGCAAACTGTTGGCGCTATATAAATTCTGTATAATAATAATATTAATTTACATCCTCCATTAATGAGCAAGCAAAAATGTTGTTGATTTTTTAAAAATTTTCCTTGCACTTGATTCTTTACAAAGTGAAGCTTCATCGCATAAACTAAGCTCAGTGCAGCTGCCCTTGCAAAGTGCACAGTAAAGCAAATCAACCCTAAAGCCTCGTACGCACGATCCGATTGTTGGCAGGGGATTGTCTGTTGACAGACTGTTGTCCTAAAATCAAACTTTTAGTACGCTCCTTCAGACAATTGTTGTCCAACTTTAGGCCAACAAATGTTGGATGGCAGGCTAGTAAGTTTTCGGCGGACAACGGTCTGTTGTCTGAGTTTCGTATCGTCTGTACACAAATCCGTCACACAAAAGTCTAAAGTACAAACACGCATGATCGGAAGCAAGGGCGAGCCGGAAGTGGTCGGTCTTGTAAACTAGCGTTTGTAATGGAGAATTAACATTTGTAACCCGGCAAATTATGAAATCTCCAAATGCAGCGCACAATTCTCTTCTTCTTTAATGGGATAATAATGAAGCTGCTTTGCTGGTGATGCTGATGGAGTTATGGCAAACGTATTTTAAAAGGCATTTGTTTTCTAGTGATATCAAGAATAATATTATTATGCTTGTTGTTTTACATTGTATTTTTTAAAAAGTAACTGCCTACTCCCAAAGTGTAATTTGTAGTAAAACACATAGCCAAGTATTATTCTTCACATTTTTTTTATTGTGCATCAAAAAAATAAAGCAAATTAAATTAAGGATGCTATCTGTCATCCAAAGACAAAGAACTTAACCAAAAAGTGCATTCTATGCATACAAAAATATAGAAAATATAACAAATACAATCATGATTCCAAGGAAAAAAAATTAAAAAAAAAGGAAATTAGTAAGTGGTGAAGGAGTGAAAATCCCCAGTCCAGTGGGCTTGTTGGGGGTCTTGTGGCTGGTATTGTTACTGACCGCCATGCTGCTGTGGTGGGTGGGGTGGCTGTAGTGGGTGGGAAGGCTGTGGAGGTAGTGGATGTGGGGCCACAAAATCACACAGGTGAAAATTTGGCCCATCATCCCCTTGTTGAGGAGCTGCAGGATGAGTTCCTCACACCTGCTCCTTTGCTCACCGTCCATCTCCCTTAATTTATTGGCCGTCACCATGGCAAATCACTCAGCCTCATCTGGGTTTGTCCGGATGGCAGTAGTGGCCTGGCTGAGGATGGCAGCTGTGGCCTCCTCCAGATTCCTGCTTTTCATGGCCCTTTTAGCAGGCTGCCACTCGCCCAACGAATTAAATTCAAAATACTAACAATAAGTTACAAAGCCATCCAAAACTCTGCCCCCAGCTACATCACTAGCCTAGTCTCAAAATACTAACCTAATTGCCCTCTTCGTTCCTCCCAAAAACCTCCTGCTCTCTAGCTCCCTCATCACCTCCTCCCATATGCGCCTCCAGGACTTCTCCCGAGCCTCGTCCATTCTCTGGAATTCGCTACCCCAATCTCTCAGAAGGTCTCCAAATTTATCCACTTTTAGGCGATCCCTGTAGACCTTCCTCTTCAGAGAAGCCTATCCTGCCTCCATCTAACAACTGCACTATTTTCTCCATTAGCTCATCCCCCACAGCTATTACCCTTTTGTATAACTTGACCCTCCCTCCTAGATTGTAAGATCTAATGAGCAGGGCTCTGATTCCCCCCTGTATTGAATTGTATTATAATTGTACTGTCTGCCCTAATGTTGTAAAGCGCTGCGTAAACTGTAAATCCTATATAATAATAATCAGATAGCAGGTACAGGTTTCAGAACACAGTACGCTGCAGATCAAACAGCGCTGCACAAGTGCAGCTGCCGTTCTTTTAAAGGCCCATTGGTGCCAAGCAGCGTCTAGCGTGTGCATGCGCATCTGCTCAGCTCGTTGGACTGGAACTCGTGTGCGCATTCGCGCACGCACCTCCGTCTTGCTGCAGTAAGTCCCTGACAAACCCCCTGGACCTTGCTTTCTCCCACCTGTGCACTCCGTGCAACCTCTCCAACAATCCTTTCCCTTTCTCTGATTTCTACCTTATTAGTTTCACTCTCTCCCTCCAACCGCCTAACAATTACCCATAGAAACCTTACTCACCTCAACCCTTCTCTTATCTACTCTGCTACTGATCACCTTTATGACAAAATCTCATCCTTGTCCTGCTCCAACCTAGCCACTTCTGTCTACAATGTTTCACTGTCATCCTCCCTGGACACACTGGCCCCTTCACTACATACAGAATCAGTCCCGACCCCTACAACCTTGGCAAACAGATTACATCAGAAGTCTGAAAAAACATAGTTGCGCTCTTGAGTGCCTGTGGCGTAAGACTAAGTTACAGAAATATTTCAACCAATACAAATTCCTGCCTCCTCACTGCCAAGCAGACCTATTTTATCATTCTCATTAACAACTTATAATCCTACTACTTTGTCCTTCACTACCAGCACCCACTCACTGCCCAGGATATTGCCAGTCACTTCATACATAAGATTGATACAATTCGTGAGGAGATCTCCACTGTACAGATATCTTCTCCACTTAATACTCTATTTCCACAGCTACAATCCATACTTCCATCATTCAAGTTCTCCACTATAGACAAGGTTGATAAACTTTTTTCTAACATCCACCTAAACACTTGCCCCTGGACCCTGTTACCTCTCACATACAGCAATCACCCTCTGACTCTATCCTACACTCTCTAGCTCACATGTTCAATCTCTCCCTCTCCTGTGGCATCTTCCCTAACCCTCTAAAACATGCACTAGTCACCCACATACTTAAAAAGCCCTCTTTGGATCCCACCAATCTTAAAGTAGAACTATGGGCAAAACTTTTTTTTCCATTTTGTAAAGTGCAAAAGAGCTTAAAACCCCTGTCAAACTTTTTTTCACCATCTCTGTCCCATTGCAGAGATTTCCCTTCCTTTCCTGTACCAGAGCCAAACAGGAAGTGAGAGGATTTTCCTGCAAATTAAGGGAATTTCTTGGGGACCCCCATGTCACCAGAACTAGTGGACCAATTGGAAGATTTCTTTTCTGGAAACAACCCAACATTTGGGATTTTCTTTTACTTTCACTTTCAATGATAATGGTAAACAAGACTAATTGAGATAGTGAATCTCCATAATGGGGGCACACAACAGAAATAGAAATCTGACAGGTGTTCTAATCCCTCCCCACTCTATTCAATACAAAAAAAAAGTTTTGCTTTTAGTTAAATGTTAACAACCTACGCCCTATCTCCTTGCTCCCCTTTTTATACAAACTCCTTGAAAATCTGGTCTACAACCTACTGAGCGACCACCTCATAGAGAATAACCTTCTTGATCCCCATCAGTCTGGATTTCGCCCTCAACACTCCACGGAAACTGCTCTCCTAAAACTTACAAATGATCTGCTAATGGCTAAAAAAATGGACACTATTCTGTACGCCTCCTCCTGGACCTTTCTGCTGCCTTTGACACAGTGGACCACCCCCTCCTCCTCAAAAAACTCCTCACCTTTGGTGTCCATGACTGTACTCTTCGCTGGTTCTCATCCCACTTATCCAACTGCACCTTTAGCATTACTTACAATTCTTCTCCTCTTCTCCTCTTCCTTTCTCTGTCGGGGTCCCTCAAGTTTCTGTTCTTGGACCACTCCTCTTCTCAATCCATACCTCCTCCCTTTGTCAGCTGATAACCTCCCATGGCTTCCAATACCATGGGAGGTTATCAGCTGATGACACCCAAATTTATCTCTCTACCCTTCAGCTCACTCCTTCAATCTCCTCACCTATCACTAATTTACTAACAGGCATATCAGCCTGGCTGTCACACCACTTCCTCAAAGTCAATCTATCCAAAACCGAGCTCATAATTTTTCCTTCCCAAATGCCTCTTCCCCTGACTTCTCTGTCAAGATCGATGGCACAACTATCAACTCGTCCCCCCATGCCAATGTTCTATGTGTAATCCTAGACTCTTAACTATCCTTTTTGGCCCCACATCCAATCACTGTCCAAAGCTTGCTGCCTCATCCTCCACAACATCTCCAAAATACATCCCTTCCTAACCAGTGACTCCACAAAGCTGCTAGTTTACTCCCTGGTCATCTTTCACCTCGACTACTGTAACTCTCTTCTCACAGGATAACATTTACATTCCCCCTTCAGTCCATCATGAATGTTGCTGCCAGGCTCATCCACCTTACCAACTATTCAGTGTCTGCTACTCCTCTCTGTCAATCCCCACACTTTCTTCCGCTCAACCAACAAAATAAATTAAAAATACTAACAACAACTTATAAAGCCATTCACAACTCGGCCCCCAGCTATATCACTAACCCAGTTTCAAAATACCAACCTAATCATTCCCTTTGTACCTTTCAAGACCTCCTCCTGCTCTCTAGCTCCCTCGTCGCCTCCTCCCATGCTCACCTCCAGGACTTCTCCCGAACCTCTCCTATCCTATGGAACTCCCTTCCTCAATCTGTCCGACTATCTCCTACTCTATTAGCTTTTAGACAATTCCTGAAAACCCTCCTCTTCAGAGAAAACTATTCTGCCCCACCTAACAACTGTACTTTTATTTTCTCCATCAGCTCATCCCATACCGCTATTACCTTTTGTATCACTTGATCATAAGCTCTAACAAGCAGGGCCCTCTGATTCTTGCTGTATTGAATTGTATTGTAACTGTACTGCCTGCCCTCATGTTGTAAAGCGTTGTGCAAACTGTTGGCGCTATATAAATCCTGTATAATAATAATAATGGCCAAAACAACACTTACAGCCACCGTGTATACATATCATACACAGCTTGAATCCAGATTTAAAAAACTCTTTTACATTTTCCTTTAACTTTTAAGTTGAACTACTGTTGTTAATTTGCTCCCTGCCATAATCTTGCATACCTTTTCTATTGCATGTGGCTCCATTATTTTTCATATATATTAATAAAATGCAAAGCTCGAATTCATTGAAGCCCCCAAGCCATACATTTTCTGAATGCTGAATTGAAAATAACTTCTGTGATATTCTATGCCCTATGATAATGGTACAGTTTTTTTTTCATTCCTAAATTTTAATATAGTGTACAGTACATGATCTAGTTATGGCCACATAAAAACAAGATAAATGTTAAAATTGCCCCCAAACCTAACAGATGAACCTGTGTACAATTCATACCTAACAAAAAAAAACAAACAAAAAAAAAAACTAAAAGATAAACCTGTGTGCAATTTATAACATCAATAAAAAAACTAAAAGATGAACCTCTGTACAGTTCATAAATAACAAATAAAAACTAAAGGATGAACCTGTGTACAATTTATACATGAATAACATAGAAAAACCTTTGTACAATTTCTAAATAACAAAAAAAAAAAAACCTAGAAGATGAACCTGTGTACAATTCATGAATAACATAAAAATAACTCTAAAAGATGAACCTAGGTACAATTTGTACAATTCATACATAAATAACCTAATAACCAAAAAACCTAATAGATGAACCTGTGTACACTTCATAAATAACAAAAAAACCTAAAAGAAGAACCTGTGTACAATTCCTAAATAACAATAGAAAAAAACTAAAAGATGAACCTGTGTACAATTCATAAATAACATAAAAAATCCCCTTAGCCTGGGTTGACATTGGTCTGATTTGGCATGCGATTTGACAAATCAAATCGCATGCCAAATCGTCCGCTATTGCCGGCAATGGCACCATCCGAATCCGTATTCCCAAAAGTAGTTCCTGTACTACTTTTGGCGACTTCGGGGGGCGATTTATATAGACATCTGTGCAGGAACCCGCACAGATGTCTGTCAAATCGCCCCCGAAGTCGGACTGCATTGCCGGGTTGAAATCGATTTCTTTTTTTTTTTTTATATCCAACAAACTTTTATTTAGTTTTCAAAGGTACATTACATGCATGTTTCTCAGTGTTTTTTGCATTGAATCTTTACACCAACATGTTATATTAAAACATGAATAAACTCCTGATATTGTAACCTTTCGGAGACCCACTTATCTGTACGGTCTACAGGTTTAATATCTCACATTCCTCTTTATTAATGCACATATCGCCATCTCATCCAACATTTATTCCCAGTAATCTGTCTGCTACCAAATCTACCGGGGCCAGTCCCAGTACGTCCAACCACAATGCCCACAACCTTTGAAACTTATGCGAACTACCTCTGTGTTGGTATATCAGTTTTTCCATTCTTAGCACTGCACCTATATTCTCAATCCATCCCTTCGTGTTGGGAGGAGCCTCAGACCTCCAATGTATCATGATTAATTTTCTCACCTGGAATAAAACCCTGTGTATTGCCTCTCTACAGTGTTCTTCCCATTCGTATTCCTCCAGAGCACCCAAGAGGCAAGCTCTTGGGTCGTGTGGGAGGGACACCTTAAATACCGAATTGATTGTATTTACTACACCAGTCCAGTAGGTATGTAGTTTGGGACAGCGCCACAGCATATGAATAAGACTCCCATGATCTCTTTTACATCTAGTGCATGTGGGATCAAGCTGAGGGTTCATCAAGTTAAGCCTATGGAGCGTGTAATACGTTCGTAAGAGAATGTACAATTGGGTCAATCTATGGAACACACTCAATGAATACTTACCCACTTCCTGAAAAATTTCCTCCCACTGTTCCCCGTCTAATTGCCCGGCATCTGCTTCCCACCTCTCCCTCACCCTCAAAGGATGCCGCCCCATCACGGATTGCAACAGGATAGCATAGCATTGGGAAATAAATCCTTTGGATGAGGCCGCATCCTCCAGAAGGCTGAATACAGGAGCCTGGGATAGGTGCCAGTCAAAGGAACCGCGTGGCTAAGCTTCAGGTATTGAAAACACATTGAGGATGGGAGGCCATATATTGCCCTCAAATACTCAAAGGGGCGTAGCACCCCATTACAAAATATTTGTTTGAGATGTGTAATTCCGAACTGCTTCCACCTGGCTCCATTCTGCAATTTGGCCAACTCAGTATACGTATCATTCAGCCATATGGGACTATACTCTGTATAACCATCTGCATTCTGAATGTATTTAGCTTTATTCCATATCTTTTGTATTAAGCTAAAGGTTGGGTATTTTTTATGAGGTTTTGTAAATGCCAAGGCTTCCAACGCCATGGGAACAGGTCGTCTGCCTACGGTATGCAGTAGTAGTTTATGTGCAGAACTCTGTACCTGGGTCCCTGCCTCCCCTGATGGTGGAAACATGCCAATGAGGTGCTGTAGCTGAGACGCCAAGTAATACAGCCATGGGTTCGGCAATGCCAAGCCCCCGCTGTCTTTAGGCCTCTGCAGATGTTCCAGTTTTATCCTAGGATTTTTATCTTTCCATATGAGGCTACAAAAGATGGCATTAACAGTATGGAACAATTTCAGTGGTATAACCATGGGGGAGTTATGGAGAAAATGTAATAGTTGGGGCATTAGTATCATCTAAATTAGATTCACCCTCCTTGCCACCGAGAGGGAGAGTGTTTTCCAAGTTTTTACCTTGTCCCGGAATCTTAATAGCAGGGGAGAGACATTCTGACGTAGAAAGTCCCTTGGATTAGCTGTAATTTGAAACCCCAGGTATTTAAAGGACTTAGCTAAGGGTATAGGGCAGGCTGGATTAACTATCTGTGTTTCGTCCCCATCCAATAGGAGTAAAGCAGACTTTGACCAATTAATAAGCAGGCCCAAAAATCTTCCAAATCTAGATATGGTGGACATGGCCTCCATAAGGGAGGTGTCCGTGTCTCCCAGCAGTAGAAGAGTGTCATCTGCATAAAGCATGACCTTCTCCTGCATGCCACCACAGCAGAAGCCTTTAATGTGTTGATTTGCCCTAATATCAATTGCCAGCGGCTCAATTGCCAGTGCGAAGAGGAGGGGGGACAGGGGACAACCCTGTCTCGTTCCCCTCCTCAGCGCAAAGTTGCGTGACAAGGAGCCAAAGCTCCTAATGGCTGTCTTTGGCCGACTGTATAGGAGCTTTACCCAGGAGATGTAGTTTGGGCCAAACCCGAATCGCAAAAATATTGACCAAAGGTAGTTCCAGTCTATGCTGACAAACGCCTTTGTGGCATCCAGTGACAGCAGCGCTCTACTGCCCATGTTGTCTGCCCGTGATTGTATATTGAGGAACAATCTCCTCAAATTGATTGCGGTAGATTTATTGGGCATGAAACCAGCTTGGTCATCATGTACATTAGATGTTACCACTCCTTTCAGGCGCATTGCCAATGCTTTTGCTAAAATCCTAATGTCGCTTTGAAACAATGAAATTGGGCTGTACACCCCATGGTCTACCGGGTCTTTGCCCAGTTTTAGCAGTAAAACTATATTTGCTTTGGCCATGGAGGTGGGAAGGACAGCACTTTCTCTGGCCTCATTGAAAACCTTTAACAATCTTGGCAACAGTTCCTCAGAGTAATGTTTATACACCTCTATGGGTATCCCATCCTCCCCTGGGGCCTTGCAGTTTGGGAAATTTCCAACCGCCTCCTGCAACTCTTCTACAGTAAGCGGGGCTTATAACTGTGCCCTTTGACCTTCGGACAGTACAGGGAAATCAATGTGGCTCAGGTACATATCCAAGTCTTCTTGGGTATATGCCTCGCCAGGACTATATAACGTCTCATAAAAGCCAGTTAGTTTCTGTATACTCAATTCAGGCTGACTCACCAAATTACCCATTTGAGATCTAATAGCTCCAATTACAGGCGAGCGTTGGTGGGAGTTCGCAATCCTCGCCAGAAGGCGACCAGTTTTCTCACCCTCCTCAAAGAACGCCTGTTTTGTGAAAAACCTCTTCTTCTCGGCCGAGGAGGAGAGCAAGTGTTGATAGGCAGACAATGCTGCCTGCCATGCCTCCTTGGTCAAGTCTGAAGGATTGGCAATATAGTCTTGCTCCTTTGTCTGAACCCGTGCCTCAACCTCCACCTTAAGAGCGGATGATGCATGTTTTACCTTGTTCATTTCACTTATCAGTATACCCGTAAGTAAGCCTTAAAAACATCCCATTGTTCTACCTTAGAAGCGTCCTGATCCTGGGCCTCAAAAAACTCTCGCATGCTCTGCACTATCCCCTCATGTGAGCGGAATAATTTCAGCCAATAGGCATTGAATTTCCAGGGGGCCTTGAGCAATGTGGATGGTGGCGCCACCAGGACCCGGATCACCAAGGGAGAGTGGTCCGATACACTACGGGGTCTATGTATAATATCAGCTACAAACGGAAGCATGCTCAAGTTTCCAACACCCAGGTCAATTCTGGACAGACATCCGTGTGTCTTCGAAAAGCATGTAAACTGTCTGGCCCCCGGGTTACGATGCCGCCAGATATCCACCCAGCCCACCTCTTGCAACAACCGCGCCAGGGGAGTACTCCTGGAGAGGGCAGAGGGTCTAGGGCTAGGGTGTCTATCTGCCACCTGGTCCAAACAGCAATTGAAATCTCCGATCATGAACAGTGGTACATCTGGCCTGCCGTCCAAAAATGTTAGGAGGAGCCGTAGTACCGCTGACGTGAACGGCGGAGGAATGTATACACATGCCAACACACATATCAAGGTATTAAGTCTACAATGGATAAACACAAATCTCCCTTCCATGTCTATGACACTATCAAATTCCTGGTAGTCCAGGGCTCCATGAATTAGTACACTTACCCCCCCTAGAAAAGGAGGTATGTGTAGAGTGGTAGGCCTTCCCCACCCAGGAGTATCTCAAAAAGCATACTGTCTCTGCTGTCAAGTGGGTCTCCTGAAAGCATATTACTCCGGGATGGAATTTCTTCAAGCACATAAAAAGCATGGTGCGTTTCAAGGGGGAATGAAGGCCTCTTATATTCCATGATGTTATAGAGACCTTAGCCATGCTTGATGGTACCAAAAGTTACTAGACAGGATGGTTGTGCGGTCAGGTAGACATACAGTCTCTTGGGTAGGGATATCATCATCTTCTTTAGGTTGTTTTCTCTGAAAGTTCCAATGTGAGAGTAGGCTCTGCGCCTGTGTCTGTTGCAATGCACCTTTTTTAGCCAATAGCTTGCCAAAGAGAAAAAAGGGGTGGACTATAACAACAGCCCCAACTGATCTACAAACTTCGCTTTCTGCCAATAGGGCAGTCGCAACTTTGTTGGGCAATGCCATCGCCTGCACTGTCAAAAAACAGATTTTGCATGAACAAATTGCAATTTGTATTCGCTCTCCTCGTATTATGCAATATATTGTCCTCCAGCCAGGGAGTATCCTCTTATCTTGAATGCAGGGGAATTCCCCTGAACTAAATATACATAACAAAGCTACTGACAGATTAATTGTGTGTACCTCTATGTCCATTCTTGGTGCAGACATCAGTCTTCATCCTCCTGTGCTCTTCTTTGTAACTCTTGCTCATTACGTTCTAGCTACGCTGAGGCCTCTTTTGCTGACTCAAAAAACTGTGCTTGGCCCCTAACTGCTATCCGGAGCTTTGCAGGGTAAAGCATGGCATAGGGTAGTTGCAGGATCCTAAGCCAGCGTTTGACGTCTGTAAATTTGGCTCTGTGCCTCTGGACTTCTACTAAAAAATCCGGGTAAAAGGACACCCTAGTTCCATTATGTTGAATATTCGCTCGTTCTCTCGCTTGACGCAGCACTGTCTCTCTGTCCCGGTAGTGAAGTAATCTTGCCAGAATGGACTTGGGAGGGCCTCCGGGGGGAGGCGGACGTGATGGCACCCTGTGTGCCTTCTCCACCATGAAGAAGGGCGAGAATACATTTTTGGCAAATATTTCAATCAGCCAGTTCTGAGGTCTGTTTGTCCTGGCCTCGTGGTGTCCCCTTCATAGAGAGCGCGGCGGCGCCATCTTGGAGCTCCGGTCCGGAACTTTCTCCCTGTCCTTTGCGGGTCATTCCTCTGGTGCAGAGGGCCGGCGGCGGTTCCACAGGGTTCTCTGGGTCACAGGTTTGCTGCATGTATCAGTTACAACTCGATCGGGCGGCTGGGGGAGGATCGGTAACGGATTAACTCCAGGAGCTGTGAGAGATGCTTCCTCTCACATGCCTGTCTTGGCCACGCCCCCCTGAAATTGATTTCTAACACGCAGCAATGTGAACCTTTAATTCATACATAAATAACAAAAAAAAACGTAATAGATGAACCTGTGTACAACTCATAAATAACAAAAAAAACTAAAAGAAGAACCTGTGTACAATTCCTAAATAACAAAAAAAAAAACTAAAAGATGAACCTATGTACAATTCCTAAATAACATAAAATGCCCCCTAAAAGATGAACTTATGTACAATTCATATATAAATAACAAAAAAAAAACATAACAGCTGAATCTTTGTACAATTCCTAAATACCTGTGTACAATTCATACATAAATAACAAAAAAAAACCTATAAGATGAACCTGTATACAATTCATAAACATAAATAAAAAACCTAAAAAAAAATGAACTCTTGTACAATTTATTAAAGACAAAAAAATCTAAAAGGTGAACTTGTGTTCAATTCACAAATAACAAAAATAACCAAGGTATGCAATGTTGTAAGTAGATCGTGTCTGGTATGGACACTATAGCCCCAGTGCTATACCCCCCCCCCCCCCCCCTTACCCACGAGAGCCGCCTAAGACTAAGTTGGTCGCCTCATTTTGCCTCATTGGCTGCACACCCCTACCCTTAGAAATCTTTGACAAGTACAAGAACTGTTTGTTTTTCATTTTACTGTAAGCATGTATGGGTCCTAATTTTGTGTAAGTACATATTATATATGTTTTGTGTATACATGCATGTACAGTATATTTATTTTTTACTTTGTTTTAACACATTACATTTTATTTAATTTTTTTCCACTTTTTTGCATCCTTGCTGTGTGTGTCACTTTTAGTGGTTTATTTCAGAGAGTCTTTCTGATCTCTGACATATCAACAGAGTAGTCAGATTAGGTACTAAAGACCTCAGGGTGTCCAATGTTCTGGCATCATTAGTCAGGTGAAGCATTTTCCAAAGTTGTGAGGATGTGATTGATGGCTGCTCATATTTAGGCAGGGACTGAGGTGGTGGTGGTGGTGGTGGGGGGGGGGGGGGGTATTTGGAGAAGACCATCATCCCTGGTGCAACTTTAAGCTTTTACTGATCCAGAACATAAGTCATTAATCTAACTGAATCAGCGTGCTGGCAACTGTGGTGTTCCGCAGTCAAATTAACAATGCTGGCAGCCAAAAGGTTAAGGCAACACTAAATAGACTTTTAATTTATACACAAATGATGTTTATGGTGCCTCTCCACTGATAAGAGAGCATAGTTATATAGTTATAATTGTCTCATTATACTCATATTGATCGCTCACTCTTCACCGAGCCATTTAGCACATTAATATAAAGTTAATTCTACGACTGCAATGTTTGTAGCTCTTGCCTAATTGAGTCCTCTGCTCCCTGATTTTTATCTAGCACATGTCCAATCTCCGCTACCAGGGAGCAACCAATCTGCGTCAGTATGATTATCAGTGCCGAAAAGAAGCCAATTTATATGTATGACATTCTTGATCTTTAAAATTGAGTCAAGTAATTCTATTTTCTTTTGTGTGAGAGACTCACATCTTTGTGTTTCAGGATACCGGGGAGTTTAGCCGAAAGCCAAATATAGGTTTCATACTGATATAAATAACAAATGAAAATGTAAAACAGATTCAGTGCGTTGGGAGTCCCACAGAATTACATATTTACCTCATCAAAATTTGATGTTTCCTGAAGCAATGTAATCTGTTGTTTCACCCATTTTACTGTCAAGCAGCTGGTGTTTCAGGCATTGAGCGCAGGCCCGGATGACTAATGTGTTTCTGTTGTTACTGTAGTTACTTCATTGCCAGTACATGATACCGGAGTTGGGGCTTAGTATTACATCCAGAATACGAGTCTTAGCTGAACAGGATATGTATGATGATGGCTGCTAGTATACACTATTTAGTCAAACTATTGGGATGCCTGCCTTCACATGCACATGAACTTTAATAGCATCCCAGTCTTAGTCCGTAGGGTTCAATATAGAGTTGCCCCACCTTTTGCAGCTATAACAGCTTCAACTCTTCTTTGAAGGCTGTCCACAAGGTTTAGGAGTGTGTCTTTGTCTCTTCCAGAAGCACATTTGTGAGGTCAGGCACTGATGTTGGACGAGAAGGCCTGGCTTAGACCAGTCTCTGCTCTAATTCATCCCAAAGGTATTCTATCAGGTTGAGGTCAAGACTCTGTGCAGACCAGTCAAGTTCCTCCATCACAAACTCGCTCATCCATGTCTTTATGGACCTTGCTCTGTGCACTGGTGTACAGTCATATTGGAAAAGGAAGGGGCCATCCCCAAACTGTTCTCACAAAGTTGGGACCATGAAATTGTCCAAAATATCTTGGTATGCTGCTGCCTTAGGAGTTCCCTTCACTGGAACCCCTGAAAAACCAACCTCACACCATAATCCTCCTTCCACCAAATGTTTTGGACCAGTGCACAAAGCAAGGTCCATAAAGACATGGATGAGCGAGTTTGGGGTGGGGGAACATGACTGGCCTGACCTCAACCCCAAAGAACACCTTTGGGATATATTAGAGCAGAGACTGCGAGCCAGGCCTTCTCGTCCAACATAAGTGCCTGACCTCACAAATGCGCTTCTGAAAGAATGGTCAAACATCCCATAGACACACTGCTAAACCTTGTGGACAGCCTTCCCAGAAGAGTTGAAGCTGTTATAGCTGCAAAGAGTGGGCTAACTCAATGTTGAACCCTACGGACTAAGACTGAGATGCCATTAAAGTTCAGTGTGTGTAAAAACAGGCATCTGAATACTTTTGACAATATAGTGTATGTTCAAGTATATGTATAAGCAAAGCTTTTTAGTTTTGGATAGAGTAAGGAAGGGTTACAACCTTCGCCAGGCTTTTATTGTTGACTCTGTTTCCAATGAGGAGATGTACCCTTGTATCTGTCTTGGTGATCATTATCACTGAAACAAAAGGTGATGAGAAATACAACATTTGACAGTTGTCACCAGAGCACTCTAATGGGGACATCTGTTTTGGTGAAAACTGTCTAAGGGCTCTTTTACACTGGGCCAGATAAAGAAATTTTCCAGGTATGTAGATGTGTTGAGCTTCAATGGTTTATTTATAGAACAATTGGACAGATTCCAAGCAAGTTCCAATGTATGAACACTTATGCCCCGTACACACGGTCGGATTTTCCGACGGAAAATGTGTGATAGGACCTTGTTGTCGGAAATTCCGACCATGTGTAGGCTCCATCACACATTTTCCATCGGATTTTCCGACACACAAAGTTTGAGAGCAGGATATCAACACCAGATCTGCAGTCAAGCACAGGCTGGAAATCCACGATTTCGTCATCGAAAACAACATAGATTGCCTCTTCATTACAGAAAGCTGGCTAACACCTGACTGCAACACCATCCTAACGGAACTGGTGCCCGAGAACTACAGTATCCTAACCGAGCATAGAATCGGAAAAAAAGGAGGAGGCCTAGCAGTGATCTTCAAATCTCATCTTGGGTTCACCAAACCAAACGTACAGAACTCAGTGCCTTTCATGGAAACACTCTCACTGCACCTCCAAACAACACCTCAAGACACCATTCACATACTACTATGCTACAGACCACCAGGACCAAAGACCAATCTCCTCACGCCGCTCACTGAATTTTTCTCGATACACACCTTGAAAACCAAAAACCTGCTGGTACTTGGGGATTTTAACCTGTGGGCAAACTCTGCCCAAGACCCCACCGCAACCGCCTGCGTCAACCAAATGGAAGAACTTGGCCTTCAACAACTGATAAACTCTCCCACGCATGGTTCAGGACACACTCTAGATCTCATCTTCAAACAGAATATGGACATCAATGTATTTGACAACACTCCGCTACCATGGACGGACCACCATGCTATCAAATTTAAAATCACCACTAACACCATCCTCCAAAAACAGAAACACGTAACAGCAACACACTGGAATAGATCTCAGAAGAAACTTCACTCTGATCTCTTCAAAGCCACATTGTCGAGCAAAATTCTTTTGCTAAACTCAAACCTCTCAACAGAACAAACGCTCAACACCCTAAACAATGTACTACTACAAACAGCAGACTCCGTGGCGCCAAAACGCAGAACACTCATCCGCAAAAAAAAACTCAACTTGGTTCAATGGTACTCTCACCCTACAAGCAAGAATGTAGAAGAGCGGAAAGAGCATGGAGAAGAAATCCTACCAAGGAAAACCATGCTAACTACAAAGCACTCACGGGGAAATACCACAAGGCAATCTTCAAAGCCAAAAAAGAACATTTCTCAGACACCATCTCATCCGCATTAAACCGTCCGCGGGAACTTTTCAAAATAGTGGCTCAGTCTATGAACCCGACCTGCTTAGAGCCCCCAGGAAACGATACTCAAGAATTCTGCAATGAGTTATCAGATTTCTTCATCGACAAAATCGACAACATTCGGAAATCAATCCATCAGAAAACAACTATCACCCTCACTGAACCAAAGCAAAAAGAGGATATCGACACAAACATCACTCAGCCACCGAATTTCTTTTTGTCCGCAATCACCATAGACACAACTAAAAACATCATCAGAAGCCTTCGAGACAGCACATCACCGAACGACATTATCCCCACTAAACTGCTGAATGTTCCGACATCTTGGCCCCTATCCTAACACAGCTGATAAATCAATCATTCAAAGAAGGGACTGTCCCAACCTCCCTCAAGCAAGGCATCATCAAACCTCTGCTAAAGAAAGCCAATCTCGACCCTAAGGACCCTAACTGCCGTAGACCAATAACTAGCCTCAACGCCATCTCCAAGATCATGGAAAAAGCAGTAGTACAGCAGCTACAACACCACCTGGACACACACCTCCTCCTGGACCCTCTGCAATCAGGCTTCCGCCCAGGCCATGGCACAGAAACGGCACTTCTCAAAATATGGGACGACGCCCTTGAAGCAGCAGACGACGGAGAACAGAGTCTCCTGGTACTGTTAGACCTCAGCGCAGCATTCAATACAGTGGACCACAATACTTTACTTGTCCGCCTCGCTGAAGTAGCAGGAGCTACAGGTTCTGCTCTAAAATGGTTTACATCCTTCTTAGAGAATCGCTCCCAGACAGTGAAACTAGGAACATTCACCTCGGAAACCCGGGCAATCTCCTGCGGAGTCCCTCAAGGATCACCCTTGTCACCAGTACTATTCAACATATACATCCGCCCACTTCTCAATATCATCAGGAAAACCGACCTCTGCTTCCATTCATACGCTGACGACACCCAACTCTACCTTCGCATCAACGGACAAAAAGACCTTCATCAGCAATTACAGAAATGTCTCACCTTAATAGATGACTGGATGACCACCAGCTCCCTCAAACTTAACGGATCAAAAACAGAGCTTCTTCTCCTACATGCCAACAAAAATTCCAAAATAAAGACTCCGTGGACACCTCCCACCATCCTTGGACAGACCATCTCCCCAAACACCAAAGCCAAGAGTCTCGGAGTCATTTTTGACTCAGGAATGACAATGGACGCACAAATAGGATCAGTGGTGAGCGGATCCCACCATCTCCTCCGCCAACTACGCAGACTCATCCCCTTCATCCCAGAAGAGGACAAAGCGGCAGTTGTGGGAACAATCATCAATTCCCGACTCGACTACGCAAATTCGCTCTACGTAGGACTACCCCAATATCAGCTAGCGCGCTTACAACTCATCCAAAACAGGGCGGCAAGACTGTTAACAGGAAAAAAACCCTGGGAATCCATCTCCCCCTCCCTAAAGAGCCTACACTGGCTAACCGTGAAGAATCAGATCACATTCAAGACCCTCTGCCTCACCCACAAATGCGTACAAGGAAACGCCCCACCATATCTCCGCAAGAAAATAAAACACTACACACCGAATCGCAGTCTTCGATCAGCTAACCAAAACCTCCTTACCGTTCCCAAATACCGCTACAAAGCAAAGGGAGAACGAAGATTCGCAGTCCAAGGACCTCGACTATGGAATGCTCTTCCAACTAACATCCGCATGGAAGAAAACCACCAGGACTTCAGAAAAAAACTAAAGACCTTCCTTTTCTGAGAAGCTGACATCAGAGAATGCATCCAGCGCCTTGAGGCGATTCAGTTCGCATTTGCAGCGCTTTACAAATCATTCATTCATTCATTCATATAAAATTTTCCGAAAACAAAATCCGTTGTCGGAAATTCCGATCGTGTGTACACAAATCCGACGGACAAAGTGCCACGCATGCTCAGAATAAATAAAGAGATGAAAGCTATTAGCCACTGCCCCGTTTATAGTCCCGACGTACGTGTTTTACGTCACCGCGTTCAGAACGATCGGATTTTCCGACAACTTTGTGTGACCGTGTGTATGCAAGACAAGTTTGAGCCAACATACGTCGGAAAAAATCCTAGGATTTTGTTGTAAGGCTCATTTACCCTACAATATACAAGTCCTGTTTTTTTCATGTGTTGAGGTTTTGAACACACATTAAAACACTTGTACGAGAAGGGCCCTGATGTGCTGTCAGCAATGGTCATGTTGGCCAAGACCACCTCCCACCATCCTCCTGCAACAGGAACGAGATAGGGCACAGTGCACCTGTAGTTTAGAGGACCTCCACCATCTTAATTACTCACATGCTCCTGGCCTGAGGCCCAATGTCCACACCTTAACTTTTTACTGTAATCGGAACAGCGTGTACAGTTCTTTGCCTAAGCAACACTTTGCCTCTGCTTCCTTACACCCAACATCAGGAACAGAGTTCAATTTAAACTTTAACATAGAATTGCTGACTAGCGTTTTCAGTTTTCCTCACTGTAGGTCTCTATAGGTGGGTTCTCCAATGAAGCCTATACTGGGCCTACCCCAAAGGGTTCTCTTCCTTAGGTTACAAGCTTATATGGTAGTATACTAGGGGTAACCTTTACCAATCAACCTTAGCACTGAGCTCTTCCAGCTCTAGAATATAAGGTACAAAGCTATCCCCACCCAGGGGGGAGGTCTCCCTAAAAGGGGCACTAAACCCTGCTTACACGTGTGTTAAAGTTCACTTGATTATGGAGTAGTTGGGTCCTTAGGCTGGCGTTGCAAAAGCCTTTTTCATGTATTACTAGACATTTTCAGCATTTTTACATACTGTACATATAGGGATGGGCCGAAGGGACCCCTGTTCGGTTTGAACCAGAACTTTCGAACACCGCGAAAGTTCGGACCCGAATATCGATCCCCATTAAAGTCAATGGGACCCTAACATCAAAAATCAAAAGTGCCCGTTTTGAACACTTTTATGCAAGTAATTGGGCATATAATGGTTATAGGAGTCCGGGTCCTGCCCTGGGGGACATGTATCAATTAAAAAGAAGTTTGTGAAAAACGTCATTTTTAAATGAGCAGTGATTTTTTGATTTTTAAAGTGAAAGCATAAAAATAAAAAATTCCTTCCAATATGGTGCCTGGGGGGTCCACTTAGTCTACCTGTAAAGTGGCAGATCTGTACCATGTCCAGAATCTGCTGCAACAATAATTGCATTTATAAAGGCAAAAAAAAATGAAATTTTCCCTGCAAGCTGCCTTTATTTTGCTCAGCAACAGCTGTGGAGCCAGTGTGTATGATGAGGCCACAATGTCGTGCACTGGGAACGAGATTAGAGATTTTTTGCATACATTCTGGTGTCACTTTGTCTTTGGATAGAAGTAACGAGTGCGTAAAAATTGGTCTTTGGGTGTCGGTTGCTCCTTCTCACCGTAACCCTATAGAAGTACTCTTGATGAAAGCAAGAATTGGCCTTGCTGTAAAAATTGCAATGATATGCACCTGTCAAAGGGGTGCAGAAAAATTGGTCTTTGGGTGTCGGTGCTGCCTTCCCACCGTAACCCTATAGAGGTACTCTTGATGAAAGCAAGAATTGGCCTTGCTGTAAAAAATTGCAATGATATGCACCTGTCAAAGAGGTGCAGAAAAATGACTCTTTGGGTGTCGGGGGTGCCTTCCCACCGTAACCCTATAGAGGTTCTCTTGATGAAGGCAAAAAAATTGCAATGGTATGCACCTGTCAAACAGGTGCAGAAAAATTGGTCTTTGGGTGTTAATTGTGCCCATGAAACCTATACCAAAAACATTCTTCCAGATGAAATGATTGAACACCCTCAAAGCTAGGCAGCCTCGAAGTCCTGCAGAGATTCCACATCCCAAAAAGACTTAATCAGTGACATCGGCATCACAGGCTTCATAGCTGGTAATCCAGGACTGGTTCATTTTTATAAAAGTCAAACAGTCCACGGAGTCTGTGGACAAACGCTTTCTATGATCAGTAATGAAACCTCCTGCGACACTGAATGCCCATTCTGAAAGCACACTGGATGCAGGGCAGCCCAAAAACTCAATAGCATACTGGGCAAGTTCTGGACAGTGGTCTATTCTCATGATCCAGTAAGTCAGTGGATAGTCAGCTGGAAAGCTCTCCATATCTGTTTTGGCCCCGAGGTAATCGTCCACCATGTGATGCAGACATTGCCGATGGGATATGGAAGCTGACAGCCCTGGGCGGTGAGGACTAAAAAAAATCCGAAATGCCTCACTTAGGCGGACGCCTTCTCCAACGCTCCTCTCTTGATCAACAGAAGACTCAAAACTACGTTTTCCACGACACTGTAACCTACTGGAGTCAGGAAAAACGTTCAATAAAATCCTCTTTAACGTGTCCTCAAGAGATTTTATCTTCTGCACTCTCTGTGGGGACGGGATGAGTTCTGAGACCTTCCCCTTATAATGGTGGTCAAGTAGGGTTGCCACGTATGCCACGTATTCTTGGGTTCTTTCGCAGGCTTTGAAGCATGAGGTTGCCCATGCACCTCAAATTTGCAGAGGCTTGAGAAGCAGACTCCTCGAGGTCACAAGGGATGACAGCATCTGGAACTTCCTCTTCCCAGCCACGTACTACTCCCAAGGGTCCTGGGGTTGAAAAGCCATCGCTTACAGATTGACGCATGTCTTCCTCTTCTTCGAAGCCTATGAAAGTGCCAGAATCCTCCTCCTCATCCTCCTCCCCTCTCTCCTCCTGTGTGTTCTGTGACATAGGAATGATGGTGTCTGGATAAAGTGGGCCTTGAGAGGAAAGGAAGTCCTCCTCTTCCTCCTGCTGCTCTGCCGCCAGTGCCCTGTCCATAATGCAACGCAGAGTCTGCTCCAGCAGGAACACAACAGGGATTGTGTCACTGATGCATGCACTGTGACAGCTTACCATTCTTGTGGCCTCCTCAAATGGTGACAATACAGTGCATGCATCCTTAATGATCAGCCATTGGCGTGGAGAAAAAAAAGCTGAGGCGGCCTGAGCCTGTCGTCGTGCCGTATTCGCACATTTACTCGTTGACAGCCCTCTGCTGCATGTGTATCCGCTGCAGCATTGACAAAGTTGAGTTCCACCTGGTGGGGATGTCACAAATCAGGGTAGAGCTCACAGGTCTGGCATCATCACCACCAGCTGTATAGAGTCGTGGGGGCACAACAAGCTGCAGCACCGAGCCCTGTCCTGCATCCTTTCGAGTTGCAAGCAGCGTTACCCAGTGTGCTGTGAACTAAATATATCATCCCTACCCATGCCTGCTGGACCACGTGTCAGCAGTAAGGTGGATTTTAAGCCTGACTGCCTTGCCCAACAATGCCAGAACATTCCCTTCCATGTGATGGTAGAGAAATGGAACGGCCTTACGTGAAAAGTAGTAGCGACTGGGAACCTGCCATTGTGGTACAGCACATTATGCAAATTCACAGAAGGGAGCAGAATCCACCAGGCTGAAAGGCAGAAGTTGGTGAGCCAACAACTTTGACAAGCTTGCATTTAGAGGCTGGGCATGTGGGTGGCAGGGTCTGTTTTTTCCCCTGCTGCAGCAGATGGGGCAGAGAAATTTTCTGGCTACAGTCAACAGCTGGTGGTGTGCTGCTGGCAGATGTGCTGCTAGAACCTGGGACACCATGTGTTATACCATCATCCCTGTTAGTGGAGGCTGCTGAGAGGTAATGACTCGGTATAGTAGGGGCAGACTGAAGTGGGTAAGGAAGAGGAGGAGGAACAGATTTGTGCCCCCTTTTTGTGGCTTTTAGGTGCTCTTGCCAACCGGGTGAGTGGTTGGATGTTAAATGCCTTAAGCATGTGGTACCCAAATGGTTGGTGATTTTGCCACGTTTGATGTGCCTGAGGCACAGTTTGCAGATAGCAACACTGCGATCTGCTGCAGATGTGCTGAAAAAGTCCCAGGCAGCTGAGCTTTGGGGAGTGGGTCCTGGAGATAACAGCTGCAGAATGTGATGGAATAAGGTGGCTGCTCTCTACTCTTTCTTGATGTCGGGCCTCCTTGGGGTTGTGCCGCCTCACCTTCAGTTTCCGCCTCTGCTCTATCTGGCACCCAAGTCGCATCAGTGACCTCATCATCATCTCCATCTCCTCCATCTTCATCATTACCACTGGAGACAACTTGGCAATATGCTGTGGCTTGGTTAACATGAATGCCAATTTGTTTACCAGTGTTCCTCCCTCTCTCTAGGCTCATGTTCCTGTCATCCTCAACCTCAGAACCAGCATCTGAATCCAGTAATGGCTGGGCATCATCAAGGAGCAAGTGGCTGATGCTGTGGTCAAATAACTAAGCTAACTCCTCAATGGCTGATGTTGGGGCTATTTCAGGAAAAGATGTGGACAAGGAGGCAGGTTTATCCACTCTGGCAACTGCAGGGGACTGTACACTTGTCTCTGCTTGCGTAACAGAGGATGTGGAGGATGAGGAAGGTTTAGTAAGCCAGTCCACCACCTCCTCTGCATGCTGTGGCTGGATAGCATGGGCAAACTCACTAAATAGAGGAAATGATGCCCTGTCTGAGGACTGACCACCACGTCCACCTTTGCCTGTGGACACATTTGTTGCTGGCCCCCTTACAATTCCAAGGGAATGTCTGCCTCTCCTTGTTGTCCTCCCAGACATTATTGGGAGGGAGGGGGCGGTGCTTATAAGCAAATGTAAAGAAGAAGTTGAAATTTGTACGTAGATGCACTTTAATCAATGTAAAGAGGTGTTTGGTGCACTTTAAATTGAGTACTCACACTAGACAAACACACTCCACGGATACACTATAATATACTGCAATATAATGTGCCAAACGTACAGTAACGCACAGAACTATATGGTGTTAAACTGGCAGTAATGCACACAGAACTATATGGCGTTAAACTGGCAGTAACACACACAGAACTATATGGCGTTAAAGTAAATGGCTTTAAACTGGCAGTAACGCACACAGATCTATATGGCTTTAAACTAGCAGTAACGCACACGGAACTATATGGTGTTAAAGTAAATGGCTTTAAACTGGCAGTAACAAACACAGAACTATATGGTGTTCAACTGGCAGTACTGCACACAAAACGATATGTCGTTAAACTGGCAGTAATGCACACAAAGCTATATGGCATTAAACTGGCAGTAACACACGCAGAACTATATGGCGTTAAACTGGCAGTAACGCACACAGAAGTAAATGGCGTTAAACTGGCAGTAACGCATAAAACTTTATAGCGTTAAACTGGCAGTAACACACACAGAACTATATGGCGTTAAACTGGCAGTAACGCACACAGAAGTAAATGGTGTTAAACTGGCAGTAACGCACACAGAAGTAAATGGCGTTAAACTGGCAGTAACACAATCAAATAGACAGTGTTCAACCGTCACTACACTGACGCTATCTGAACTGTCCCTACTCTAGCTATAATCTAATGTAAAGATTACTGACACGGCCTCACTACACTACACTGAAACTATATTAACTCTCCCTACTCTACACTAATGTATGTATGAATGACACGGTCTCCCTACACTACAGCGAAACTATGAGTTGTCCCTACTCTACACTAATGTATGTATGAATGACACGGTCTCACTACACTACAGTGTAACTATCTGAGCTGTCCCTACTCTAGCGGCACACTATGCAAAGCTGAATGATGGTCCTCCTCACTACACTCACACTATCCCTAGATTGACACTCAAATAATATTCTACACTGACAATTGAAGCAAAATAGCACAGTATAGCACACTAACTAACTAATAGCACTGAAGAGGGACCTGTTCTATCTCTCTCCACACCAAAAACACACTGAAAATGGCTGCCAGTGAAAGAATACTTTTATACTGTGGGGCGGGAATGAGCCATGATTGGATAAAGTCATGATGACAGCGTCCAATCATGACTCTGACAGTGTTCTGTACCCTGATTGGCTGAAGCTTTCACTGCTTTGGCCAATCAGGGCTTGCAATGCACTGTTCAGCACCGCAATGCATTGTGGTCGGTTCTGGGGGGGGGAACAAACTATCAAACGACCCGTTTGTTCGGGTGTTCGTCGAATGACCCGTTTGTTCAGATGTTCGCCGAACGAGAGAACAGCGAAAGTTCAGCCCAAACTTATGCTCGGGCCGAATCGTTCGCCCATCCCTACATACAAAGTCAGCTTTACTTACTTGCTAAAGAAGTAATAAACCTAAAAGCAAACATTTATTATATCGCAGCTTGTCATTTCATAGGTGTGATGGCTGCATGGTTTCCTTTTTCAGGCTTTCTTTCTTCTATTTTCATCTAGTGATTAAAATGATCATCTTTTAATTATTCATGCAAAACCCTTATCTCGAAAGGAAAAAAACTGTTTGCTGTAACTGATTATAAAGCGTTAGCTGGAGTTTGGCTTCAATTTGTTAGTGTATCTAAATCTGCTAATTCATTTAACACTCCCTTCCCCTCCAGACTGACAATGCTGCTGTCTGCTGTGCCTACTGTTCTCGTTCCTCCAGAGTTGTATCTCACGTGTAGACTTCACCTCCGTAACCTCTCTAAAATCTGCTGCTTTTTAACAAATTAAGCCACCAAGCTACTCATTCACTCCCTGGTTTTCTCTCGCCTTGACTATTGCAACTCCCTTCTCATAGGCCTACCACTCTATAGGCTATGTCTCCTCTTCAGTCTATCATGAATGCTGCTGCCAGACTCATCTACCTTACCAACTGCTCAGTGTCTGCCACCCCTCTCCGTCAATCACACTGACTTCCGACCGCCCAAAAAACTAAATTCAAACTACTAACAATAACAAACAAAGCCGTTCACAACTCTGCCCTGAGCTACAGTACATTGACAAATTGTCTCCAAATATCACCCAAACCATCCTCTCTGCTCCTTTTAAGACCTCCTGCCCTCAAACTCTCTTGTCTCCTCCTCCCATGCTCATCTGCAGGACCTCTCCGGAGCCTCTCCCATCCTCTGGAACGCTCTTCGTCAATCTGTCTGGCTATCTCCTACTCTAGCTGCCTTTAGGTGATCCCTGAAAACTCATCTCTTCAGGGAAGCCTATCATGCCTCCAGCTAATCTTTTATCACTTCCATCAGCTTATCCCCCACAGTTGCAACCTTTTGTACCACTTGCCTCACCCTATTAGATTGCAAACTCTTATGAGCAGGGCCCTCTTAATCCTCTTGTATTTTATTGTATTGCAACTGTACTGCCCCTCTTTTATATTGTAAAATGTTGCATAACCTGTTGGCGCTATATAAATCCTGTATAATAATACAATAATAATAACTAATACAGGAGGTGTGTTACTGGCCAGATCACCAGGTGAAAACAGAGGGACAATGCCAAAGAAAAGAAAACGAATACAGCCACCACTTCTAATGATTTGTAATCTCCAAAATATAAAATTTTTGGTTTTGGGTTTAATATCAATTTAAAAAGGAACTACATTAAAAAAATGTTTTGGTTTGCTTAAAAATAGAGCAGGATAGGTATAGAACCTTTGTCAAGGTTTTATTGTTGTATTGTTGTGTCCCCATTGGGACGGTGTGGATGCCAGAACTAAAAGTAAGTAGAATTTATTTGATGAAGAGACACTCTGTATATGAATAAGTCTATAAAGGTATAAAGGGTGCCAACCTTAAACACAAAATTGGTGTTATTTATGGTGATGAAAAGTGACTACACAGTTTTATTAATAAAATCTTAGTCCATTTATCTCACAGTCAAATGCACTTACACAGTGAGGTGCCCAGACCGGCACCAGCTTGACCAGCTTGTTTGCACATATAAAGTGCCCCGACTTCCTGATGACACTGGACTTTTTAAGGAACTTATACAAAGCATTCTAAGTTCTTATAAGCATTATTTTCACAATTTTCACGTCACGTTGTTTGTTCATGTTTATATACTTTCTGTAACAAGATTTACTGTTTGTATATTCATGACTATTGGATAACAGATGTCTATTAACCATTACCAAAACCCTTATACTTCTACTCCAAATAAATAAGACCACACCAGCTTTTTGAAGTAACAAAAAAGGCCGTAGCAGCCTACTTTATTTTAACCATATCTATTTTAATATAAAAATATAGAAATTCTGTCATCAAAAAAAAACAATAACCAAAAAACATCTGTTACACAACCTGTTAAATCAAAAAGAGCGTTGGTCTGAGCAATAGCTTAGCAAATCAATCTGATGGCCATAACAACTATGGCACTGCAGCCCTAATCAAAAAATCTCCAATAGGCCTCAAGCCGACAAGCTGGCTCAGAGACTGCCGTGACCGCAGTGCCCCATTATCACTTCCCGGCTAACCTCCGTTAACCGGGAACCAAAAAACCTCCGTACCCATATCAACGTTGGATCCCCACTCTTACTTTTTAGCCATCTTCCTTCCCTTGCCCAGACCAACGCCCGCCGCTGCCACGACATCTTTTCTTCTTTCACCTGTTAACAGAAGAAAAAACCACAGTACCCTTCTACAATACCATTTTCTATCTCTTAGGGAGGGTGGGCGGGAACTTTCCTCAATCTTCTGTTGTCCCACCCAGAGCGGGAACCCCTTTTAAATAGCCCCTCCCCTAATCCTCCCTTCCCCTCGGCTCCACTGTAACACCTTAACCTTAACCCTTTCACTGCTACCACTGTCATGTGCGCCCTTTGCATACATCATTGCATGCTGTTGCTCCAGGCTTTTCTTTTTGTTGTCACTAAATCACAGGCACAGCTGTGGTTGGAGATTGCATTAATACATGTATTTTGAGATATAGGTTTGTGATTCCACCTTGAGGAGGATAGCGCCTTACTTTATATACTTTTTTGTTGTATATGAATAAGGCCTAATGCACACAGGGCATTTGAATTTCTCCTCTGAATGCCTTTTAATCCTGGCAGGTAAAAGCAGCTGTAGCCGTGTGTTGCACACACGTTTAGGCGCACTTAGATGCGTCAAGCGTTTGAGAGTTTATGGATTCCAAAGGCTACAATATTCATTTATTCTGGCCGTTGGAGTGAATGAACATTAAACAGGCCTAGCATTTGGGCCTGTTAGGATGCATTTAGACCAGGGCTGGACTGGGACAAAAATGTGGCCCTGGACTTCATCCAGAGCGGCCCAGGGCACAACACATCAGGGTACAGTGCACATCAGGGCACGGTACAGAGCCCAGCACATCAGGGCACAACACATCAGGGTACAGGACACAGCACATCAGGGTATAGCACATCAGGACACAGCACATCAGGGCACAGTACATCAGGGTACAGGACACAGCACATCAGGGTACAGGGCACAGCACATCAGAGTACAGGGCATATCAGGGCACAGTACATCAGGGTACAGGACACAGCACATCAGGGTAAAGGACATCAGGACACAGGTCACAGTACATCAGGGCACAGCACATCAGGGCACAAGACATTGAGGCACAGCACACCGGGGCACAGGACATCGGGACACAGCACATCAGGGCATGGGGCACGTCAGGGCACAGGGCACAGGACATCGGGACACAAGGCACATCAGGGCACGGGACACATCAGGGCATAGGACATCGGGGCACAGCACATCAGGGCACAGGGCACATCAGGGCGTGGGGCACATGAGGGCAAATAGAACATCAGGGCACAGGGCACATCAGGGCACATAGCACATCAGGGGCACATCAGGGCACGGGGCACATCAGGGCACATAGCACATCAGGGCACATTGGGGAACATCAGGGCACATAGCACATCAGGGCACATCAGTGCAGATAGCACATCAGGGCACATAGCACATCAGGGCACATCGGGCACATCAGGGCACATAGCTTGCTTTGGAATTTATAGTTTCTGGAAGGTATCAATTTTTGCAGGGGGGTCTATTGTAGCTAGGGAGGTCTATTGTTGCTGGTGAGGGGTTTATTGTTGCTGAGCAGCGATCTATTGTTGCTCAGGGTGGGTATTATGTTGCAGGGAGTCAATCATTGCTAGGAGGGATCTACTGTTGATGTAGGGGTCTAATGTTGCTGGCTGTTGGAGGGTCTAATGATGCTGGCTGTTGGGAGTCCATTGCTGCTGGTGTGGATCTATTGTCGCTGGGGTATCCATTGTTGCTAGATTACTATTTTACTGCCTTTCTTGTTATCATTAACAAATTCCATACAAAATACTTAGCACCACAAAACGATACTTGGTTCTCTATTCTCTAAAAGGGGTGGTACTGGGAGGTGGGTAAGGTGTGGAACAAAGGAATGGTGCTCGGAGGTGGGTAGGGGACGGAGTCAAGGGGTGCCTCGGAAGGGAGGGGTTCTTGCACCCATTCTCTGAGAAAAAAAAAGCCCTGCTTATACACATCTAGTGTTTCTTTTGCCCAAAAACTCCACTTCTAAATGTGCTGGTGATGAGGTTTTTTTTTTTTTAATTCTGCCTGTAAATGCTCCTCTTCTAATACACTCATAAATGTAAACGTGTGCATGGACACATAGGCTAACCTAGAGGTGCTTTTACAGAGTGAAAAGAAGAATGTCAAAGACGTTGTTTAAGCTCTGTGTGTATGAGCCCTAAAAGTACTTGTTTTAGCAGGATGGGGAAGGGCTGGAATCTCTGCAATTGATATCCTGTATGGTCACGCTCACAGGAAGTAAGGGATAGTTATTCCAACTGGGACCCATGCAGCTTTAAAAACATGCAGCTTTAAAAACAGGAAGTTCTCTTTCTCAGTTAAAAAACAGCTAAAGTTCTACTTTAATCCTGAGTAGGCTAGCAGAAAAAGCAGCCCTGCAGAGTAGCCTACAGTTGTGTCCAAACTTTGCCAAGCCTGTTAAAACAATTATATTTGTTTGATAGCATTTGAGATGGGTGGAGTGATTTCATCCCGATTGCTTTAAATCAGTGGTCTCCAAACTGGGGCCGGGGGCTGGATTTGGCACTTTGCTTGCCTTTATCTTTGGGCACTTTTCCTCCTACAGATGCAAGACACTATTCTCCTATTGCCACCAACAATAGAGCATTATTCCTGTTCTTGACACCAATGATGGGGCACTATTCCTTCCACTGACACCAATGATGGTGCATCATTCCTCCCCCTAATGCTAAAGATGCACTGTTTACTCCTACTGATGCCAGGACAATTTCTACTCCCAATGGCCACAGTCCCCCCCCCCCCCCCTCTAAATTCAAAAGGACAGTAAACTGGTGTTTGGAGACCCCTGGTTTAAATCACTGAGTTGCTTAGGCATAGTTTGGATAAAAAGGTAAAAAAATGTAGGTATTTGACCTCTTTCCCTATTGTCATGTTACTGACTGAGGAAGCAAAAGAAAAAAAAGTTAAAAAATCTGTATAGTAAATTCTTATGCAGAAAGTATATTACGATCTCTGCATAAAACCACATGAAAGATGGGATTCATTTAAAGTCTATATTGCAAACATGTTGCATTACATCAGCATGAAGTTTTTCTTTCCTGTATTGTAATGGAACACATACAAAGCCATATTTCGAGAGTCACAGACTTGTCTGCAGCTGTGCAGAGTCAGCCAAAGGTCCCAGATTTAGAAATCTGAAATACATCACCTTTTACATTTCCAAATCAGCTTTTTGGCCTGGAAATAAGAAAGCAGGCTGGGAGGACATCAATATTATAGATTTCAGTCTTGAAGTGAAAATAGTTGCAGGTGCAGTTTTAGAATATTTCAAGTTTCCAAAAGGTGTAATGAATTACCTAATGCATTGTATTCATAGCAGATGTATGATTTGTGTATTGTTGCCAATTGTATTATAGTTTCCAGGGACACCTTGCTGCTGAGCCAGAGCATATGCAACTGATATAAAGATAATGGGCAGAAAAGAGGGAGCTATCCTGCCATATAGTGGGTTTAAAAGAGTCATGTTTCGACAGATTGGGAAATCAGTTTAAAATGAGGTGCTGATTATTTTTCTTTTTTTTAAGATTTGAACTGCATGGTGGAACAGATCACAAAATCAGATCTAGGGCCTCTATCGTGAACACAGTATTTCAATAGGGCCCTTGACATAAATCTCTCAGGATGAAGCCTGGTCATCCACAATCTACAATTGTTCTTGTTATTTATATTGCATTGAGGATTGTATATTTCTCTTATTGCTAGCTGCCATTTCTATTTCTATTTTCTTGATTTGGGGTGTAGCGCTGATTTCATTTATATTTAAAAAAGAGTATCACTTGCTCAGGCACCTCCACCATTCAGGAGAAGCCTTGTATTTTTTCCGAATGAATATAAGGCTTCCTCTGATGCTAAAGTGGAGAGGCTGGTGGATGAAATCATGATCTCCACTGCAGCCAATCAGAGGAGGACTTATAACCACTGCATAACATACAAGGCTTCTCCTGAGTGGTGGAGGTGCCAGAGCAAGGGACGCTCTATATTGAGTACACAGAGGTAAAGTTGCATTAGGATGCGCTACAAAAACTAAATTACAAATTCATCATTAGCCACACAGCGGTGGCATCTGGACCATTCAAATGAGCCAAGCTGGGCTACAATATGTGTATGTGGTAATACCAGCCCTGGAGTCCTTATTTAAAGGTTGTTATCAAAAATTGGTTACAGTAGTCGTAAACGCCACTTGGTCACTCGTATCTACAGGTAAGCTTATAATAAAGCTTACCTGTAGGTATAATGAATATTTCCTAAACCTGCATAGTTAAAGAGAAATTCCTAAAGTGGAAGTAAACCCTCCAATCTTTTTCAGCCAAGGAAGCTGCCATCTTGGCCTCTGTTTAATCTTCAACTGCTATGATGCAGCACATGTGATCAGTTATGACACCAACCATTGGATGGTTTGACAGTTTGGTTGAGAGCACAACCAATGGGACAGTTAGCATTTTCTGCATGCTGGGAATGTAACAGTTTTTTTTTAAAACTATTAAATCAATGGGTTTACTTCCACTTAAGTTCTGCAGCTGGTGATGTCACTGGCACAGTGTGCTCTGAACTGTGGGCACACTGAATGTGCTGTCAATGCAGAGAACCATGCTGCGATTTTGACTCCATCCATGAGTGATGTCATCGCAGCTCTGCCATTCAAACAGCCAGAGCCCCAAAGGAAGACCAGGTGAAGATGGAAGCCCTGGCAGCGGTGACAGCGCGCCACTGGAGGAATCTGTTTTACAGGTAAGTCTGTCATAATGTGCTTGTATGCAGTGCATACGAGAACATTATGCCATTAACTTGCAGAGGGGGTCAGTACTTTTTTTTTTTTTTTTTAAGACCAACCGACCAACATCTGTATGGTAGAAAACCATCAGGCCTTCAGGAAGAAACTCAAGACCTACCTCTTCTAACAAGCTGGACCCACAGGATGGACCAATCGCCTTGAGGCGATTCAGTTTGCATTTGCAGCGTTATACAAGTCATTCATTCATTCATTCAAGACTTCACTACCACTTTAAAAGTATCAAATACCAAAATGGTAAGACAAAGGGAAGTTTTCAGGCAGGAATTACAATAAATAGCAGGTCTCAGGATGACAATTTATTAGGTAATCAGAAAAAGATTTTATTCTGTCTTACAGTCAGTAAGAGGACTTGACATACTATAGTCAGGAGTCAAAAGTCAAATTTATTTAGTTTAGGCCAGCCATACACGGATTGAATTTCTTTCCTGCAACCACGGGTTGCAGAAAAGAAATTTGCTTGATTCCCGCTTCAACACAGTCAGCGTTGATGTGGGAATCCCTCCTGCTGTGCCATTATGTTCTCTCAGCGGGTGGGGGGGGTGGGGGCAGAGGGAAGCCGAAACCGCTAAGAGAATACATTGATTATTGCTAGTGGCTATAGCAGATCAACTTGGTACATTCAGCCTGCCCATTAATGGTTAGAATCTTGCCCGGTTCCTGCTGAACTGGCTGAGATTCAAATTGTGTATGGCCAGCCTTACAGATGTGCATGCATGTAAATGCAATTAGTATTTTTTTTTTTTTTTATTTGAGCAAGATAACCTTACCTTGCATACCATGGAAAGTATGTAACTTTTTACCATTTTTGAATAAATATTTGATTTGTGCAGCAATCCTTCTCCTTTTTGTTTATATATGGCCCGTGGGAAGGCCTGGTTGCTTGCACTTGTTTTTATCGTGATGCACCTCATACTTTCAGTATATGGTATATATATATATATATATATATATATATATATATATATATATAAATTACCCTCAGCTTTGTATTTAAAAGTACATTCCTATTTTAAAATATTTGTTAACATCGCGTTTAAGAGCATTTGTCATCTCTTTTATCAATGTAGCATAATGTCATCAGTTATCAATGAGTTTGTGATTTAACTTCTGTGAAAGTTTGTGATTGTGCAGTAATATACATGGAACTTTTTCATTAGCACACATTCTTGGTTTGTGTGCTATGTATGGGACTTATGTCAGTGCTGTAGGCTACACATTATGCAGTGTGATTACCTCTCCTTCCATTAACTTCTCAGATATATTAGCTCCAGTTTGCACCTGTCACATGACTTCACACAACTATACCGTCCTTTAGGCACCAGTGAAAATGACTTCAATGGGCATGTCTGATTGGAAATGTTAATCTTGCCATACTAAATGTATACAGTAACAGTTTACATTTAACAGGTGCAAAGGTCAATTTTTAAAATTTTCTAAGCTTCTTCCTTTGCACTTAAGTTGTTATTATCATTATTTTTGTTATTTGTCCTTGTATTATAACACGAAAAAGGAAGGATAATAGCTCCAGGTAATATTCATCAGGTGATGGTAAACGTTCCTGCCTCCAGCTAGGATGCCTGAGGATATAATAGATAAATTGGTTGGAAGGGGGGGGGATTTGGATACAAAGTCCATTCAGTCCTATAATGAAGGCCCTCTTTAAACCCCTATAGGGAAAAGGAGCATTTATTATTTTTTTCCTGCAGGAGCCTGGAAAGCAGCAGATCAGTGGATCACAGGCACAATATGGGCAGACATGTCCTCTGGTTTTCAACCTGTACCTCTGTAGGGCCTTCTGTTTGAAAGCCAGAGGACATGTCAGTGGACTATAAGAGTGCTCATGAGTGCACCCGCAGCCCATTGTAATAATAAGTCCATCTGCCGTTGTTGAAGACGGTATATGTAGTTTATCCATTCACAGGAATTTGTGAATGAATGACGCGGCTGATGCAAAATACCTACCTGTGACTGAATTTCCAAACCTAAAATTTAAATTTAGGCAAAAAAGGCAGGCAGATCAGTATATACAGAATTACAGCATATTAATGAATTCACCATAAAAAAACAGGTAAATAACGGTTCTATCTAAAGCAAACAGAAAAATTTAAATCAAAGTGAACATAAAACTGTATCAGTGAGTGAAAAATCAAATGTTAGATGTTTAGCTGCAGCGCATAGGTAGGCTTGGTGCACATTTGGTAACGGGTCACTATTCCTTTTGGGAAATACAGTATGTTGCCAACACATTTCAGTCTGATTAAAATGTTTAATAATGTTTAAGCATTGTTCTATATAGGATCAGTGTCAGTGTCACTAAATACACTAAATAAAGCTCATTGTAAAGGGCCATACACACGGGCCTAATATCAGGCGGCATCAACCGGTTAAATAAAAACTGGCCGACATTCAGTCCATGTGTATGGCAGCCGGTCTGACAGAAGCACTCTCAGATAAAGGCTAAGAGTGCTTACTGGAGTGTTCTGGCGGGAGGGCCGCCCCCTGTCAGAACACAATCGTTCAGTGGGGGAGATCGCTGTACTAACATTGCATAGTTCAGCCCGCTGGGTTGAAGGTAAAATAAACTGTTAGTGTGTACCAGGCTTAAACCCAAAGCAGTGTGTGTTTATGAACATGTTTGATTCATTGGAAACATCTGTATGTCAGCAACAGCCGTGGGCAAATGGGCAATGACCTTTCAGAGAGTCAGCACCAAGAAATATCTCTCAGACGACAATCAGCATCAAACCTGCCTTTGAAGTTTGAATTGAATTATCGGTACTGCACATGCAGGGAGAAGAAGTTACACAGCACAGGCTTCAGTAAACAAGCACACCCATCCCAAATGTGAGGAGCTGTGTGAATTCAGGTTGCAGTGCATTACAGAAAATCCAGATTCAAGTCCAATAAGCAAGCCTTTTGACAGAGTTGCAGAACTTGCTTCGTGGAATTAAAAGTCCACTGATTGCCATCAATCAGCTTACTTACACACTTTCTTGAAAGATGCTTTCATATAAAAGTCATATGTTTGTAACCTTTGTACAGTACTTGGAAAAAAATGGTCATTTTCAGAATCTTTATTCTGGCCTTAGATATAGTAAAAATATTAATTTAGTACATATAAGATGTCTTTTTTTCTCTTTCACAGCAAATAAGATTTTACATTCATTCGATTAATTGAACTGCCTGCCGTTCAGCTGCATCTCTTACAAACTGAACTCTGTACCTCATGTTCTAGAAATGGCCTTGCAAGAGATTTATATAAGAATAAATACTTTACAAGCATAACATATTTTTATCTCCCTTTTTATTCATTCCAAGATTATGTTTGCTATTGCAGCTGCTACTTACCATTGAGCGAAGCTGATAAGAATACAGTTAACCATTATTCCCCTTTTGTCAGGAAAATTAAGGTGATACTAAACACACCAAACAACAGTTTAATTTACATTGTCCCTTCTATTTCTGTATAATCCTATGCAGAATATGGCACTGTAATTATTTTAATTAAAAAACATCTAAGTACTTTTTGCCTAATCGATATACAGCTGTCATATGACCCAGCCTTTCTGCAGGGAAACATAAGCAGGAGAAGCTTCTAGTCTTCTGCTTCTGTTCAAAATAAAAAAAAATAAAAAACAGCCTTTAGAATACTGAGTAAAAAGAAATAATTAATATCAATAAACTGTTTTAAATTGTCATACAAATATATATTTTGGATCAAATCTTTATTATTTTTTGGCAATAACATGGTGTGAGCAGATTTCTGCCAGTCACAGGCTGTGTTACACCCCTTCAGGCTGTTTCTTAGAATAGGAGGGAGGCGAGGCCTCCGTTAATCTACATGTAATATCTCACCCCATTGTGTTAAGCTGGTTAGTGGGCATGGAGGAGGAGGGAGGGAGTGGGCTGTCATTTACCACTGTGTATATGCCCTTATGACTCTATGGCCACATGGACTGCTCAGATGTGATGAAGAGGAAATGTTCAGCATAGAAGCTCACTGAAAACTGAGCATGTGCAGAGTTGGAACCACAGCTGCAAAATCACTTGCTAAATTGGAGACATGAACAGCACAGCACCAAGAAGTAATTGCCGAGTGGTCATCAGCTCCTGTGATCCATGATCTGACCTGCATTCTGCTATACAGTGTTTGATGCAGCTTGCCTCCTGATGCTGCTGTATCCTGATCTGCTGTTGCTGACTTTGGCTGATATTCTGACTATGCCTTATGCCTGCTCTCTTGGAACATCTCCTGCCTGCCTGTTATTGTCCCTGGCTGGCATTTTGACTGTGCTCCTCCTTCTGTCTTGGTACCTCTGATGCCCAGTTGTTGACTTGACTCATCCTGACCTCAGCTCTTAGCTTTGCACCTGCAAGTTTCCTGATTAGACTTGGCCCAAGCATCTTCTGCAGCACAGCAGCTCCCAGACTGTCTTCTGATCTTCTTTTGTGAATGGACCCATCATAGGCAGCTTGTCTCCAACTTCAAGTAGAAGCGGATGCAGGAAATGGTAGGTAAGCATTTTCCTTCCCCATCTCTGTTCTGCTCTCTGTATTCTGTTTTATCTAAGGGACAATGATATTCTGTTGTTAATCTTTTCACTGCCTAAACATTTCATTGCCTTTGCAGACAATGATATGTACATGCCAATGTATTTTTTTGAAGCTTAACCCCTTCACGCCTAAAACAAATGTTAACGCCTAAGCACAATTTTGTAATTTTGACATGCGTTAGTGCAACCGTACATATCATCACAACTACTTTGTGCATCCAAGTGGATCATACTGGTTTTTTTAGGACAAATTGGGCTTTCATTTGGTGGTAAATGGTAATGGATATCTCCTGATTTTTTTTTTGTTATTATCAAAGGAAAACTGGCCTAAAAGTATAGTAAAAAAAAAAATCTTTTATTTTTAGCTGTATATTTCTTGCTATTACCATAACCTTTCACCAAAGAACAACCCAAAATAAATTCTCCTGCTCCTGACGATCACAACAATACCACATATGTGTTATGTTAGTTTTTGTGTGTACCCGTAGTACAGCCCAGAATCAATAGTGTGCATTTTGCTTTTTTTTCCTACCTAAAACACACTGACACTAATACTGACCTTTGACCCTGACCTTGAGCTTTGACCCGGACCTTGACCCAAACACTAACTCTGGCACTGACCTAGATCAAACCTTAATCTAGTTTTTTTTAATTACTATTTTTTTTTTAAAACACAGTTGTTTTTTTCTCTGCAAGCAGAAAAAGAGATACAATGTATCTCTCTTCTCCATGCAGAGAGAGAAAACATGGGGCGGGCTTCACAGTGACTGATCACTATGATAGCCAATCAGGTCACCCAATATCGGGAGTTCCAGGTCCCGATCATTAGTAAAGGTCCCAGGGCTCTTGGTGAGACCCCAGCCTCTGTGCTGGGAGCACGCTCTTAGCACAAAGACAGATAAGCAAATATGCGAAAAAAAGCCCAGTCCAGCGGGGCCACATATTTGCATACACCAAGGGATTAAAAAACACAGATGTAATACATAGCAACTTACCGATCTATAAATGTGGTGGTTACATTTGTTTTCTTTTTTTCTTTATTTTCACCTGGTTATCTAGCCTGTAACACACTCCCTGTGTTAGGGTGCCCCCACTATGAATGGAAAAGCAATGGAAACACCTATGGACTAACAATTCAAGCTAAAAGTGTAATTAAAGGCAAAACTTTTTTTTCATTTTGGATAGAGTAAGGCCCCTTTCACACTGGAGCGGTTTTCAGGCGGTATTGCGCTAAAAATATCGCCTGAAAACCGCCCCTAAACAGCCTCCGCTGTTTGTTCAGTGTGAAAGCCCCAGGGCTTTCACACTGAAGCGGTGCGCAGGCAGGGCGGTGAAAAAAGTCCTGCAAACCGCTTCTTTGGAGCGGGGAAGGAGCGGTGTATTCATCGCTCCTTCCCCGCTCCTGCCCATTGAAATCAATGGGACAGCGTGGCTTTACCGCGGCAATACTGCGGCTATAGCCGCGCTGTACGAGGGATTTTAACCCTTTTTCGGCCGCCAGCGGGGGGTAAAACCGCACCGCTAGCGGCCGAATACAGCTGCAAGAACGACGGTACAGCAGCGCTAAAAATAGCGCTGTTGTACCGCCGACGCCCCCACTGCCCCAGTGTGAAAGGGGCCTAAAGGAATATTATAACCCCTGTCGTTTTTTTGCCATCTGTGTCCCATAGGGGAGATTAACCTTCACTTCCTGTACCATAGCCAAACAGGAAGTGATAAGAAATCCCTCCAAAGTGAGGGAATCCCAGGACAGCACCAGAACTGGTGTCCTCATTGGAAGATTTCCCCTCTATTAGTGTTCTGGTGACAACCCAAAATTTGGGATTTTCTTTTACTTTCACTTTCAATGATAATGGTAAACAGGGCAAATAGAGAGAGTGAATCTCCTAAAAAGGGGCACAGACATTAAAAACGGACAGGGTCCCCAAAAAAATCCCAAATTTGCAGAGATTTTCTCTTACTTCCTGTTTGGTTATGGGACAAGAAGTGAAGGGAAATCTCCACAATGGGACACAGATGGTGAACAAAAATCTTACAGGGGTTATAATTCTCTATTTAAAATGAAAAAAAAAAAAATCTTATAGTTCTATTTTAAAATATTTTAAAAATGTTTTCTTTTGTTTTTATTGTATTTTTCTTAGAAACCAATTCCTGGTCTAGATGACCAAGGGCTTCCATTACCTTAAAAAACTTTGCATTCATAGTTGTTTTTTAACTATCCTAAATATTCATTTACATTTTGTCATATTATGGGTGGGCAGTAATACCAACTTGAATTTGAATATATCATTTGAAAAATACAGAACCTTGGGTTTGGGAGCTTCTAGGCACAGAAGAAAAGGTTTTAAGGTACTAGCAGTCATTAATATGTTACAGACATGTTACTTTTGTTGCTAATTAAAGTAGAACTATAAACAAACCTTTTTAAAAAAATTTGGATAGAGTAATGGAGGGTTATAACCCCTGTCATTTTTTTTTCACTATCTGTGTCCCATTTAGAGATTTCCCTTCATTTCCTGTTCCATAGCCAAACAGGAAGTGAGAGGAAATCCCTGCAAATTAAGGGAATCACTTGGGGACCCCCAGCACACCAGAACTAGTGTCCCCATTGAAAGATGTCTTCTCTATTATTTTTCTGGGGACAACCCAAAATTGGGGATTTTCTCTTACTTTTACTTTCAATGATAATGGTAAATGGGACAAATAGAGAGGGGGAATCCGAAACTAAAAAAAAAAAAGTTTTGCCTTTAGTTGTATGTAGCACCTTCTAGTTAGATAGGTGCTAGAGTGAGGATTTTTCTGGAGAGTAGGAAAATTTATGCAGGCCTAGCTGGTGGCCAGGCCTCTTTGTTTTCATTCTGGGCTGGGAGTGGCCTAGAGGAGGGCTGAGTGACTCACAGGTAGCATCACTGTCACTTCCCTCTTCCTTCTAGAAAGTGCAGGTAGGAGAGGAGGGGAGGAAAGGTGGAGCTGCCTGGGGTATCTTGAGCCTTGACCAATCCCCAACTTGGATTGGCAGGGGGCAGGCCTCCCTAAATACCTGGATTCAGCCTAGCTGGGGAGGAGATGTCGGGTGGAAGAACTGGAGTGATAGAGTGTCAGGTAAGTACTTACCGAGGCCAAGATGCCTAGAGCGATTCCCCCTTGCGACTAAGCGCAGTCCGCCCCCTGGAGGTGGAACAGGGAGTGGATGGCACGAAGAGGCACAGGCTACCAGCAGGTTGGATGGGACTTGCGTAATACTCCTTGAAGGGTCCTGGTAGATGTGCAGAGACTGGCAATTCAGAAAGTCTGAAACAGGCTGAGGATAAAACACAAGGTTAGCAGGCAGATCCGGGACACAGGCAGAGGGTCAAGCACAGGAGAAAGCAGGTAAGTCCAGGTCACAAGCAGAAGTTCAGGCACAGGAGATAGCAGGTAAATCCGGGTCACAAGCAAGGGGGTCAAACACTGAAGACAAGGCAGAATCCGTATAAACAAGCCGTTGGTCGGGTCCAGGAGAAGAACAGAGTAGTCAGGGACGATCCGGGTCAAGCAGTGATTCAGTAGGCAGGAAACAACTCAGACAGGAAGCTGAAGACAAACCAGCAACCTATCTGAGCACCTGAGTGTCTTTAAATAGGCAGCCAGAGAATCACTTTGAGCGTGTGCTAATACGAACGCGCGCGCGTCGTGCCATTGGGCCACGAGCGCCGCATCGTTCTACTGCGCATGCGTTCGTTCTGGAAACCCATTCGGCCAATACAGCCGGGTTGATTATTTCTCTGACAGAGTGTGGAGGCTGTCGGAGCCCAGAGGGACCTTCCCAGTCTGGGGGGGTGACCTTGGACTGGGGCTCGGGGGCATTCAGGAGGTGTGAAATGTTCCTGGAAGAGAGGCACAAGAGAGAGCAAGTTGAGGACAGCTCAACACTGCTAAGAGACTCCAGGGAGGACAACTGGTCACAGCAAATGAAGTGCTGGTGAGTGAGGCGCAGTCGGGAAGACTAGGGAGGGATGCCTGAGAGAACTGGGAGATTGCAGTTTGAGATGGGTGCAGAACCAAAAGAAGACTGTGGGAAGGGCAGTGGAAAGAGGTCATTGCAGTCAGGCTGGCTGGCAGAGCCTGCAGAGGAAGGGAAAAGCTAGCACCTGAAATATTTCTACACCACAGGGGCCCGAGGTCCCTGCCCGCAAAAGGCAGTTCACTGAGGCCTGGCTGAATTAGTGTCAGGCCTGCCTGCCTGTAGTTCTAGCTAGTCTGGTGGAGTTACAGTTTGCAGCAAGTAAAATGCTGGAGAAGTAACAGTGTGTAGCAAGTGAAGTGCTGGCGGAGGAATAGTCTTAAGCAAGTGTGTGCTGGAGAGAAGACCAGGGCCGTCTTTAGCGCAGGGCAAATGGGGCACTTGCCCTGGGCCCAATCTTTGTTGGGGGGCCTGCGCTAGCCGTGAATTGGGGCCCCGATCACAGTTTTGCAGAGCGCACAGAGGACACGAGAGGACACGAGAGGATGTATTCTGCGCTAGCCAGCTGAGAGGGGCGGGGCCGGGAGCTCCACTGACGCTCTGACCCTGCCCCCTCTATACTGGCTGGTGAATACAGAGGTCCGGGGGCGGGGCCGGAAGCTCCAATGACACTCCCACTCCGATCACTGGCTCTCACTACAGGCGCTCTATTCCCAGTACACAGGCTGCACGTGGGCGGGGTCAGAGCATCAGTGGAGCTCCTGGCCCCGCCCCTCTCAGCTGGCTAGCGCGGAATACATCCTCCCATGTCCTCTGTGTGCTCTGCAAAGCTGTCATCAGGGCAACAATTCACGGGTGATGTGGGCCCACCCAACAAAGCATCAGTGGAGCTCCCAGCTGCTTTAGTGAGAGCAGAGAGTGGAAGCCCCGCCCACAGTCCTAAAGGTATGTAGTAAGCTTGGCTGGCCAGGTATGTCCTTACAACCATAGAATGCCTGACTGTTTAAACCCTAAGCTGTGGTATTTAACTGTAAAGCTGTGCATTGCTGAAAGTTCTCTGACCATCCCCTGTATAATGTCTGCAGTCTTTGATTGTCTCCTGCAGTATGTCTGCAGTCTCTGAGTGTCTCCTGCAGTATGTCCGCAGTCTCTGATTGTCTCCTGCAGTATGTCCGCAGTCTCTGATTGTCTCCTGCAGTATGTCCACAGTCTCTGGTAATCTCCTGCAGTATGTCCGCAGTCTCTGAGTGTCTCCTGCAGTATTTCTGCAATCTCTGATTGTCTCCTGCAGCATGTCCGCAGTCTCTGGTAATCTCCTGCAGTATGTCCGCAGTCTCTGAGTGTCTCCTGCAGTATGTCCGCAGTCTCTGAGTGTCTCCTGCAGTATTTCCGCAGTCTCTGAGTGTCTCCTGCAGTATTTCCGCAGTCTCTGAGTGTCTCCTGCAGTATTTCCGCAGTCTCTGAGTGTCTCCTGCAGTATGTCCGCAGTTTCTGAGTGTCTCCTGCAGTATGTCCGCAGTTTCTGAGTGTCTCCTGCAGTATGTCCGCAGTCTCTGATTGTCTCCTGCAGTATGTCCGCAGTCTCTGATTGTCTCCTGCAGTATGTCCGCAGTCTGATTGTCTCCTGCAGTATGTCCACAGCCTCTGAGTGTCTCCTGCAGTATGTCCGCAGTCTCTGGTAATCTCCTGCAGTATGTCCGCAGTCTCTGATTGTCTCCTGCAGTATTTACACAGTCTCTGAGTGTCTCCTGCAGTATTTACACAGTCTCTGAGTGTCTCCTGCAGTATGTCCACAGTCTGATTGTCTCCTGCAGTATGTCCACAGTCTCTGATTGTCTCCTGCAGTATGTCCGCAGTCTCTTGTAACCTCCTGCAGTATGTCCGCAGTCTCTGATTGTCTCCTGCAGTATGTCCGCAGTCTCTGATTGTCTCCTGCAGTATGTCCGCAGTCTCTGAACCTCTCCTGTAGTATGTGTATTAATGTGCCCCATTACTTGCTCAAATTTTTGGGATTACTCCACTGCTCATTGAGAGGTAATGATGTGCATGAACCTCTAGCAACCAATCAGCAAACAGTAGTGATCTGCTTTAATCTCTAGCAACCAATCAATAAGTGCTAATGATGTGCTGTAACCCCTAGCAACCAATTAGTGAGCGCTAATAATGTACATTAACCTCCAGCAACCAATCAGCAAGCAGAAATTATGTGTTGTAACCTCTAGAAACCAGCCATTGAGCAGTAATGATAGGCTGTAACCTCTGGCAAACAATTGAAATCGCTGCGTGATCTGCTGCAGTAAACTGATTTTGAGTCTACCTGCTATTTTTTGTATGTCTCAGAATGGAGGGGGGGCCCCCCAAGAAAATGTTTGCCCAGGGCCCAATTAAAATTAAAGACGGCCCTGGAGAAGACTGGAGTGTATATACCAGTGATATACCAGTGATGGCGAACCTTGGCATCCCAGATGTTTTGGAACTTCATATCCCATAATGCTCAACTACACTGCAGGGTGCATGAGCATCATGGGAAATGTAGTTCCAAAGCATCTGGGATGCCAAGGTTTGTCATCACTGATATATACTAAAGTGTATATAGAAGTCCCAAGCAAGTTGCACTGAATGTTGCCGGGCATCCAATAATTTCCTTATACTCATCCAAGTCAATAAAAAACAAACAACCCCATGATTAGTGGGTCAAACACTATCCATAGATTGGCAGATCCTGCTTCTCTGAACAATGAGAGCAATACACTCTTCTATATGGGAGAACTTTGAGGTCTCCACCCATAACACAAGTGGACACTAATGAGAGGTACTTAATGAGGGAGTGGGGTGCTCCTCACCCAAAAGGATTTGGTCAGAATCCATACAATAGACAAACAAAATATTTGGGGGGCACACCCTAAAAGATGCATTAAAGATGGGGCAGCCATAAGACCATACAGCAGAACAAAATATTACAGCGCACACATGCAAAAAGACATAAGTTCTCCCATATAGAAGAGTGTATTGCTCTCATGGTTCAGAGAAGCAGGATCTGCCAATCTATGGATAGTGTAGGACTCACTAATCATGGGGTACTTTGTCGCAGTAAGTGGGCTTAGCACCATATAGCAATATGGTGTGACCAAATCCCCATATTTTTTTATAATGTTTTTTTGAAAATGTTCAGGTGTTTTAAACTACCCTTGCTGCAGAAAAAAGTCTTTTTTGCATGTGTGCGCTGTAATATTTTGTTCTGCTGTATGGTCTTATGGCTGCACCATCTTTGATGCATCTTTTAGGGTGTGCCCCTCAAATATTTTGTTTGTTTTTCCATTCCATTTGTTTTTTTACATTCAGCAACCCCTACGGGGGCATGACTACATATACTTTTATCACTTTGACAAAGTTGTAGATTTAGGTAAAAATTGAGACATGTATGCTTCCTTTTTATGAGCCTGTTAGTATTTTGGATATCCAGTGCATGCTGTCCTAGTTCCAAAAGACTCTAAACGTCACGATAAACCTAGAGAGGTCTGAAATAAAAACAGGAAAAAATAATATTTACACTTTTCTGACATCTCACTTTTTGCTTAACAAGGTCATCATTGCAAGGCAGATCATTAGTTGGATCTAAGCCCTGAATACTAATGCTTGAGGAGAAATTTGACTAAAAAAATGACATCCCGACACGCAGAGTTTGGATTAAGGGCAGGCACATCCCTATCCAACCATTTCTTTTACATGAATAATTTAGCTTTTTAGAAGAGATAATTAGGAGTCATTTCTCACAGTGTGCTTTGAAGTCAATGATATGTCAAAAAATTCATAGGTTTTCCTGATTTGGCTCCCTGAATCATTTACCTTTTTCTTCTATCTACTCCGAGTACAATTAGCAGCAACTGGACCTTTTTTAGATGTCTAATTAATATTAACTACTATGGAATAGTGTCCAAGTCCATTAGAGGACGGATACATTTGATCGTTAACTTTATGTCATTAAGCATACTATTTCTGTACTGTCAGGTCATGGCAATATCCTAACATGCTCTGCCGATGATCTGAAACCTATTATAATTTCCACAGGCTGAGGTCCATATATGGGAAAATTAAAGCAAAATGAATGACAGTCGTAGAATGTAGAGCAATGGTGGGAATCCAGTAATAATATGGGAAACTGCTCTTAAAATGTATTTCTAGGTAAAATAAGGAGCAACACACGCATAGGAATATAGAAGAGGGGTTGCAGAATAAAGACCAATGGGGTCCATCGAATCTGCCCCATTTTTTAAATGTATTTATTTTTTTATTCAGTATTTTTTTAGCTTTTTTGCCTGAGTATACATTAGATTCAATGGCGGCTGCTGCTCAATATTTTGGGGGGCTGCCCCCCCGGAGGGAGATGGACAGCGCCAATCAGTGCCCCCGCACGGGAGAGGGATGGCAGCGATCAGTGTCCTCCCCCCTGCAGGATACCGACTGCAGCAATCGGTGCCCCCTGCGGGAGATGGATGGTGGCGATCAGTGTCCTCCCCCCTGCAGGATACGGACTGCAGCGATCGGTGCCCCCTGCGGGAGATGGATGGTGGCGATCAGAGGCCTTACCTTAGAAGCCGGCCGAACAGGAAGTGGGTCCTGATCTGATTGGCCAGGAGTCCTAAGAGTTGTCTTCCTGCTTCTCCTCCCGGCCAATCAGGAAGTGGGTCTCATCCCTGTCTGGGAGGAGGAGCAGGAAGACAAGTCTTAGGCGAGCAGGAAGACAATAGCGAATATTAATTTGTTATTGTCACACAAATGGGTGGGCTCAGGGTGCAGTGCTCTGCTTCCCGAGCCCAGCCTTTTTTGAAGCCAATTAGAGCCTCAGGCTCTAATCATGTGCTTAAAAAAAAACCCATTGGAATCCATGCATCTGGCGCCTTGTATTTAAGTTAGGGGCCGGGTGCATGGATAATGGGGGGCGGCGCCCCTGCGCTCCTAACGGATGAGCCGCCACCGATTCGATTTATGTATGCCCAAAGCATGTTTGAATCCACTTAGGCTCGGTTCACACCTATGCATTTTTTAACCACTTCAGCTCCGGAAGGTTTACCCCCTTCATGACCAGGTCATTTTTTGCGATACAGCATTGTGTTACTTTGACCGACAATTGCACAGTCCTGCGACACTGTACTCAAATAAAATGTTTGTCCTTTTTTCCCCACAAATAGAGCTTTCTTTTGGTGGTATTTGATCACCTCTGCAGTCTTTATTTTTTGCGCTATAAACAAAAAAAAGACCGACAATTTAACAAAAAAATATATTGTTTACTTTCTGCAATAAAACATATCCAATAAAAAATTTAGGCCAATATGTATTCTGCTACATATTTTTGGTAAAAAAAAAATCCCAATAAGCGTATGTTGATTGGTTTGCACAAAAGTTATAGCATCTACTAACTATGGGATATATTTACTTTATGGAATTTTTTGTTTATTTATTTATTTTTTACTAGTAATGGCGGCAATCAGCAATTTATTGCAGTACTGCGACATTGCGGTGGACAAATCGGGCACTAAGTGACAGTTTTTTGGGGACCAGTGACACTAATACAGTGATCAGTGCTAAAAATATACACTGTCACTGTACTAATGACAATGGGAGGGAAAGGGTTAACATCAGGGGCGATCAAAGGGTTAAACAAACTGGAAAATTCTGAAAAAAACTCCAATAATTGCAGTCTCACTGTGCCCGTCAAATGTAGCCACTGTGCCATCAGTTGCAACCACTGTGCCCATCAAATGCATCCACTGTGCCATCAATTGCAACTACTGTGCTCATCAAATGTAGCCACTGTGCCATCAGTTGCAGCCACTGTGGCCATCAAATGCAGCCACTGTGCCATCAATTGCATCCACTGTGCCCATCAAATGTAGCCACTGTGCCATCAGTTGCAGCCACTGTGGCCATCAAATGCAGCCACTGTGCCATCAATTGCAACCACTGTGCCCATCAAATGCAGCCTCTGTGCCATCCATTTCAACCACTGTGCCCATCAAATGCAGCCACTGTGCCCATCAAATGCAGCCACTGTGCCTGTCAAATGCAGCCACCACACCATCAAATGCAGCCACCTGCCATCAATTACAACCACTGTGCCCATCAAACGCAGCCACTGTGCCTGTCAAATGCAGCCACTGTGCCTGTCAAATGCAGCCACTGTGCCCATCAAATGCAGCCACTGTGCCATCAGTTGCAACTACTGTGCTCATCAAATGCAGCCACTGTGCCATCAATTGCATCCACTGTGCCCATCAAATGTAGCCACTGTGCCATCAGTTGCAGCCACTGTGGCCATCAAATGCAGCCACTGTGCCATCAATTGCAACCACTGTGCCCATCAAATGCAGCCTCTGTGCCATCCATTTCAACCACTGTGCCCATCAAATGCAGCCACTGTGCCCATCAAATGCAGCCACTGTGCCTGTCAAATGCAGCCACCACACCATCAAATGCAGCCACCTGCCATCAATTACAACCACTGTGCCCATCAAACGCAGCCACTGTGCCTGTCAAATGCAGCCACTGTGCCTGTCAAATGCAGCCACTGTGCCCATCAAATGCAGCCACTGTGCCATCAGTTGCAACCACTGTGCCCATCAAATGCATCCACTGGGCCATCAATTGCAACCACTTTGCCCATCAGATGCTGCCACTGTGCCATCAATTGCAACCACTGTGCCCATCAAATGCAGCCACTGTCCCATCAAATGCAGCCACTGTGCCTGTCAAATGCAGCCACCGTGCCATCAAATGCAGCCACCGTGCCATCAAATGCAGCCACCGTGCCATCAATTGCAACCACTGTGCCCATCAAATGCAGCCACTGTGCCTAGCAAATGCAGCCACTGTGCCCATCAAATGCAGCCACTGTGCCCATCAAATGCAGCCACTGTGCCATCAGTTGCAACCACTGTGCCCATCAAATGCAGCCACTGTGCCCAGCAAATGCAGCCACTGTGCCCATCAAATGCAGCCACTGTACCTCAATTGCAACCACTGTGCCCATCAAATGCAGCCTATGTGTCCGTCAAATACAGCAACTGTGCCCATAAAATGCAGCCACTGTGCCCATCAAATGCAGCCATTGTGACCCCAGCACCCCCCCCACTCGCTCGCTGTCTAAGCGGCACTTACCCCATCTTGGATCTTGGTGGCGAGTCAGGCAGAGGGTGACGGGGGCGAGCTGTGGGACGGGCAGCGGGTCAGGCATGGCTCCTGTGTCCTCCATGCTTTCTCCATGCTTTTCCTTCTGCTAGGCATTCAATAGGAGCTACTGTCCTTTCAGCCAATCAGGTGACGGGTATCAGACCTGAGTGGCGGAGAGGTGGTTCATATGCTTTTCTAACACACCTGGGTGGGCTCTGAGCGCAATGCTCTGCGCTCTGAGTCCACCCTATTTTGAAGCCTATTAGAGCCTGTGGCTCTAATCAGATGCTTCAAAAAAACACCCCCGCTACTGTATTTCTGGCACCTGGCATCCTAAAAGGGACCAGATGCCTGAATAGGGGGTGGCCGCGACCATGGATAGAATCATGGTATGCATGAATCTATATATTAAGCATATAGGGGTGGCCGGGAGAGAGGGGGGCACCTGGGCATCCCTAATGGATGGGCCGCCACTGCTGCTTTGCATCTTTTCCTCTGCTGTTTACTCTCTATGTCTAAGGACTACATATCCCATGGTACCTTGCTGCCAGCATGCAGTGATTCCTGCACTGACTCACTCCGCCTCCTGAAACTCTTCCTCTCAGCACCTCTGTATTCCAGATGGCAGGCTCTGTGAGATGTGTGACACAGCAGTGCCTACCCACAGGACATATGAATATTTGGCATAGAATTCCAGGAAGTAAATGTGTGAGGATCGTCACAATGTAAGTTGACAATCTTCAGATTCCGATTAATAGAAGTAGGCTAGAAATAATTGAAATACAAGGTGGAATAACTCAAATTCAATTTTGACTATAGATACGTTTTATGTGGCTTCTTAACTGCTTCTGTGATTGGTCACAGTGATCATATGGTAACGGCAGTGGGCCGGTACACACTCTGATAGAAATCATGAGGCCCCGTTCAGCCTACCTGACGGGGCCCCCTTCAGCCCCACCCCTTGTCCCACCCCTGGCTCCCCCTTCAGCCCCACCACTGGCCCTGCCCCTGGTCCCTCCCCAGACCCCGCCTTGAAACAAAGTGCAATGCTGCCAATGCCATAATCTGCATGTGCTATCTGCAGAGACAAGAGTACCATCTATGTAGCAGATCTTGTCTGAATCACTCCAAGCAAGCGCACACCTATATTAGGCACTGGCAGCCCCACGAACCGCTTCCTCTCCGTTCCTGCTGCTGTCTGGACAAATGTCAGCTGAGCTGCTTCCTCTGCTGCTGCCACCCCCATTCGCCTCACTGCTTCTTCTCCAGTCTCAGGCCAAGTGGAGAACAGAGCTGAGCGTGAGCGTCATGAGCAGAGGAAGGTAAATCACTCCGCCAGGGAGGGCAATATGCAGGCCGGGACTTGAACCAAGATTAACATGCGGAGGGGACGCGTAATTGTGCCCAAAATAGAAGAAATAGTCCCTCCCACACACCCACAAGAACATCATTACAAAGGGACCTAGAAGGTGGAAAAACACACCCATATAAGGTAGGCGGAGCAGAGCTGGGGGAGGCTTGGATGGACTGGTTGAAAGACTTTTTTTTATTATGCACTTTGTTCAGATTTCCCAGCCCCCCCCTGCTGAGCCAAGGATGCTGGGCCCGATACAACAGGGCCGGTTGTACTGGCTTATCAGCAGGCCTGGGTACACAGGTCTGTCATCGGGTGGGGACGTCATATTATATCCACCCAGGATGATAGAGTTCCCCCTGACCTTCTGTAAAATGAGCTCTATTATCCTGGGTGGACGTCATAGGATGTCCTCCCAGGTTTGCACCTTGTGCGCACCCTATCAGACACAGCGGATGAAAAAACCAATGTACCGACCCGCTGCCGACCCGCTCACTATGACCAATCACAGCAGATCACATGACAATTGTACACAATGAATGTACACAATGAATAGCTTTGATTCATGCAGCAGCCAATCCCTGACAACGTCCTATCGTGGCGAAAGGCGTAGGGTGGGCCTGTAATCGTGACGTCATCACGTTTGTCTCTCTGGAGATCGTAGCTTGATGATACAGCAACCAGCAGGCGGAGGAAGCTCGGGGAGATGCCGCTACTTTTGTATACATAACGCGCTAACATCAGCTTCATCTTGTAAGTGCAAACCTATTTGATCTTAATAAATCATTTTTAGTACATACTGCACTATGGGCACAATACTCTTTTATGTCTCTGAGTGATAAGGATCCAGCTGATCAGGATATCCGTTTAGGTTTTTGGGAGATCCAATTCCCTGGGCTTGGTGAGACCGCCAATGCGGTCATCCCTGCGGGTAAGGAGACTACATACTCACTCTGGGTGCATAACCTGTTTGGAAGAAGGGCCTCCACTTTTTCTCTTCACGGTGTCAAGCTGTTTCACTTGCATGGATATTTGTTACAATTATCTGAGACTTTATTTGCTGGATTTTTTTTGTTTTTGCTATCACACAACCATTATGAGTGTTTTTTTTGTATACCCTGTGATTACCATCATACATATTTTTTTTTTTTTTATGTTTTGTCATTTTATTTTCTGTGACATTTTGCTTCAATACTCATGACAATTATTATTTGTCATTTATAGGCTTTACAGAATTCTTTATTTTTTCACTTGGTTTATAGGATTGCTCTTGTCATTTTCCCTATTTTGATATTTAGGGACCTTGCCTTAGTTTTCCTTTTACACTTTTTTACCACTACTGAATGCTCATTTATTTGGTTTTTGTCCCCTTTTTCCCTGTTTTTGAGGTATAGGGACTTTGCCTTAGTTTTCCACTTATATTTTTAACTACCACTGATTGTTATTTCATTCAGTTTTTCACTTTTGGACTAATACAATTAGCGCCACACCCACCCCACATTTTACACTGATTTGAGTTTTGTATTTAGGACTTTTGGTGTCGGCAGCTTCATATATATCAATTCTATATTTTTTTTCATATACATTTAAATTTTCAAGCGCAGCGTTAACCGTTCGGTTTTTCTACCATCATGCCATTCATTGTGCACTATTGTGTTGATCTCTGTGGTTGGTCACTGTGATCACATGGTACAGACAGGGCCAATCACAGCCCATCTATATTATGTGCTTAGCTGTGGCCAATCACAGCTAATCACAATAGTAAATATAAAGGGAAAAAAACGCGCTAAAAAGCAATTGTAAATGCTGAACTGCAGCTGCAACAAAAAAACACTAATATCAGTGTAATAAACTAAAGCAAATAAAATAAGTGCGCAGTCAGATGGTCACAGATATAAATTCATGTGTTACTTACATAAATGAATAAATAAATATATGCTGTGAATAATTGATAAATCAAATACCAAAATCAGAAAGTGCTTATAGGTAAATAAACTCCAATAATAAATTGAGTGCACAATAGGTGATCAAACGTGTAAATAAATATATATGGATGAATCAAATTTCATAAATTATAAATGAAATCAAAAGTGAATATAAAAATGGGAAAAGTGAGTAGAGTCCATTCATAAGAAACTCAATGAAGGCGCATCAGTCCCATGAAGGAAAAGTCACATATCCACAGTTCATTGAGAATAGCCAGTGTGGGTGAAGGAAAGAAGAAGGTGGTGTGAAGGGATATCCAGGCAAACAGTGAATCCGGAGGACACTATACGCTAGGGCGCTAGGGCAGCTATTGGCTACTGGCTATGAACTTCCTTGTTTTATTCCAGTCGTACGTCATCACGTACGAATTTGACGGACTTTGGTGGATTGTGTGTAGGCAAGTCCGTTCATTCATAAAGTCCGTCATAAAGTCCGTCAAAAAGTCCGCCAGGCAAAGTCTGCCGTAAAGTCCACTCGTGTGTACGCGGCATTAGGGTGGTGCTGATTGTCACACATATCATTTTCCATCATCATCATCTCCTCTGCTGCCACTTCCAGTAATGTCTCCTCTCTACTTCCTCCCGACTCACCTCGAACCCGGGTGAGGAGAGCTGTCCCTGCAGAGGGCTGTATCTGCACGCACACAAGACCTTGCTATTAGGGAGGTCCACCGCTTTTGGTAAGGGTCCATCTATAGTGTCCTCCGGATTCACTGTTTGCCTGGATATCCCTTCACACCACCTTCTACTTTTCCTTCATGGGACTGGTGCGCCTTCATTGAGTTTCTTATGAATGGACTCTACTCACTTTTCCCATTTTTATATTCACTTTTGATTTCATTTATAATTTATGAAATTTGATTATTCTCTATATATTTATTTACACGTTTGGTCAACTATTGTGCACTCAATTTAATATTGGAGTTTATTTACCTATAAGCACTTTCTGATTTTGGTATTTGATTTATCAATTATTCACAGCATATATATATTTATTTATTTATTCATTTATGTAAGTAACACATGAATTTATATCTGTGACCATCTGACTGTAAGCGCACTTATTTTATTTGCTTTAATCACAATAGTAAACACTGAATGTGCAAACACTGTCAGTCATCGGCTCTATGCTCAGGGATCTCGTTTTGGTTCGGGTTAGTGACAGGAAGTGACGTCCGTAATTACCCAGAAGCCTCTACACATCTCGCATACACACGAGTCATCAGGAAGCGTTAGAGTGGTTATCCCTATATGAATCAAAGGCAAAACTTTTTCTAGGCTCTGGTGAGTGACCATTTTAGAAGGTGGAGGTGGTACATGTGAAAAGTCATTGTTACAAAGCATGGATGAAAATTGAAGCACATGAACACATTGAATACATATGACAAATGGCAATGGACATTGGGGATCAATATCATATGTTTATGGTTTAATATTGTGATAGATTACACTTTATAATAATTGGCACTTTATTGTCACGTTGCACTTTATAGATTTAAAGAGCTAGGTTTTATATAAGGTATTAACACTTATTAGTGGTAACATTGTATGAGCACTTGTTTGGATTAGCACAGTTACATCATTTGAATACATTTTTCGTAAATCTATGGTATAGGATATTTTAACTGCAGCAGATCAATTTTGTAATATAACATTATATATTTTTTATACATATATATTTTTTGCGCCGGTGACACTATTTCACAGATTTCAGTTCTTACTTCTGCATATTTTCTTTCAACTTTGAGAACTGTCATCACGGACCCAGTTCTGAGTAAGCATTGCTGTATTTTCATTCAAGCCTGCTACAAACCTTAGACCTGCATATACATGTGGCCAGTTCAATCACTTTAGAGCCACAGGAAATCACAAATATGATGTCTGCCAGAAACTACCAATCTACCACCCACAAGTTTGATCGACCATCAGAGTTTGGTCAGTTGTGAAGCAAAGAAAACAACTGACAGCTTCAGTAAAGTTTAGGAAATATTAAGTTGAAATGGGAAAAAACTACAGAAGTTGTAAGTAATCCAAATTTTGTTTTTGTTTTTGCGCAATTTTGAAAAAATAAAATTGAGTTTGATCACTCATCAAATTACCAGCTTTAGACTTCCCTAAGACTAACTTCTCCTCTCACCACAAGCAAAAACTCTTAGCTCACGTTCACATTGGGCTGATTTGGCATGCGATTTGACATGTCAAATCGCATGCCAAATCAGCAGCTGTTCCCGGCAATAGCACCATCTGAATCAGTGCGGCGCCGACTTTGCAGCACCACACCGATTCCAAAAAGTAGTTTCTGTACTACTTTTAGTAACTTCGGGGGTGAATTGAATAGACAACTGTGCATGAACCCGCACAGATGTCTGTCAAATCACCCCCCTCCCCGAAGTCAGATTGCATTGACAGTTAGAAATCGTGCGAGTTCAGCTGATTGTAGACTTTTGTATGTATCTTATTTGTTATGGTCAGACAGAGACTAAAATAATAAAAAAAAAATGTATATACAATATACGTATTGTATATGGGCATATGTGTGTATAATATATATTTGTAGTTTAAGCCCAAAGTTTGGCTTAAATGTCATGTTTATTCCCTCTTAAACTCCTTGGCGTTGAGCGCATGCAAATATGCGGCCTCTTGGCGGTCGGGCCTCTCCACCTATTTCTTCAGCCGTGGTCCGCAGGCCTGCATCTGCGCCTCTGGACCCAGCCTAAAGACAAATAGTGGTGGCACCGGCTCGCTTCCTCACACCAGCCGTGGTCCGTAGGTATAAGAACAGGCTAGGGTAGTATATAGACAGGCTATGGTAGTATATGGAAAGGCTAGGGTAGTATATGGACAGGCTAGGGTAGAATATGAACAGGCTGGGGCAGTATAGGGGCAGGCTAGGGTAGTATATAGACAGGCTAGGATAGTATAAAGACATTCTAGGGTAGTATATGGACAGGCTAGGATAGTATAAAAACATTCTAGGGTAGTATATGGACAGGCTAGGGTAGTATATGCAGAGTTTCCTTGTGCTGTAACGGTCCCTCCCTCTCCTCCTCCCCAGTCCTCCTCCATCCTCCAGTCTCCCTGTCTCCCCTCTGGATCACTCTGCTCAGTGGAAGATCGGGGGATCTCTGTGCTGGATCGGGGGGTGGGAGCTTGGTGATTGGCCGATCCACCCCCCGAGCAAGCCCCAGGAGCAGATTCTGCAGGAGACCAGCCGCAGAATCAGCCACATCAACAGCAGCTGTGTCAGATGTGCCCCCCCATCCTCCATGGGGTGTCTCTTCACTTCTCCCTGACCCCTCCTTTCATGACCTGCACTCACCTGGCGCCACCCCTGCTCATCAGATGCTGGAGCTTGTGTGAGAAAATTCCTCACGGCTCTATCATATGGACAGAACAAGGGAGGAGACTTGCTCTCACACTGATCTCCGACTGTCACTGAAGCATAGGGTACAGACTCAGTGGGGGTTCCGCGGCTGTGCGGGACAACACTGTGTCAGACAGCCTGGGACACTCTCACTGAGGCTGCACTTGGTGTGGATCCCACCCCACTGTTTACAAGTGCCCCTGACTAGTGTGCGCTCTAGGCCAGCGCCTACCTTGCCTATAGGTAGCGCTGGCCCTGGTTAGTGGTAAAAGTGTGGAAAGCAGAATGCACAGCTAGAAGAATCCTTGAAATCTTCTTTGTTTATAGTCCTGGTCTGCAGACATGCTGCTCTATACACTGCACGTGCAAACTGCAAACAAGGTGCATGCAAACAAAGCAATATTTACACTGACGTGGAAGTGTGATGACAACTCTCAAATTACAGAGAAATAAAAGGTTACAGCTGTTTGCTGTCCCTGGATATAATAAAATTGGTCATTTAAAAAAATAGATTTACCTTTAAACAAATTAGACCTGTATAACAAGTTTTGGAAAATAATCCTTACATAAATTTGGTAGTATCTGTTGTTTTATACCCCATATAATCTCTTCCTTTATACCACAATATACTCTAGAAGATTTTGAGATTATATTCTGTAAATCAATAACTGCTATATAAAACAACAATAATAATAATATTAGGGTGAGTACACCAGAAGAAAAATACATTTTTCATATTTATTTAAAGAGCAGCTCTCATGGAAAATGTATTGTAATCAATGTAACTTGGCTATTTCAGTCAATGATGACATTTAGTATAATTATTCCTCTTTTTATTTTTTACACATTTTATTTTCTTCTTTATGTAGCGCATCCCCTAAGAAGCAGCAAGTGAAATGGGATCCCCCACCCAGCGCAGCCAGGCACACCGAATTTCCACAGGCTCCCAGAGTCAGGAAACAGTCCAGTACTTTGGGTTTTTTTTGTATTTTATTGAGGGGATAAAACTTGGATGGGGAGTAGGGGTATTACTCCATTTTACCTCAGAAAAACTCTTCCGAGACAACTCTTCTATATACAGTCTATATATACTAATTCCTCTTCCTCCAGCACTTCACTTGCTTGCAAAAAAAAAGAAAAAAGACTCAGCTAGGATACTTTTGGTAAATCTGGCACAGCAGCCAGATCAAAGCAAAAACCCTTTACAGGCAGGGACCCCGGGCCCCTTTGGTTGTGTAGCAAAGTCCAGTTTCCAGCTTACATCCCTGTGGCTACTAATCCAAGCACCACCTTACAGGCACTACCATCCCGCCTGGCTGCAGCTGCCCCTTAGCTACCATCTAGCCTGACTGCCTACTACTCCACAGTCCTCTCAGACTGACACACTCTCTTTCTCCACAGTCCTCCCAGACTGCTCACTCACCAGCCCACCCAGGCTGACTTCTCAGGAGAACTCCTGGAGGTACTGACTCTCCCGCAGTCCTCTCCTTGCTCTTGTGCCTCCAGGAAGGATATCCGCTGTGTGTTGTGGAGGTTCCCTCAAGCACTCAAGCCTTAGGCCTTAGGTCATCCTCCACCAGACTAGGGGCACCCTCAAGGGCCACCGACAACCTCCTCAGCACTCCTTCTCTATCTTCCACCTGACTGCCCATGCTGGCATGACCCAGAGTATTTAAGAGATGCCCACCCCCTGCCAGCCCACTTTGCTGGGAATTGGCTTGGGCCCTCAATACTCCAAGCAGCTCCTCCTAAACCCCGCCCTCTACTTCTGAGAGCTTCTCCAGGGTTCCAGAGAGCAGGGGGAGTTACCAGAGGTGCTGCTTGAGTCACTTATCCCTGACCCAGATTAAACCCAGGCCTTGCTCTCAGCCAGACCACATTTTCCTACACTAACAACTGTGTTTCCTGTTACAACAAATGTACATCTAGTTCACTAGAGGGTGCTACATATACATTCACCTGCAAACTAAGCTTACTAGCAAAAGTGACAGAGACAGGTAAGGGACAAATTATAACACAAATAGAAGTGTTTACAACACCCACCTTTTGTTCAGTTTAAAGCTAACTTTCACACACAAAAAAAAAACACTTTGCACGATTGCAATTCTCCCCTCCAGAGAATAAAACAAACTATTTTTTATTTACCTTTAGAGTGGTATTAAACCCAAAAGCAAACATTTATTATATTGCAGCTTACTAATTCTTAAATGTGGTGGTTGCATTAGCTTTATTTTTAGGCTTTCTCTTATTTTTACCTGGTGACCTGGCCAGTTAGTCTGTTTTTCAACAGAACAAGCTCTCTTCCAGGTGGGTGTTTACATGGATGAGGCAAACCACTTAAAACTGACAGGGGAGATTAAAATGATCAACTTTTATTTATTCATGCAAAACCTTTATCCCAAAAGTTAAAAATCTGTTTGCTGTAACTGATTATAAAGTGTTAGCTGGGGTACGGCTCCAATTTATTCAGTGTATCCAAATCCACTAGTTCATCTAAGGTCGTGTACACACAAGCGGACTTCTCGACTGGACTGGTCCGATGGACCGAGTCCGGCGGACAATTTGACCGTGTGTGGGCATTCCACGGACCTGCAGCGGATTTTTTAGGTTGAAAATCAGACGGACTTTAGATTTGGAACATGTTTCAAATCTTTCCGACGGACTTGAGTCCGGTCGAAAAGTCCGCTCGTCTGTATGCTAGTCTGATGGACAAAAACCGACGCTAGGGCAGCTGTTGGCTACTGGCTATCGACTTCCTTATTTTAGTCCGGTCATACGTCATCACGTACAAATCCGTCGGACTTTGGTGTGATTGGGAAAGTCAGTCGGAAGTCCGCCCGTGTGTACGCTGCATAACACACTCCTCCTCCCAGAAGGACCATGCTTCTGTCTATAGGTGTCTTTGTTACACCTTCATCCAGAGTGAGGCACTCTAATACAGGAGGTGTGGTACTGACCAGATCACCAGGTGAAAATAGAGGGGAAAAGGCCCTTAAAGATAAAGCAGATGCAGCCACCACATCTATGATTGGTAAGCTACAATATATTACACATTTTTTTTTTGAGTTTAATACTGCTTTCATGTTTTCTTGTTTTCCATTCAATTGCCTAGGCGAGAAGGATGTTTCAACCCTTCTGCTGCCTCCTGGGATACCAACCTCACATATCCCAGGAAGCATTGCATTCCTCCATTCAGAAAATCCATAGCTACATGTAAACAGACATACCAGAAGATCTTTGTCTGCACATGGAACTGCATCAGTGGGGGCCTGGTTGCAAGAAAGAGGAAGAGACACAGTTGGTTCCCCATGAGGAAGATGGCAGCATAGAACGGGACCTATAGTAGGAGAGCAGTGCGAGGGAAGAAGAAAAAGGAGGATCCACTGGGCTTTAAAACATAATAGTACAGAGAAGAGCACCAAAGGTAAAAGGGAAACAGACCGTGCTGTACTGTTTTTACATTTTACAAAAGAACCCCTGTGCAGTTCCAGATCACCTAAATAATACATATCAGTGCTTCTTATTATCAAATGCAGCTCCTTCTTGTCTTTACATATTATCTGCTGTGGGTGGGCCTCTTTGCAGAAAATTGCTGGCCCCTCAATCCCCCTCCATAGTGCCATTTGCAGGATGAGCTGGTTGCTACAAGTGTGTGTGTCTTCCTGGGATAATGGTACTTTTGGATTTATCCATAATGAGTCCTTCAATGTGGTTGAAGAACAGTGAATGAGCAGTGAAGACTAAACCTTGTTCTTATATTGGGCTAATGCCCCCCTGATAGTTTTATAAGATCATATACAGTAGATTTTGTTAAACTTTGGTGTAAGTGTTTAGGGGCGCCCACTAGAAACATTTATGACACTTCAGGAATTTTATTTTTCAAATTCAATTTTTTATTGTTATAGAGCAGCAATCACCAAATTGCCCTTGGGGCATTATTTCCTCCACTGTCAGCAACAATGGGGCATAGTTCCTGCCACTGACACCGACAATGGGGTACTATTCCTCCCACTGACACCAGTAATGGGGCACTATTCCTCCCACTGACACCAATGATGGGGCACTATTCCTCCCACTGACACCAATGATGGGGCACTATTCCTCCCACTGCCACCAATGATGGGGCACTATTTCTCCCACTGAAACCAATGATGGGGCACTATTCCTCCCATTGACACCAATGATGGGTCACTATTCCTCCCACTGACACCAATGATGGGGCACTATTTCTCCCACTGACACCAACGATGGGGCATTGTTTCTCCCACTGACACCAGCAATGGAGCACTACTCCTCCCACTGATACCAACGATGGGGCACTATACCTCCCATTTACACCAATGATGGGGCACTATTCCTTACACTGACACCAATGATGGAGCACTATTCCTCCTTTGAAAGAGGACTCATTCTAGTCTACATACAAAAGTACCAATATCCCACTTCTGTCAGTCCAGTGCTATGACACACACAGACTAACTGTTAAGGGGGGTATTTCTTCGCACTTGAGAGAGATTTATGCTCACTTCCTGTTGTTGAGCTGTAAAGAAAAATCTCCTCAATAAGACCACAAAACTTATCCCCACAAACAAAAAAACTGACATGAATTTTAACAATTTTCTCCTCTTTCTTAAAAGGGAAGTATGTTTTTTTTTTTTTTATAGATTCATACTTGCCTAGGTGGATGCAGCATTGGTCCGATGCTGCATCTGTCCCCCCGGCATCTCTGCACTGAGAACCGAGCCACCAAACACCACCAATGGCTTGTTTCTCGCACCGCCCCAAGTGAAGAGCTGCTGACTGTCAGTCAACAGCTCTCCTGCTCTGTTCCTCCACGCTGATTGGAGTGCTGAGCTGTGGAGGGGCGGCGAGCGGCTGTCTCAGCCTCTCAGCGGCTCGCTGACTGGCTGAGACTGCCATCAGTCCAGGCACCTGGCGGATCCAGACTTCCGAAGTCGAGATAACGCGCTGCCTGGACTGAACTTGGTGACGTCATTGGAGAGCAGACTTCAGACGCTGAAAATGGGTCACAGGAGTGTAAAAAGAATTGCACTCCTGTGACCCGTGGGAGAAAAGAAGAAAAGAACGGCTGCACACCAGAGGAACGTTCCAACTGTTTTATTCCAAAATAGCAATAGACAGCCACAAGACAGAGTGCCCCGAACCCAGGAGGTGACGTGTTTCACACTGACCTCAGTGCTTCTTCAAATCGATTTGAAGAAGCACTGAGGTCAGTGTGAAACACTTCACCTCTTGGGTTTGAGCACTGTCTTGTGGCTGTCTATAGCTATTTTGGAATAAAATTGTTGATATGTTTCTCTGGTGTGCAGCCATTCTTTTCTTCTCCTTGATCATCGGTGGTGAGCTGTGGCTTGCACCCAGCGCATCTGGACTGCAGTGATTGCTCACCTGGAACTGCATTCGCCTTGTTTGAACCCGTAGGAGAACCCCAGCCTAAAAAGCTCAGGCTGGACTTCTCCTTTAAGCTAAATAAATAAAGTTTGGATTCTGAATATAAATGATGCAATGCTATGTTTTAAATGATCACTTATTGCTAGCATGCCAGAATCCTAATGTAGGTGTGTTGTCCACAATATGAATCTGATTGCGCTCTATCATTTGTGCCAAGGCCAAGCTGAGGGGGTGTAGTAGTCCACATGTCATTAGAATGTACACCTACCCCTTCCAATCAATAATTATCCCTTACAGAGGTATTCATTGTAGAGTTAGAGGTCAGAAGCATCTGGACGACGACAGGTAGCTCATTTATTACACGCAGTAGGTAAAGTGCAGCCAGGCGTCACGTTTGTTCAGTGTTAGAATTCTACATCACAGAGTACCAGTGAATAGAAGCGATTGCTGGCTGCTCTCTACCTATTGTGTGCAACAAATGAGTAATAATTACCGAGAATGAAAATCAGTACTTGCCCATTCTCCTCATTCCCTATTCTGGAACTGGAAAAGCTCATCTGTGCAGGTCTTATTATAAAATTCTACATAATTCTCCTTTGTTAATTTGGAGCTTCTTTTGATGTGCATGTGAAATATTTGAATGTTTATCAGCTATATTCTGTTGATTCGGAGGGTCTATAAGATACTGCAAACCTCAAATTATCTCAGATTGTCTCTGCATTACAACTAAAATTCCTAAAGTACTACATATCTAAAACTAAAACTTTTTTTGTCTTCATTCTAGTGTTCAAAGGTTATAACCCCCATCAGGTTTTTATTGCTGTTTGTGTCCTACTGGGAAGATTCACCCTGTCTGTCCTAGTGATCGAAAATCCAACATTTTGTTGAAACCAGAACAGAGAGAAAATCTTCCAAAAGAGGCACTTGTTTAGATGTCTGTCTGAGACAGGGCTTACTTCAGTTTGGAGAGATTTCCTTTCACTTTCTGGTGTGCGTATTGAACAGGACATGGAAGGAACACCCCAAAGGGATACAGATGAAAAAAAAAGTGACAGGGGTTATAACCATTTTCTACGATTCCCATTTGACTTTTCTAGCCCCCTCCAAATTCCAGGAGGGGAAATCTCAACATCTGGAGCATTTTAATTAATAACCTACCTACAAGCCAAATGGCTACTAGGTGGAGCAGCTACTCTACACACGTTCAGAAATGCCGCCAGCAAAACTCAGATGAGAGCTTTTTGTCTGAAAATGCGACCGTGTGTATGCTCCATTGGTCTTTTGCTGGCGGAATTCCAGCCAGCAAAAGATTGAGAGCATGTTCTCTATTTTTCGGTCGGGAAAAGTTCCTATCCAAAAATACGCTTGTGTGTATGCAATTCGGACGCGCAAAAAATCACGCATGCTCAGAAACAATTTGATGCATGCTCGGAAGCATTGAACTTTATTTTCTCGGCTCGTTGTAGTGTTGTACGTCACCGTGTTCTTGACGGTCGAAAGTTCAGAAAACTTTTGTGTGACCGTGTGTATGCAAGGCAAGCTTGAGCGGAATTCTGTCGGAAAACCATCCAAGTTTTTTTTGACGGAAATTCCGATCGTGTGTACGCGGCATAAGTGTTTACTGTTAGGCCCCATACACACGATAGGATTTTCCGATGGAAAATGTGTGATAGGACCTTGTTGTCAGAAATTCCGACCGTGTGTAGGCTCCATCACACATTTTCCATAGGAATTTCCGACACACAAAGTTTGAGAGCAGGCTATAAAATTTTCCGACAACAAAATCCGTTGTCGGAAATTCCGATTGTGTGTACACAAATCCGACGCACAAAGTGCCACGCATGCTCAGAATAAATTAAGAGACGAAAGCTATTGGCTACTGCCCCGTTTATAGTCCCGACGTACGTGTTTTACGTCACCGGGTTCAGAACGATCGGATTTTCCGACAACTTTGTGTGACCGTGTGTATGCAAGACAAGTTTGAGCCAACATCCGTCTGAAAAAATCTGATGGATTTTGTTGTTGGAATGTCCGCTCAATGTCCGACCGTGTGTACAGGGCATTAGTGTGCAAGCAACATGCTTGTGATCTGCTGTTATTAGACAGTGGAGCTCATATGTTAAATTCACAGAGTCAATCAGAGTGTGTCTGTGCCTTGTGATCGCTGCAATGGCCAATCATAGCAATCAGAAATGTAAAAAATGACCACTGTTGGTAAATTTTGGAAAAAATAAGATTGCCTTGGGGTGTCCATTTTCCAAAAAAGGGTAATTATGGGGATATTTGTAATGTTCTTGCAGTTATATTTGTTATGTTTTATAATAGAAAGTACATATTTTCTCATAGTGAAAACACAGTGGCTATTAAAGTGATACACACACTATTTAATTTACATTGTAATTATTTTTTCCTAATCAATATACAGCTGTCACATGACCCAGATCAGCCTGCCTGCAGGGAAACGTAAGTAGGAGAAGTTTCTAGTGTCCTCTGCTGCTGGTCACATGTTAAAAAAAATAGCTTTTGGAATACAGAGTAAAAATAAATAATATCAATAAACTGTTTAAATTGTCATACAAATATGAATTCAAAACCAAATCAGTATTATTTTTTGGCAATACCATGGTGTGGGCAGATTTCTGCCAGTCACAGGCTGTGTCATGCCCCTTCAGCCTGTGTCTTAGAATAAGAGGGACATGAAGCCACCATCAATCTACATGTAATATTCCACCCCCATTGTATTTAGCTATTTAGTGGGCATCAAGGAGGATAGAGGGAGTGGGCTGTCATTTACCACATATGTGACTCTATAGTCACATGGGCTGCTCAGATGTGATAGGGAGGAAATGCTCAGCATAGAAGCTCACTGAAAACCAAGCATGTGCAGAGTTGCCACAGCAGCACCATTTTTTTTAAAATGCAGGTAGTGTAAGTTCCTGAATTTGACTGGATTTTAACCTCTTGCAGTTCCTGTACAGCCAAGTTAAGACTGAAATGAGGCGAAACAGCACAAAGAGCCATTCAGTTGCAGTGTTCATGTGCTAACCAGGAACATGCTGATAGGAGGAGAAAGCAGAGTGACAGAGAGATGAGCTTTTCAGGCTGCTGCTTCTCCTTTCACTATCCAGAATAGGGGAGGGGCAAGGCCTGTAAGTCTTGTTTAAAGTGGACCTTGCAGTATCAGTACTGCTTACCGCTGTTATAATTGATATTTTATAAGGGCAAAAATGTACCTGTATGGAAAACAGTTAAATACTTACCTTACTCTTGTCTTCTTCCCTTTTGTGAATAGGCAAGTTTGGCTCTTTTTCTATATATGCCCATGGCATGTTTGAGCAATATATCATTTAGTGACAACTTTGTGCAAAAAAAAAAAAGTTTGTCATTTTCCCGCAACTTTTGGCAAAATAAAAATATTCCATGGATTCAACATGCCTCTCAGCAATTAGCTTGGGGTGTCTACTTTCCAAAATGGGGTAATTTGGTGGGGGTTGTGCCATCTTGGCATTTTATGGCCTTCAAAACTGTGATAGGCAGTGTGGAGTGAAATCAAAAATTTACACCCTTAGAAATCCTGAAGGCAGTGCTTGGTTTTCGGGGTCCCGTATGCGGCTAGGCTTACAAAAAGTCTTACATATGTGGTATCCCCTTACTCAGGAAAAGCAACAGAATGTATTTTGGGGACAGGCCATGAATCAGTGGCCTCCCCCTTAGGACGGATCGCTCCTGGAACGATGCCGACCGTCTCGAGCACCGGGGGGGCGTGATCGCGCCCCCCGCCTGCTTCTGCCCGTGCCATTTTGCCGACGTATATCGTCGCGAGGCGGTCGGCAAGTGGTTAAGTATGTAAACAGTAAAAAAGGGTGGACAGATCATATTGGCACCATAAAGAATGAGGAAGGACATCTGATTACAAAGGATAGGGAGATGGTGAAGTTATTAAATGTATTCTTCTCCTCAGTCTTCACGAGGGAATTGAGGGGCTTCAATAACCAAAACTGCAGTGTTTATCCTCATGACACATCACAGGAAGCACCTCCATGGTTAACAGAGGACAGAATTAAAATTAGACTCGGGAAACTTAACATTAATAAATCCCTGGGACCAGATGGCTTGCACCCGAGGGTACTTAGGGAACTCAGTCAAGTAATTGCCATTGTTTTTACTGACAGTCTACTGACTGGAATGGTACCAGCTGATTGGAGAAAAGACAATATAGCACCAATATTTAAAAAGGGCCCAAAATACATCCCTGGGAATTACAGACCAGTTAGCCTAACATCAATAGTATGTAAACTCTTGGAGGGAATGATAAGGGACTATATACAAGATTTTAGTAATGAGAATCATTACTCATTAGCAGTAATCAGCATGGATTCATGAAGAATCAGTCTTGCCAAACCAATCTATTAACCTTTTATGAGGAGGTGAGTTTTCATCTAGATAAAGGAAGGCCCGTAGACGTGGTGTATCTGGATTTTGAAAAAGTATTTGACACAGTTCCCCATAAACGTTTACTGTACAAAATAAGGTCCGTTGGCATGGACCATAGGGTGAGTACAAGGATTGAAAACTGGCTACAAAGGCGAGTTCAGAGGGTAGAGATAATACTCAGAATGGTCAGGGGTGGGTAGTGGGGTCCCCCAGGGTTCTGTGCTGGGACCAATCCTGTTTATTTTGTTCATAAACGACCTGGAGGATGGGGTAAACAGTTCAATCTCTGTATTTGTGGACGATACTAAGCTAAGCAGGGCAATAACTTCTCCGCATGATGTGGAAACCTTGCAAAAAAATATAAACAAATTAATGGAGTGGGCAACTACATGGCAAATGAGGTTCATTGTAGAAAAATGTAAAATAATGCATTTGGGTGGCAAAAATATGAATGCAATCTATACACTGGGGGGAGAACCTCTGGGGGAATCTAGGATGGAAAAGGACCTGGGGGTCCTAGTAGGTGATAAGCTCAGCAATGGCATGTAATGCCAAGTCGCTGCTAACAAAGCAAACAGAATATTGGCATGCATTAAAAAGGGGATTAATTCCAGATATAAAGCTATAATTCTCCCGCTCTACGAGACTCTGGTCTGGCCGCACCTAGAGTATGCTGTCCAGTTCTGGGCACCAGTCCTCAGGAAGGATGTACTGGAAATGGAGCGAGTACAAAGAAGGGCAACAAAGCTAATAAAGTATCTGAAGGATATTAGTTATGAGGAAAGGTTGCAAGCACTGAACTTATTCTCTCTGGAGAAGAGACGCTTGAGAGGGGATATGATTTTAATATACAAATACCATACTGATGACCCCTCAATAGGGATAAAACTTTTTTGCGGAAGGGAGTTTAACAAGACTCATGGCCACTCATTAAAATTAGAAGAAAAGAGGTTTAACCTTAAACTACGTAGAGGGTTCTTTACTGTAAGAATGCAGGGATGTGGAATTTCCTTCCACAGGCGGTGGTCTCAGTGGGGGGCATCGATAGTTTAAAGAAACTATTAGATAAGCACCTGAACGACTGCAACATACAGGGATATACAATGTAATACTGACATATAATCACACACATAGGTTGGACTTGATGGACTTGTGTCCTTTTTCGACCTCACCTACTATGTAACTATGTAAATATTCACCTATCCTGTTGTCCACATGGCTGTAATAAAAATAAGCAGCAGCCCAAAGACTATTCAAAATTGAACATTTACAGCATTGGTTTCCTGGTACCCTAATGTGCTCAGTGGTTTCTCCCACCAACCTGATGTTAATAAAGCTTAGAATCAAGATTGCCAACTTTCAGTAAATTGTCAACTGTTAAACTGTCATTTCTTACACAGCATGTCCGTAATGGACAATCATGGACAGATGCAAGAATTACAGATTTTAAAAACTGTTTGTAAGTTTACTGAAAGTTGACAACCCTGCTTAGACTAGTAATGTAGAGGTGGGTGGATCAAACCAATAATAAACAGCAGGGGACCAGGAAATCGACACTCCTGGAAGTGTTAGATTCTAAAGGGTCTGCCGTCAATTGTCTTTTTTTATTGTTGTGTGGCAAAGTGGGCATCAGGAGAAGTTAGTAGTTTATTTTAGTGATGGTCACTTTAAGCTTAATTTAATGCCAAACTTTTAAGATTTAAAAGACACGTATTAATACAGACCTGTAGTCATTAATACTTCAATAAATGTACTATTTTTAAAATTCAAGCAGAGTATGTACAACATGGGTGGATTGTGAGAGGAAGCAGTGGCACAAAGAACTGATCAGATCCTGTGCTGACAAGAAGTATGATGATAGGAAAAGACAGCAGAGTGACAAAAAGATGATCTAATCACTGTGCCCCTTTTTCTTTCACTGTACAGTCATAACCTGAGGCTAGTCCAGGTTGACCCTGGCTCAGAGGAAACAGGCTGAATAATGCTGGCCAATAAACCGAAGACATAAAGAAGCAGAAAAAGTGAATAATACAACAAAACTTTTAATGACCCATTTATTTTATCTTTTAATTTTTGGCAGGAGTTTTGCCTTAAAGTGTTACTAAACCCAGGACCCTGCATTTACTATATCTGGTCTCCCACAGTACACAGAACATGGAAATGCAATTGTTTTAGTAAATATAAACTGCTAAATACCTTTTTTTCATCAGCAGTTAGAGCAGTCTTGTGACTTCTATGAGTGTCTGGTTAAAGCTAGTAGGGGGGGTTTTCATCCTCCCACGATTGTCCTATGAGAATGTAGGACCCTTTGTCTGGACAGTGCTGATTGGCCCTGTGCTGATCACATGCACTCTCCCAAAAAAAAAACTCTCTAACAATACACACCAAACTGAGCATGTACAGCCTGTTCCCTGGCTCTGTAAATATCAGGAAATATATTGGAGTCCGTGGAAGAAGGAGATGAGCAGAGAAGACAGGATCGAACAGCCTTTTTACACAATGCAGAGGATTAACCTCTTAGGTTCCACAGTGAGTATAACACGCATGCTATGCTGCATATACAGACTGATTTTACTGTTGTGGGTTTAGTAACACTTTAAAGTTTTTTAGCTGACATTTTCAAATGAAGATAGAAATAATTCTAATTCTTTTTTGGGCTGTTAGATTTATATTAATTGCTCTACTCATTAGTTCCTCCCAAGAAATGTGATTATTTTAATTGTTTTTATATATGAGTTAGGGCTTTGTGAATAAAGATATCTATTTTTGTAAATAGTTTGTCTGTTCTTTTAGTATATGTATTGATCTTGCCTTGGCATATTTTTTTAGGGGACAGCTAAAGCCCTTTATACATTGTTGTTTTCATTTTCAGAATTCATTCAGAATTTCAGAACTTTTAAAAATGATTTAAATATTTTTGCTTCCAAAGGAACAAACTTTCCTTGGTATTTATGATTCTTAAATATTGTACTATGATTCTGCTTTAATCTTTGAGATCCAGTATGCCTTTTTTATGATGGGACCTTTAATTGTGTCTAGGTTTTAAAATGGCTGTCTAGACTATTGAGCGTTCCTTCGTGTCAGGAAGTTTCTGCTAAAGTCTTTAGAGTCCAAATCGTTGTTTTGATGTTCCAGGATATGCCTGATTCTACCTGGGGAAATCAGTGCACGCTGCTCTACCAAATGTAGAGCTCTTCACCTTCTTGACAGATTACATCTGCATGATCGATCAGTGTTTAACATGTGCCCAATAGTTTTACAGGGCAAAGCAGCTTGTTGACATCTTTTAAGTAATTGTACAGTGTGTTATACATGTCCCACATTTACTTGTCAGAAGATCACAGGCTGGGTTTGCACATCCTGCACCATGTTGTTTATTAATGAGCAGTATATGACAAGTGCAGTGTCAGCAACGCATCTTCCAAGAGTGACAGTCACATCACACAATGCAGCCAGACTCTGAAGTGGAACAAATTCTCTGTGTCCTTGTAGAATTCTAAAGTAAACAATAAATCAGCTGCTAAAGTATGAACAAAATGTGCTTTGCTAAAATGTGTGACTATGGCTATACGGAAATAGTGAACAGATACAAAAAATGTTTAAATTTAATGTATATAGTGCTGCCAAAACAAAAGGACAAAAACTGAAACAATTGCAACAAAAGAAGAAATAATAGCATAATACTGTCTAATTAACCATGTTTTTAACCATGGTATGTTTTACATTTTTTTTTTTTTTTGTTAAATTATTTTTATTGAACAAAAGAAGAAGTATTAGCATGATACTGTTTTATTAACCACCTCAATACCGGGCACTTTCACCCCCTTCCTACTCAGACCAATTTTCAGCTTTCAGCGCTCACAATTTGGAATGACAATTACTCAGTCATGCAACACTGTACACATATGACATTTTTATCATTTTGTTCACAAAAATAGAGCTTTCTTTTGGTGGTATTTAATCACCACTGGAGTTTTAGTTTTTTTGTGCTACAAATAAAAAAAGACAGAACATTTTTGAAAAAAATGAGTTTTTCTTCATTTCTGTTAAAATTTTTTGCAAATAAGTCATTTTACTTCATACATTTTAAATAATATTTATACTGCTACATTTTTTTGGTAAAAATAACCCAGTTATATCATTTGGTCTGTGTGAAAGTCTACAAGCTATGGTACCAATCATTGAAAATTGATCACACCTGATCACACCTGATGTACTGATGTCCTCATTTCTTGAGGCCCTAACATGTCAAGACAGTACAAATATTCCCCAAATGACCTCTTTTTGGAAAGTAGACAGTTCAAGGTATTAAGTAGGAGGCATGACAAGTTTTTTGAAGTTTTTCCCACAATTCTTTGGGAAATGAAGAAATAATTTTTTTTTTCACAAAAATGTCATATTAACAAGTTATTTCTCACACACAGCATAGGCATACTTGCAACTACACCCCCAAAACACATTCTGCTACTCCTGAGTTTGGTGATACCACATGTGTGAGACTTTTTCACAGCCTGGACACATAGAGAGGCCCAACATTCAAGGAGCATCATAAGGCGTTATCCACTTTAAGACTAGACCTTATTCCAACACTTTTTCTTTAGAAGTAAAAATTTGTATTTTTGCTAGAAAATAACCCCCAAATATTTCAATGCACACAGAGACAATATAATACCCAAATTTTTGGTAAAATATAAAATATGGTGTTACGCCAGGTAAATAGATACCAAACATATCATGCTTTAAAATTGCACATGCTTGTAAAATGGCGCAAAACTTCAGTACCGTATATACTCGAGTATAAGTCGTTCCGAGTATAAGTCGAGGCCCTTATTTACCACAAAAAAATGGGAAAAACTTAGTGACCCGAGTATAAGACAAGGGTGAGAAATGCCCAGCTACTGTAAGTGGAAAAGAGGGTCAACAATGCCCATTTGCAGCCTCACTGTGCCCATTTGCAGCCATAGATCCCCCGAACTTCAAACTCGGTAGTTAAGGGTTCCTAGATGCCCCCTAGCTGCAGCCAAAATTTGGGGTCTATGAACCCAAAGGGTCCCAAAATGACATTGCTGCAGATGGACACAGTTGACCAACTTTGGGGCCCTGTATCTTGGGGCCACTTAGTGTTAGGAACCCCAAATTTGGTGTGCAAACCCAGTGGAACTAGCACCATAAAATATCCAATGCTTGGGTTTCTAGCACCAAGTGTCCCCGAGATACAGGGCCCCAAAAATCGGTTCAGAAAATGTCAAGCACTTTTCTGCAGCAGAGAATGACATTTTCCGAACCGATTCTGGGGCCCCGTATCTCGGGGCCACTTAGTGCTAGGAACCCCAGCTTTGGATATGTTGTGGTACCAGTTCCACTGGGTTTGCACACCAAATTTGGGGTTCCTAGCACAAAGTGTCCCCGAGATACAGGGCCCCAAAAATCGGTTCAGAAAATGTCAAGCACTTTTCTGCAGCAGAGAATGACATTTTCCGAACCGATTTTGGGGCCCCGTATCTCGGGGCCACTTAGTGCTAGGAACCCCAGCTTTGGATATGTTGTGGTACCAGTTCCACTGGGTTTGCACACCAAATTTGGGGTTCCTAGGACAAAGTGGCCCTGAGATACGGGGCCCCAAAGTCGGTTCGGAAAATGAATTTTTTTGCTGCAGAAAAGTGCTTGACTCGAGTATAAGTCGAGAGGGGCACTTTCAGCACAAAAAAATGTGCTGAAAAATTCGACTTATACTCGAGTATATACGGTATATAAAAAGCTACATAGGTGACGTTTTATAAGCCTTTATTGGTTACCAGTTTAGAGTTAAACAGGAGGTCTGTTGCTAGAATTATTAATGTTTGAAATTTTGAAAATTAACTTGTTTTCATTGTGTCTGTTATAAAATGTTGCAAATAAATAATCTTTCTTTATAAGTATAGGCCAAACTGTATTCTGCTAAATTTTGTTAGTGAAAAATAACCCAAATCAATTTTTCTTATTTAGTCCATAGGAAGGTTATGGAGTCCCAAAACTATGGTATATACAGTATATCTGAAAATTGATCCGTCCTTGATGTACTGATGGCTTATCTCATTTCTTGAGGCACGAAAATGCCAGAATAGTAAAAATTATCCTCCAAATGATCCCTCTTTGGAAAGTAGACAGTCCAAGGTATTTAGTAAGAGGCATGGCAATTTTCTTTAAGTTGTCATTTTTTGTCACAATTTCTTTGAGAAATGAAGAAATAGAAAAAACATTTTTTTTTCACAATTTTTTTTTTTTACATACTGTCACCAGTGCATTACAGCTTCATAATATAACTGGGGTAGTGGTAATCAGGGGCACTGTGACAGTATGTAAAAATAAATAAATAAAAAAGATATATATTTACAGTATCTCACAAAAGTGAGTACACCCCTCACATTTTTGTAAATATTTTATTATAGCTTTTCATATGACAACACTGAAGAAATTACACTTTGCTACAATGTAAAGTAGTGAGTGTACAGTGTCAATTTGCAACACACAGCCATTAACCACTTAAGGACCAGCCTCGTTTTGGATTTTAGGTGTTTACATGTTTAAAACAGGTTTTTTTGCTAGAAAATTACTTAGAACCCACAATCGTTATATATGTTTTTTTTTCTAACACCCTAGAGAATAAAATGGCAGACGTTGCAATACTTTTTTTTGCACCGTATTTGCGCAGCAGTCTTATAAGCGCACTTTTTTTGGAAAAATTCACTTTTTTGCATAAAAAAATAAGACAACAGTAAAGTTAGCCCAATTTTTTTTATATTGTGAAATATAATGTTACGCCAAGTAAATTGATACCCAACATGTCACACTTCAAAATTGCGCCCGCTCGTGGAATGGCGTCAAACTTTTACCCTAAAAAATCTCCATAGGCGACGTTTAAAAAATTCTACAGGTTGCATGTTTTGTGTTACAGAGGAGGTCTAGGGCTAGAATTATTGTGCTCACTCTACCGGTCGTGGCGATACCTCATATGTGTGGTTTGACCACCATTTTCATATGCGGGCGCTACACGCGTATGCGTTCGCTTCTGCGCGCAAGCTTGTTGGGACAGGGGGTTTTAAAAAAAAAAAAAAAATATTTTTATTATTTATTTTACATTATTTTATTTATTTTTACACCTTTTAAAAAAAAAAAGTGTCACTTTTATTCCTATTACAAGGAATGTAAACATCCCTTTTAAAAGAAAAAAGCATGACAGGACCTCTTAAATATAAGATCTGGGGTCAAAAAGACCTCAGATCTCATATTTACACTAAAATACAATAAAAAAAAAAAAAAAAGTAATTTAAAAAAATGACATTGAAAAAAATATGCCTTTAAGAGGCGTGGGCAGAAGTGACGTTTTGACGTCGCTTCCGCCCAGCAGTGTCATGGAGACGAGTGGGCGCCATCTTAGCCTCACTCGTCTCCAGGCACAGGAGGGAGACGGAAGCGCTCGCCTCCGCTGCTACCGACGGCTCCTGTAAGCGGTGGAGGGCACCGGATCGCAGCGGGAGGGGGTGCCCCTCTCCCTCCACCGATAAAAGTGATCTTGCGGTGAATCCGCCACAGGGACCACTTTTATCAGAAAGTGGACTGCCGCACGAAAACGGGGATACCGGGGTTATGGCAGCTAGCTGCTGCCATAACAACGATATCCCCCTTCAAAGTTTGGGCGTACATCGGCGTGCGGCGGTCCGGAAGTGGTTAACCACTTCAGCCCCGGAAGGATTTACCCCCTTCCTGACCAGAGCACTTTTTACAATTCGGCACTGCGTCGCTTTAACTGCTAATTGCGCGGTCATGCAATGCTCTACCCAAACGAAATTTGCGTCCTTTTCTTCCCACAAATAGAGCTTTCTTTTGATGGTATTTGGTCACCTCTGCCGTTTTTATTTTTTGCGCTATAAACGGAAAAAGACTGAAAATTTTGAAAAAAAATGATATTTTCTACTTTTTGTTATAAAAAAAATCCAATAAACTAAATTTTAGTCATACATTTAGGCCAAAATGTATTCGGCCACATGTCTTTGGTAAAAAAAATGTCAATAAGCGTATATTTATTGGTTTGCGCAAAAGTTATAGCGTCTACAAACTAGGGTACATTTTCTGGAATTTACACAGCTTTTAGTTTATGACTGCCTATGTCATTTCTTGAGGTGCTAAAATGGCAGGGCAGTACAAACCCCCCCCCAAATGACCCCATTTTGGAAAGTAGACACCCCAAGGAAATTGCTGAGAGGCATGTTGAGCCCATTGAATATTTATTTTTTTTGTCCCAAATGATTGAATAATGACAAAAAAAAAAAAAAAAATTTACAAAAAGTTGTCACTAAATGATATATTGCTCACACAGGCCATGGGCATATGTGGAATTGCACCCCAAAATACATTCAGCTGCTTCTCCTGAGTACGGGGATACCACATGTGTGGCACTTTTTGGGAGCCTAGCCGCGTACGGGGCCCCGAAAACCCAGCACCACCTTCAGGATTTCTAAGGGCGTACATTTTTGATTTTACTCCTCACTACCTATCACAGTTTTGAAGGCCATAAAATGCCAAGATGGCACAAACCCCCCCCAAATGACCCCATTTTGGAAAGTAGACACCCCAAGCTATTTGCTGAGAGGCATGGTGAGTATTTTGCAGCTCTCATTTGTTTTTGAAAATGAAGAAAGACCAGAAAAAAAATTTTTTTTTTTCTTTTTTCAATTTTCAAAACTTTGTGACAAAAAGTGAGGTCTGCAAAATACTCACTATACCTCTCAGCAAATAGCTTGGGGTGTATACTTTCCAAAATGGGGTCATTTGGGGGGGGGGGGGTTTGTGCCACCTGGGCATTCCATGGCCTCCGAAACTGTGATAGGCAGTGAAGAGTGAAATCAAAAATTTACGGCCTTAGAAAGCCTGAAGGCGGTGCTTGGTTTTCGGGGTCCCGTGCGCGGCTAGGCTCCCAAAAAGTCTCACACATGTGGTATCCCTGTACTCAGGAGAAGCAACAGAATTTATTTTGGGGTGTAATTTCACATATTCCCATGGCATGTTTGAGCAATATAACATTTAGTGACAACTTTGTGCAAAAAAAAAAAAAAAAAAATTTGTCTCTTTCCCGCTACTTGTGTCACAATATAAAATATTCCATGGACTCGACATGCCTCTCAGCAAATAGCTTGGGGTGTCTACTTTCCAAAATGGGGTCATTTGGGGGGGGGGGTTGAACTGTCCTGGCATTTTATGCACAACATTTAGAAGCTTATGTCACACATCACCCACTCTTCTAACCACTTGAAGACAAAGCCCTTTCTGACACTTTTTGATTACATGAAAAAATTATTTTTTTTTGCAAGAAAATTACTTTGAACCCCCAAACATTATATATTATTTTAAAGCAAATGCCCTACAGATTAATGGTGGGTGTTTCATTTTTTTTTTTCACACAGTATTTGCGCAGCGATTTTCAAACGCATTTTTTGGGGAAAAAACACACTTTTTTAAATTTTAATGCACTAAAACACACTATATTGCCCAAATGTTTGATGAAATAAAAAAGATGATCTTAGGCCAAGTACATGGATACCAAACATGACATGCTTTAAAATTGCGCACAAACGTGCAGTGGCAACAAAATTAATACATTTTTAAAAGCCTTTAAAAGCCTTTACACGTTACCACTTTAGATTTACAGAGGAGGTCTACTGCTAAAATTACTGCCCTCGATCTGACCTTCGCGGTGATACCTCACATGCATGGTGCAATTGCTGTTTACATTTGACCCCAGACCGCCGCTTGCGTTCGCCTTAGCGCGAGAGCAGGGGGGACAGGGGTGCTTTTTATTTATTTATTTTTTTTCTTTTTTATTTTTTTGCTTTTTTATCTTATTTTTAAACTGTTCCTTTCATTTTTTTTTTTTAAATCATTTTTATTGTTATCTCAGGGAATGTAAATATCCCCTATGATAGCAATAGGTAGTGACAGGTACTCTTTTTTGAAAAAATTGGGGTCTATTAGACCCTAGATCTCTCCTCTGCCCTCAAAGCATCTGACCACACCAAGATCGGTGTGATAAAATGCTTCCCCAATTTCCCAATGGCGCTGTTTACATCCGGCGAAATCTAAGTCATAAAATGCTCGTAGCTTCCGGTTTCTTAGGCCATAGAGATGTTTGGAGCCACTCTGGTCTCTGATCAGCTCTATGGTCAGCTGGCTGAATCACCGGCTGCATTCTCAGGTTCCCTGTTGAGACAGGAGAGCCAGAGAAAAACACGGAAGACGGTGGGGGGGGCATTCCCTCCCACTGCTTGTAAAAGCAGTCTAGAGGCTAATTAGCTGCTAGGATTGCTTTTACATGAAAGCCGACCGCTGGCTAAAAAGAATGATACCAAGATGATACCTAAACCTGAATGGCGTACCTGAAGACAAAAAAATGGTTAACAATAAACAACAGTAAACGGTAAAGTATAAAAAAATTGCATACCTGAAAAACAAACATGATAAAACATAATAACAATAAAACATTGCAGAATAGAATACAGTAAAAAAGAGCAGAACAATAGAGAGAGAATAGAGAGAGAGAGTACAATAAAACGACAACTATTTTTTTTTATTTTTGTTTGTGTTTTTTTTTTTTTTACACTTTTTTTTTGTAACTGTAACTTTTATAACTGTAACCGGTTCCAGGTTCGGGTCTCTCAAAATGCGATGGCATCTTGGGAGACCCTGTGAAAGTGTGCCTAGTCTGTGCAATGCTGTACCCTACGCTAATACTCAACTAGTGCATGGTAGCGTTCAAAACATTCACCAATGCAAAGACCAGGATTGTCAGGACAGGAGGGACAATAATAGCGGGTGTCACGCTTTTATATCCGCGCTTGCTGCAGACACAACATCTTTTTTGGGGGGGTTCGTTGGGTAGGGGTACTTGGGAGGATATATAAATGCCTCTCATGCAGCCGACTGCATTTGGTTGGGGATGTGAATGGGGGAAGTACGGGCGCTGCAGAAGCGGTGGGTTCCCAATTAGGATTGGCGAATGCAGCAGGAAGGGCACTATGGGCACGACGGGCCTGTGTTTGTCTTTTTGGTGGCAGCGGGACACTACTTGTGCTTGCCACCTCACCAGCTTGAACTGCACTTATGGGACTCGCCACGTCACCAAGTGTTACTGCAGTGCTGGTTTGACTACGACCGGGGTGTACTAGGCCGCTGGTGCTTGCCAGTTCACCAAAACGCTACAAAAAAAAGTGAGAGTGATCGATCGATACTGCACTTGGGTGGGCTGGACTGGGCTGGGCCGGGCGGAGGGGCAAAACGCAGGTGCTAGCAGGTATCTGGGCTGATCCTGCTAACACTGCGTTTTTGGGAACCCTAAACTGCTGGGGACGCTAGTATAGATCTGATCGGATCAGATATTGATGCGTTCAGATACTATACCACTAAGGGAGGTGTACGGTGCGTGTACGGTGCGTGCGTGGGTGTTCGCGGTACTGGCGCTAATCTGACACTGCCTAGGGCGACGCATATCACCGCCGGGCGATCAGGGGGCTAAACCTTTTTTCGGCTATAAAACACTGACGGCGAACCTAAATATTTACGTCCCTAACTAGCGTCACCAGCGACACTAATACAGCGATCAGAAAAATGATCGCTTAGCGACACTGGCGACAGGGGGTGATCAAGAGGTTAAAACTTTATTAAGGGGGGTAAGGGGGGTACCCTAGACCTACAGGGGGCTAAACCTTTATTTGGTAATAAACGGCGGGTGCCCTGACACTATAAAAAATAAACGAACTAACCAGCGTCACCCGTAACGGTTATATGGTGATTAGTGGTGAAAGGGTTAACTAGGGGGCAATCAAGGGGTTAAAACATTTATTAGGTAGTATATGGGGGTCCCTGTCGCTATAAAACACTGACGGCGAACCTAAATATTTACGTCCCTAACTAGCGTCACCAGCGACACTAATACAGCGATCAGAAAAATGATCGCTTAGCGACACTGGTGAGGGGGGGTGATCAAGGGGTTAAAACTTTATTAGGGGGGGTAAGGGGGGTACCCTAGACCTACAGGGGGGTAATACTCACTGTCCTACCACTGCTAACTGTCACAAACTGACACTATACAGTAATCAGGAAAAAAAAAAAACCTGCTTGGTGTCAGTTTGTGACAGGGGGGGGTGATCGGGGGGCGATCGGGGGGGGATCGGGGGTGTAATGTATGCCTGGCATGTTCTACTGTGTGTGTGTGTGTGTTTGGTGCACTTACATGTCATCTCTCCTCGGCGCTGGAACGGAAACTGGCCAGCCGAGGAGAGATGACATCACATCCGCTGCCTCTGTGTACTATACAGAGGCAGGGGATGTTTCTCATTGGCTGGGAGCAATCGCGAGGGGGGGGCCACGATTGGATGGCCTCCCCCTCGTCTCTCAATGCTCCCAGCCAAATGCCGACCGCAGCTGGCACCGGGGGGGGTCCGATCGGACCCCCCACCCGCGGGAAGGCAATCACGTTTCAGGTACGTGATTTTGCCTGCCCGTGCCGCTCTGCTCACGTATATAGGCGTGAGGCGGTCGGCAAGTGGTTAATGTCTAAACCGCTGGCAAGAAAAGTAAGTACACCCCTAAGTGAAAATGTCCAAATTGGGCCCAAAGTGTCAATATTTTGTGTGGCCACCATTATTTTCCAGCACTACCTTAACCCTCTTGGGCATGGAGTTCACCAGAGCTTCACAGGTTGCCACTGGAGTCCTCTTCCACTCCTCCATGATGACATCACGGAGCTGGTGGATGTTAGAAACCTTGCACTCCTCCACCTTCCGTTTGAGGATGCCCCACAGATGCTCAATAGGGTTTAGGTCCAGAGACACGCTTGGCCAGTCCATCATCTTTACCCTCAGCTTCTTTACCAAGGCAGTGGTCGTCTTGGAGGTGTGTTTGGAGTCGTTATGATGTTGGAAAACTGCTCTGCGGCCCAGTCTCCAAACGGAGGGGATCATGCTCTACTTCAGTATGTCACAGTACATGTTGGCATTCATGGTTCCCACAATGAACTGTAGCTCCCCCCTGTCCCGGCAACACTCATGCAGCCCCAAACCATGACACTCCCACCACCATGCTTGACTGTAGGCAAGACACACTTGTCTTTGTACTCCTCACCTGGTTTCCGCTACACACGCTTGACACCATCTGAACCAAATAAGTTTATCTTGGTCTCATCAGACCACAAGACATGGTTCCAGTAATCCATGTCCTTAGTCTGCTTGTCTTCAGCAAACTATTTGCGGGCTTTCTTGTGCATCATCTTTAGAAGAGGCTTCCTTCTGGGAAGACAGCCATGCAGACCAATTTGATGCAGTGTGCGCCATATTGTCTGAGCACTGACAGGCTGTCCTCCCACCCCTTCAACCTCATACGTTTATTTCCCAAAGACAACCTCTGGATATGATGCTGAGCACTTGCACTCAACTTCTTTTGGTCGACCATGGCGAGGCCTGTTCTGAGTGGAACCTGTCCTGTTAAACCACTGTATAGTCTTGGCCACCGTGCTGCAGCTCAAATTTAGGGTCTTGGCAATCTACTTATAGCTTAGGCCCTCTTTATGTAGAGCAACAATTCTTTTTTTCAGATCCTCAGAAAGTTCTTTGCCATGAGGTTCCATGTTGAACTTTCAGTGACCAATATGAGAGAGTGAGAGCAAAAGCACCAAATTTAACACACTTGCTTCCCATTCACACCTGAGACCTTGTAACACTAATGAGTCACATGACACCAGGGAGGGAAAATGGCTAATTGGACAAATTTGGATATTTTCACTTAGGGGTGTACTCACTTTTGTTGCCATTCCAAAACTTTAATCATCTTCTGGTGAAGCCACTCCTTTGTTGATTTGGATGTATGCTTTGGGTCAATGCCATGCTACAAGGTGAAGTTGCTCTTCATATTCAGCTTTCTAGCAGAAGCCTGAAGGTTTTGTGTCAATATTGACTGGTATATGGAACTGTTCATAATTCCCTCTACCTTGACTAAGGCCCCTGTTCCAGCTGAAGAAAAACAGCCCCAAAGCATGATGATGCCACCACCATGCTTCACAGTGGGTATGGTGTTCTTTTGGTGACGTGCAGTGTTGCTTTTTGCACCAAACATATCTTTTGGATTCATGACCAAAAAGTTCAACCTTGGTTTCATCAGACCACGACACATTTTCCCACATGCATTTGGGAGACTTCAGATGTGTTTTTGCAAAATTTAGCTGGGCCTGGATGTTTTTCGTTGTAAGAAAAAGGCATCCTTGTCACTCTATCCCATAGCCCAGACATATGAAGAATATAGGAAATTGTTGTCACATGTACCGCACAGCCAGTACTTTCCAGATATTCATGCAGATCCTTTACCGTTGCTGTAGGCCTCTTGGCAGCCTCCCTAACAGTTTTCTTCATGTCTTTTCATCAATTTTGGAGGGACGTCCAGTTCCTTGTAATGTCACTGTTGTGCCATATTTTCCCCACTTGATGATGACTGTCTTCACTGTGTTCCATGGTATATCTAATGCCTTGGAAATTATTTTGTACCCTTCTCCTGACTGATACCTTTTAACAATGAGATCCCTCTGATGCTTTGGAAGCTCAGCTACATCCCCAGTTATAAGAGGGTGTGCACACTTATGCAACCACGTTATTTTAGTTTTTTATTTTTACTTCCCCCGCCTAAAAGATTTTAGTTTGTTTTTCAATTGAGTTGTACAGTTTATAGGTCACATTAAAGGTGGAAAAAGTTCTGAAATTATTTATCTTTGTCTTATTTTTTTACATCACAGAAACCTGACATTTTAACAGGAGTGTGTAGACTTTTTATATCCACTGTATACTTATATATACCTGTATATCACAAATGATTATAATTTTGCAGGCTTACAAATTAAAGATTTGTAATTCATAACCTTCGTTGTACAACGATGACTCTCTGTGCTAAAAAATACAAGGCCTTGAGGTTGAATAGTTGCTGGCCTTCCAGCTGTCTGCTGTTAAAGTAGAATTCATTGCTAAGCCTAACTAATCTTCAAAATGTTCCCTCCCCCACTTAACACCTATTCTGACTAACCTGTATAAAAAAAAAATCTGTATACTTACCTAATTTCAGGCCGCTCATGTACGATGGTGAGATCTGGCTCCCCTTTGTCAGCCAGTGGCAGTTCTAGGGGGGAGGAGGGAATGCTGACAATGGATGGGCCATAGTAAGCTTATGTGACCATTTCCAGGCATAACCAGTTGTTGTCAAGCGTTCTCTCTACCCTGCTGGATGACACAGGGAAGATCATGGTGTTGCCTCCGGTTTCTTACACAGGTTTGTCAAAATAGGTGTTAGGAGGGGGGAAAGGAACATTTTTAAGATGAGTTACGTTTCGCATTTCCATAACAGGTCTATTATTTGCTGTGATGTTGTCTTGGTTTTACAATAAAACAGGTGGCTTTAATTGTCATTGGTGTGCGATCATCCATACAAATTTATCTTCATTCTGGGCAGTAGGAAGCTGGATCAGAACCCAGACTTTAGGTCACTACAGTTCCTCCAGCAGCAGTGTCTGTGCAATACAGCAGCAATGGGCAATGTAAGCAGCAAGAGAGGTAAGTATTACATTTTTTTTTTTTTATTTGCCCTTCCCTTCATCCCTCCCTTTTTGGAAACAGCTGGTCAATAACAGTTTGCCTCTTTATAAAGACAGACATACTCACAGAGGCTGTCCCAAAAAGTCTGATAAGATATGGTCCAAATGGCTAGCTGAGCCCTCAACGGCTTCCAAAGTGCCTTTGGTTTGATGTGTATTTTATTAACACCATTGTCTAGTTAACAAGTTGTCTCAAACTTGCTCCACTCAGACTTGCATCGATTTGTATGTAGAAATGGTTGCCTGTGCCACTAGTTGGCCTAAGGGAGCTAGGCCTTCATTTCCAGTTATGTGACCCTCCTACGGTCTTGCTGCATATAACTCTGTCATACACTGCGTAATGTACTCCCCTGCGAGGGTCACTCCAATGTTCATGTTTATTTGTGTGTATTTGTTACATGCAGGGGCACATTAATCTTTTTTTACCAACAGAGTTGCTTTAATGTATTATCAATGCAATCTAAAATGCATTAAACCTGATCTTAAAAATAGAGCCTTATATGGATATCCTTTCAATTACCTTAACATGACAGTGTGGGGTTGATTTACTAAAACTGGAGAGTGCACAATCTGGTGCAACTCTGCATAGAAACCAATCGGCTTCAAGGGTTTTTTCTTGTCAAAGTTCAATTGAAGTTATAAGCTGATTGGCTACCATGCGCAGCTGCACCAGGATTTTGCTCTCTCCAATTTTAGTAAATCAACCCATATGTATTCAATATTAAAATTTCAATAATAGTTCATTTTCATAAAAGTAACCCATGTTGTTGCTCTACCTCTTGTTATCCCATCTAAGAGTACCTGAACATAGAGCCTTTTGTAGGATCACCTCTATAGTAATCACTAGATAGCAATTGTGAAAACTCTGCAAATCATAGAATGAAATTCAGAAGTCTAATTTTAGATGGTGGGGTTGAGTTACAAGGCAAATAGGCAATTCATGTTGCAAGGGAACTTGCACTGTGCAAGCAAATTTTAACCAGAGCTTAGTTAATGTGGTGCAATTCTTTGCAAAAAATACCAATTCATACAGCAGTTTTATTTACAAGGGATTGGATGATGGCTTTATAGACCCCTTTCACACTGGACAGGTTTTTCAGGCTTTAGCACTAAAAATAGTGAAATGAAAATAAAAAAGTGTGGCGCTAGTGGATGGTGGGACTCCTGTTGTTAGACAGGTGAAAAGATGGTTTCTAAGGAGGAGTGAAAACACTTTCAGTGTAAACTTTTGAGGTGAAAGGTAATTGTTTTGTAAAACGTCTAAAAAAATAATAATAAAAGTGAGAACTTATATGTGTAGGGAAGTAGGATACTCGGTGACAACCTATAGGTTGATTGGGAGACAATCATACATATAAAACCTTATTTCAAAGAAAAAACAAAGTAAGTAAATATTAATGCAAGGTATCTCGGTTTGCTGAGTGGGTTGTTCGACACAACTAATATTCAATAAAAGAAAGCCAAAAAGGGAGGACATCTAAATCTCTAAGGGAGGGTAAACATAAATGGAAACTCAAAAGTCTCTCAAATGACAAGATGGGGTGTTCCCATTCAGTCCCACAATCAACAAGGTGCAAGCCGTCTTCCTAAGAGGTAGTAAGAAGTTGTTAAGAAGGGTCCTGTTAAACACTCTGAATCTTGACTCATGTGGATGATTCCAACCAGGAGAAAGAAAAAGCAAAAGGATGCCCTTACCAGATCAGGTGGACTCACAGGCCGTGGCGGTTTCGATCGCCGAATGACCGTTTCCTCAAAGGTCCGTCATATGTGCAAGTAGGCAAAAAAAAGAAAAGGAAAAAAACCTCCACATAGTGTAAATCCTTGGTTTGTAGAAAGCATAAGAGCACTTTATTTGAGGAGTGTACTCCAAAAAAAATTTTTTTACACACGGGGGGCAGTAAAAACTCAGCTCAATATAAAATTGATATAAAAAAACGGCATAAAAAGGTATAAAAACAGCGCAGTGGGTAGTGGTGGGGTGTAGTCATAAGAACCCGACGCGTTTCGCCTCCTAAGGCTTCTGCTGGGGTAGCCTTAGGAGGCGAATAAAATAAAGTGCTCTTATGCTTTCTACAAACCAAGGATTTACACTATGTGGAGGTTTTTTTCCTTTTCTTTTTTTGCCTACTTGCACATATGACGGACCTTTGAGGAAACGGTCATTCGGCGATCGAAACCGTACCCTGGGGACCCCGGACTTCAAGTTGGTTCTTCAGTTGAGGACTACTGACAAGATGTTCCACAAGTCTGCCTACAAATCTTCACCCCACACTGTCTGACGGTATAAGCTCGTTTGACTCACCGCCACGGCCTGTGAGTCCACCTGATCTGGTAAGGGCATCATTTTGCTTTTTCTTTCTCCTGGTTGGAATCATCCACATGAGTCAAGATTCAGCGTGTTTAACAGGACCCTTCTTAACAACTTCTTACTACCTCTTAGGAAGACGGCTTGCACCTTGTTGATTGTGGGACTGAATGGGAACACCCCATCTTGTCATTTGAGAGACTTTTGAGTTTCCATTTATGTTTACCCTCCCTTAGAGATTTAGATGTCCTCCCTTTTTGGCTTTCTTTTATTGAATATTAGTTGTGTCGAACAACCCACTCAGCAAACCGAGATACCTTGCATTAATATTTACTTACTTTGTTTTTTCTTTGAAATAAGGTTTTATATGTATGATTGTCTCCCAATCAACCTATAGGTTGTCACCGAGTATCCTACTTCCCTACACATATAAGTTCTCACTTTTATTATTATTTTTTTAGACGTTTTACAAAACAATTACCTTTCACCTCACAAGTTTACACTGAAAGTGTTTTCACTCCTCCTTAGAAACCATCTTTTCACCTGTCTAACAACAGGAGTCCCACCATCCACTAGCGCCACACTTTTTTATTTTCATTTCACATTTGCAACGGTCATATTGCTGTGTCGGCTGCTTTTTTTTTTTTTTTTTCCCATTTAGGAGTTGGCGCAATTTCTACACCTTTCTTGCACTAAAAATAGTGCCTTTAAAGTGCCTGAAAAAAGCCTCAGCTGCAAACCCAGTGTGAAAGCCCGAGTGCTTCCACACTGGGGCACTGCACTGGCAGCGCGTCACAAAAAGTCCTGCAAGCAGCTTCTTTGCAGTGCTATAGGAGCGGTGAATACACCGCTCCTATAGCGCCCCTGCCCATAGAAATCAATGGGCAGCGCCACCATGCCACCGGCAAACCACCGCTGCAGCGGCGTTCTGCAGGTGGTTTTAACCCTTTTTCGGCCGCTAGTGAGGGTTAAAACTGCTCTGCTAGCAGCCGAATAGCGCCACTAAAACAACGGTAAAGTGGCGCTAAAAACAGCTAAAAACAGCGCCGCTTTACCACCTACGCCCGGGCGCTTTCAGTGTGAAAGGGCTACACAGCTGCTATCTGGGGATTGAGAGAGCTGTGATTGTGAGAGAGGGAGCAAAAAGAACTTAGAACAGTGCGCAGTGTGTGGTTAGGGCTCATTTGCATGGATGTTATATATGCTGCATACAATGTACAGATTTGTACGCACCTATACAAAGCTATACCAGGCTATCCCCCCTTCAGTCCATAATGAATGCTGCTGCCAGACTCATCCACCTTACTAACCGTTTAGTGTCTGCTACCCCTCTCTGCCAAACCCTCCACTTGCTTCCAGTCACTCAACAAATTAAATTCAAAATTCTAACAAGTTACAAAGCCAATACAGCCCCCAGCTACATCACTAACCTAGTCTCAAAATACCAGCCTACTCGTTCACTTCGTTCCTCTGAAGACCTCATGCTCTCTAGTTCCCTTGTCACTTACTCCCATGCTCTCCTCCGGGAGTTTTTCTGAGCCTCTCCTATCCTATGGAACTCCCAACCCCAATCTGTCCGATTATCTCCTACTCCATAGGCATGCAGGGTGTGCCTGGGCACATCCTAATCACCTCGGGAGTATTAACATAAGCGCTCTGTGTGCAGATGGGGAGATGGGAAAGATCTCCCTCGTAAAGCCTCTGCCATAAAAAAAGTGCTTACACACAGCTCTTTCACTGTGCCGGCTGGGATATCAATGTGCCAGGGCCATATATATGTGGACACACACACATGCATGTGTGTTTGAGCTTTGGGGTGAACACCCTAATGCAATAGGCTGTGCACACCTACAGTATTTCCTACTGTGTCTGCTTTTAGACGATCCCTGAAAACCCTTATTTTCAAAGAAGCCTATTCTGCCCCCACCTAACAACTGTACATTTATTTTCTCCATCAGATTATCCCCCACAGTTATTACCTTTTCTATTATTTGACCCTCCCTCCTAGATTGTAAACTCTCTGATTCCTTCTGTATTGAATTGTATTGTAACAGTACTGACTGTTGGCGCTAAATAAATAATGTATAATAATAATAATACCGGTATATGCACCAATTCAAACAGCTTCATATAGCAGCAGAAATGTTTTGCTGCATATTGCAGCTTAAAGATAAAGTAGGACACAGTTGCGTTCAGGGCTTTAATTTTGCCCATGTTTTACACTGTATGCATGTAAATGTTTGTGCTATTGTTTACAGGGACCCTAAAAGCTGCTGCCACTGTTCCTGGCCGACATGTCCACAACAACAGTGTCCAAGTAGCAGCTCTAATACTGCTGATTATACACTGTCAGTTTAACCCTTTCACGTCTAAGCCTATTTCTGGCATTTGTTGCTTACAAGTTAAAATCAGTATTTTTGCTAGAAAATTACTTAGAACCCCAAAACATTATTTTTATATATATATATATATATATATATATATATATATATATATATATATATATATATATATATATATATATATATATATATATATATATATATATATATATATATATATATATATATATATATATATATATATATATATATATATATATATATATATATATATATATAGGTATATATATATATATATTTAGCAGGGTACCTAGAGAATGAAATGATCGTTGCAATAATTTATGTTACGTGGTATTTGCCCAGCGGTCTTTCAAACGCATTTTTTTGGGAAAAAGACACTTTCATGAACTAAAAGAAAAAACAAAACCGTAAAGTTAGCCCTATTTCTTTGTATATTGTGAAAGATGATGTTACGCTGAGTAAATAGATGCATAACATGTCATGCTTTGAAATTGGTCACACTCGTGGAATAGTGACACATTACTTTACCTAAAAATCTCCATGGGCGACGCTTTAAAAAATTTTTACGGTTACCAGGTTAGTTACAGAGGAGGTCTTTTGATAGAATTATTAATGTAAAAATATGTGGCGCTGACTGAAAGAAATAAATAATAATATTGTAAATGTGTATAATGAGCACACTAAATTGATAGCACTTCCAAAACCGTGCTACAACTATATGCTGGACAATCAAGTGCAAACAATCTTCAACATAATAAGCAGTGATATTTATTCATTTTGCAAAAAGGTCTAGTAAAGTGCAAACATGGAAATAAAGTACAAACAAAATCCTCCAAAAGTCCAGTATAAAACAACGAAAAAAGTGACAGTTCATATAGAAAAAAGTGCATGTGCAGAGTAACCAAACAAAATCCACTTCATCCAATTGATATCACCATCCGTAGTGTACCACTCATTTACCCCAGCCTCTCACCTCATAAAAAGACCCCTACAGGTCAAATCAAGCCTTGGTATGGTTATACACTGGATCCTCAGCAATCAATCGACTCCCACAGATATCTACAGCAATGCCAGTACCAGAGTGAGTTTGAGGCTCATCAGATGTAGTATAATCATGCAACAAAGGGTGATCATCCTTTGATGAAGTCACGTGGTCAGTGACGCAACGCGTTAGGGAGGAGACAGGTGTCGTCACTTCCGGTCGCGGCCGAGACCGGAAGTACCTTACATAGCTGTATCTACGATTTTGAACTGTAAGTTACTTCTTGTTTATTATAGTAAATGGGATTAAATTACTACACTATGGAGCCCCTCTTCTTTGTTGCATGATTATACTGCATCTGATGAGCCTGAAACTCACCCTGGTACTGGCATTGCTGTGAATATCTGTCTGAGACCCGTTTCCCAATTGGCCAAAAGGAGAAGCTATGCTGGCCGCCGGTAAGAGGAGGGAGGAGACGTGAGGAGAGGAGACGCAGGAAAGCTAGCTGGCCACCCGTCCATCGCCCAGAGGTAAGCCCAGGGTAAGTGTTGCGGCTGGGTGATCGACCGACCCGGGGTGGGATTGGCGGCGAAACAGAGCTGCCAACAGACCATTTTATGATACCCATAAATATGAAATCATCAAAGCATGATCAGGCTGATTTTAGCCAAACAGATTCACTGCCTGATGTGTATGGGTAGAATGGCTGAGCTGTTTCTTGACTGATGAATGTTCTTTGGTACAGCAATGATAAATTCTGATAGACTGCTATTATATCTGAACGAACAAGTTGTACGCTCAGATTTGGATGTAGGTGGTTCTTCAGGTGAAATCTGGAATGTAAAATAAATTTTAAATATAAGTCAAGGCTGCCTTTCTCATACTACACGGTGTTATCCTTTTGTATGCTTTGCTTTTCTTTAACATCTTGCTGTTTATGTTCCTATGTGTATGGACAGACTCATTTACTGAGAATAATTATAGAAGAATATTCTAGGACAATCCAAAAAGGTAAACATTTTCTTACAAAATGTTAATTCACAATTTTGTAAAAAAGCTTGTTCTGTATCCTGATTCAGAGTCAATCACAAATGTTTCTGCCGGGTGACGACCATACATTATGGGAATACTTGTAGAAAAGATAATTCACTATATTTTAGATAAGATTTCCATTTATTTCGTTGGTTAGACAATGGGCTGTCTGTAGCAGAAAATTCCTGCAGTACTGAATGTGTTTCTCAGCACTGTAATCTCTTCCCCCTCCCCATCTTTTCCTATCTCTGCTTTATAGACGTATTTGGTGATTATAAATGTAATAGATTCTCTGTATTTGACTGTGCACGTTTGGGTGAGCTGCCCTTTATCTGTGTGCATATTTAATGCAGATCTCAGATTGTGAATGCATGTCTTTTATCTCCTTTCTTATAAGAGCCAAATAGTACCATGCACATTACCTGTGGAGCCGGCTCAGGGTGATATATAGTGACAGTAAAAAAAAAGGATAATGTCATTAAATCTCATTCACTTGTATAAATACGTTCAGTAAGGTGCATAAAGGGCAGTGGGGATATGCAAAGTGTAGTATATGCCATACCAAGCAATCAGAGGCCCATTTATAAAACTAATAATTATTTTTTTACTGATTTATTCATAGTTTTTCCATTCTACTTATATATGAGGGTGGTTTCCATTTCATTAGTCAATGCGTCAAGCCTAATATAAGCTTTCTATTTTATTTTAAAACTTAGAAGCTCTGTTCAAGAAAAATATAAAACTGAGCTCTTGGCACTCTAGTTGTCCAGCAACAGTGCTCTTCCAGGTTGAATAATCCCCGGCATCATTTAATCCATTTTCTGTGAATGCAGGGGAGCATGGACCCATCCCTGGGGGGAATGTCATCATGGTACCCTATACTCACAGTACAATAATGCAGAGAAGAGCTCTAATGTCCATCTGTGAAGGTACTGTGTTTCCAAGGTAGAAAGTTTCAAAAATAAGTTGTATAAAGTCAATTTTTTATTTGGGCTCTTATTTTTTAAAAAAGCCAACTGTTTTGGGGATTCAAAGGACCCCCTTCATCAGAGCTTGGTGCTCCTAAAGTGTGTCCTGGACTGATAAAATTGGAGGGCTCTTGAGGGGTACCAATGCTTTAGAAATGCTTGAAGTTGTATCAATCAGAATTGAGTAATATTGTTCCTGTTTAAGGGATTGACTGATATGCTCATCAGGACTATGTGTTCTGCAATTGAGTAGGTCTACATAAATGTTCCTCAACCTTAAGTAAAGTGTAGAATATGTATGTGTATCCATGCTATACCATCATAATGACACTTCTTGTGGATTAAAACAGATTAAGCCCAAACAAAACCAATCATTCTCAGTTTTAGAAGTGTAACAGAGAGTGTTTGGTTTGGTTTGGGCTTAATCTTTTTCAATTCACAAGAAGTGGCATTATGATGGTATAGCACGGTTAAATACACATATTCTACACTTTACTTAATGTTGAGGAACGTTTATGTAGACCTACTCAGTTGATCAAGTTTGCTCTATATTAAGTTAAGTATGTATGTCTGTCCTTTATCTTTAGCGGTGCTATCAAAGAATCTGTGCTGTAGGAGTTGTAGAGTTGCTGACGAGAGAATGGAGACCGGGTAAGAAGCAAGGCATGGAGCAGCTATACAGAAGTAGATATACTGAAGGAGAACAGTACACCTATCATGTCTTATGCATTATGTGAGGAGTCCCTATGGAGTGAACTTCTGGAGAAAGAGATAAGAGGAGTCCTGTGATGAAAACCGACCAGTGGCTGAAAACTGTCCTGTGTCTGTAGAGCATGGGGTTAGACCTTGAACACTTCCATTTTGAGAGATCACCAAGTACTGAACAACATAGCCTGATACACTGGATAAACATGCAACCTAGAAGGTCTGGATGGTGGCTTGGAAGATGTAAAGTCAGAGTGTAATGCTGAAGTTCACCAGCCCCCCACAGTCTCATTTGTCAGTAACCTAGTGATCTTGAAATACTTCTTCCTGTGATGATGATGAGATACACCAGTAGATTTCTTGTTTCTTCTCAGATACAATACAAAAAATCCTAGCACTAGGGATTTCCTCTCAAACACCAATATTATTAAAGCCTAACTGGGAAGCTGTATTGTGATTGGGGATGCGAGAAGCATTTATATACATTGTTTACATAACCTAAAGTTATGAGTCTCGGGCTCTTGGCCAACTTTTCATACCCTCAATACAGCACAATGTGACTGTATGCAGCACACATCCAAGAAGAAAGTAAGGGTCAGGGTGATACATTTTGTATGTGGGATATTTCATTACACAGAGGCACAGAAATAGAAAAATCACAACTTTTGGGTGTGTCTGCAAGCATTGGTATGTAATTTATATCAACAAGGCAGAATGTGTATTTTCACCTCCAATGGTGATACAAATGTGCATGATACCCACGTTGCATACAGAAGGGGTGCTTTATATTCCCCAAAGTGTATGGAATGCATTTGTGTGGGATGCATACACAGTATGACTAAGGTACCCACATCTTGAAAGTGCTATAGGTTATTTTTAGGATCAATTACTTATGTACAATGAAGCACATGTGCCATAAAGGGGTTTCTAGTACCATAGATCATGGTCCAGTGAATGTTGTCATTACTCTAGAAGTTGGTAGAAACATACTGTTGTTCTAAACAAAAAAACAGCATATGATCCACCAACATTTCGGGGCAATGCATGATTCCCTTACATGTTTAAATAAAGTGCAACGCTAGAACAATAGAGTGCAATGCTTGCGCTTAGCGCAATGCATGCTATATGTGCAAAAACAACCAAGTTTATATTAAAGTGCAATCCTGTGCAAACATTTACATATCAACAGTGCAAACTATATCTAAATGCTAATATCTTCTATAACAAATATGCAGTGTTTGCATTGCATGTGAAAAATATTGTGCAAACAGAAAAAAGTTTATATGCAGCTGAGTTTCATCAGAAAAAGTCCCATGAAGGAAAGGTGTATTTGAAATGATGATCAAACGCTTGACAGCGTGATACCCGTCACCACAAACAAAATGAAGGCTTACCGGAAAACCAGCGACCCCCCTTACTCAGGGAGGTCACAAAGCGCTTGGTTGGATCTATGATCCATTGAAAAATAAATCCAAACTTCTCTCCCCAGCTGGTGTATACTATGCAACACTGCTGGGGAGAGAAGTTTGGATTTCTTTTTCAGTGGATCATAGATCCAACCAAGCGCTTTGTGACCTCTCTGAGTAAGGGGAGTCGCTGGTTTTCTGGTAAGCCTTCATTTTGTTTGTGGTGACAGGTATCACACTGTCCAGTGTTTGATCATCATCTCCAATGCACCTTCCCTTCATGGGACTTTTTCTGATGAAACTCAGCTGCATATGAACTTTTTTTCTGTTTGCAGAATATTTTTCACATGCAATGCAAATATTGCATATTTGTTATAGATTTTAACATTTAGATATGTTTACACTGTTGCTATGTAAATGATTGCACAGGATTGCACAATAATATAAACTTGGTTGTTTTTGCACACATCACATGCATTGTGCTATTCGGAAGAATTGCACTCTATTGTTCTAGCACTGCACTTTATTGAAACATTATTATTTGCATCTGGTATCTGGGTTATAGTGCACAGCTGTTGGTTGTTTTATTTTATTTTATCATTTCCAAGTGCAGATATACTTTTCACATTCACGATGACTCCCTTACATGTTCATCTTTACAGCAAAAGGCTGAACTGTGTCAGAAAGTTGAGAGCACAGCTGAGAATCACACAATGTTCAATTCAAAGTTATTTATATTCACTCTCCTTGTTTTCACAGGATTATAAATGAATGCAGTGACAGTGGGCACCAATATTATTTTAAATATGATTTAATGCATGCTAATTAACAGTGCAAATATTTTCTGTCTCTATAAATTGGTCACCTTTCATTTTATAAATCGGTCAATTTGTCGCTTCATGCATATTAACCTTTCACTCAAGGGGCTACAATATAATGAAATCAGATTATTGCTCCAGGTTAATCCATTTTGTCCAAAAGTGCTCTTCTTGCAGCAATTATCCTACAGTGATTAGTGGTAATCAACTTTTGCCATGGTGGTGTTCTTTACAGAATGAATATTGTTATCCGCTCTCCATTATAAATAGCCCCAAAGTCTCTAGGAAAATTAGGGGTAGCACTAGCATGGGCCATCAAGAACTGGATAGGGGGTTAAAAACCACATTACTCACTGCCTTCAATGAGAACCTTAGGTCACACACCCATCCAGTGTCACAGCACTCTACTTCAACTAGATGTAGGATCCCTGTCAATGCCTCAGCCATGGCACCTTCTGCACACCTGCACATCTCACATCAAGGTATTGGGATCTGCACATGGTCCTATTTAAACCCCCTAAAAATGTGCGCTTAGTACAAAAAGGTGATGCTCACATATATTCTGGACACAGGAAAAATAAAAAAATAACTACTTAGAAAGTGTGCAAAACCAATATATCAATAACTCAGTGGTAAACCAAATATGATCATAACTCATAGTAAAAGAATTTATACACAATATACATCAAAATACAAGGTGAATTGTAGGCTGAGGCAAGTGGCTCTTGATGTTACACACCTGCTGATGTTCGCTGCCGTGATTTTTTTGCTTTTATACTTATAAGTAAATTTGCTTTTAATAAATTAAGTGGTTTTTAATAAATCATACTCTATCGTACTCTATGGTCGTTTGCTCTTTCCTCCATGTATCCCTATCCTGAGAAGGGGTCTTTGGATAACCAGTGCAGGACACTGGGGATTTTGGGACTGCAGTATTTCCTTTGGTGACCCATGATTGGAAGGTTTCTGTGCTGTATATCTCTTATAAATTGGAGATCATTACCGAGTTTCAACTACAGTATATGTTCTACAATAGACACTTCACCTTGTATGTTGAAGTACGGTATATTGTGTCTGAAAATTTTTATTATGAGTTATGATCATATGTAATTTACCACTGAGTTATTGACATACTGGTTTTGTGCACTAAGTAGTTATTTTTAGATTGTCCTATTTGCCATGCAGCACTGCAGAACAGATTACATGAAGAAAAATAAGTGATGCAAAATTAATATAAATTAATATTTTTCTGGTTCAGACCAGCTCAGCTATGACATGCTTAAGATAAAGAATATTTGCACAGTGCATTTGAATTTCTTGCTAGGAGCATGGGGACACTTTAAAAGTAAGTTTGTTTGACTTTTCAGAGCTATAACTTTGTAATATGATGGAAGGTTCTCTGCACTTGTGAAAGCACATTGACCAGGTCTGAGAGGGATTTCTTAAAGATATGCATTCTCTTGGGTGCAAACAGCAGCTTAATATGTGTAGTTGATGAAGTGTGAAGGAGGCATATGTATTGCTCTGTGCGCTGTTTGTCAAACTGAAGTTATCACAGGGCCTATTAGTAGCAGGAAGACTGGATAGCAAAGTATATTAGGAATGGAACAGCCAGAGAACTGGTAACATTGCCAAGATGCTTCTTCAGGTGGATCCTATATAAAGTTCAAAGATGTGCTATTCTTCCAACTTGTTCAGGCATAGTGAGGATTTAGGACTCGCTAGCCTTGATGCTGGGTTTTTGGGCTAGTACTGCAGTAGTACAAATATGTTACTGACTTACTAAGCTACATTTTTTCCAGACCACCGTCGGTACCCAGTTTGATGGTGAAAACAAAGCTGTTGGATTTTGGTAAAGGAAATTTGTCCCAAGCAGTCTGAATTGGTGACTACCTGTGTAGAAATTTCGGATAAGGATAAAATTACTTCAAATTCTTCTTCTTATCTCTAGTCAAAATTGACATGTCTGTTGTTCATGTCTGTTCATGTTCATGTTCATGTCTGTTGTAGTATTGTGTCCATTAAGTCAACATCCTGCCTCCCAATGTTTTCTCATTACAGTTATGTTTCTATTTTACAAACAAATATGGGCTTCTTTAATAGAAAATGCTTGAAAACGAATTTCAGATTTTTCCAAAAGATATACATTTGCATGCTCATACTGTTAATGCGTGCAAATATATTGTAGAAAAGTTTTGTACTTGCTGACATCTGCCTGAGTCCTGAATATGCAGATTTGCTCCCTGAGCTACAGTGTATTCAAATGAGCTTCCCTGATAAACCTGACAATCTAAATAATTACTTCTCGGCCTGTGAGTCATGGCTTCTGTCTGTCTCTCTGGGCAGGAAGTAAGAATGGTTGAAGGAGTTAAGTGAATTTAAGTTTTCCAGCATCTTGAGGACATATTTTCTTCCTGTTGCTGAAGATCATATAGTTACTATGTGAGCAGTACTATTTAGCTGATGGAGGAAAGACTCACTTCTGTGGAGAGCCAAGGGATGTTCATCTTTTGTGTCACTCAGACCTGGCTGCAGTGACATGCACAGGAGAATGGGGACCCACACACACGTGCTGCACGTTTGAATTTTCCTGCATCTCAGTAACTTTTATAATCACAGAAAACTCAAAACAGTTTTCACACTGAAATGCCCCGTTCACGTGGTCAGATTTTCCGACGGAAAATGTGCGATCGGAGCTTGTTGTCGGAAATTCCGACTGTGTGTGGGCTTCCATCGGCCATTTTCCATCGGATTCTCCGACACACAAAGTTTGAGAGCAGGCTATAAAATTTTCCGACAACAAAATCCGATCGCGTCAATTCCGACCATGTGTGGCCAATTCCGATGCACAAAGTGCCATGCATGCTCTGAAGAAATTCCGACACGGAACAGCTCGGTCTGGTAAACTTAGCGTTCAGAATGGATACAGCACTTTCGTCACGCTGCTATGTTTTAAATTGTTTAATACAGCGCACTCTCTTCTTCTTTATAATGTGAGAAGAATGAAGTAGTTTTGCTGCTCATATTCACACAGACTTCTCACAAACTTCTTTCTTTAATATTTATCGTGATTTATCGTGATATTTTGATTTGTCACATCTGACCAAATTTCTTTTTTGTTGTTTTATTTTTGTTTTGTATTTTTTTCAAGGCTGATATTTTTTTTTAGTTTTTTTGGGTTTTACTCCATAATATTTTTGTGTGTGTTTTGTGTGTCAAGTTACCACAACACCATTGATATCTTGTATTATTTAATCTCAAGGAGATTGTTTGGTGTTGGTGTCCCTTGTTAATTTCACATTGTAGTTTTGAAATGTACCTGCCTCCTCACAAACAAACTGTCCTTTTTGAAGGAAAACACACGTAGGCGAGTATAATTGAACCAAAAATTCCTTTATTAAGGGCTCAGAACCAAACAAAGAGGGAGGCAACGCTGGAGAAACAGCAGAAATTGGCGAAGCCTTTGGCCCCCAGGGCACACATCAATTATTTTACTGCAAAATTGGTGGCCTGAGGAGTCTATATCTAAGGGAGTGCAGTCTGGTCCAGAGGTCCAAGAGATCATGAAAGCAGAAGATGACATGTATGTCCCCAGGCTGTGGTCATACAAGAGGCTGCATCTTTTGTCAGACCAGACTGAACCCAGGGCCATCACTCTCTGGTCTTCCTTCCATGCTTCCTTCCACGCTGTGGCTGTGGTGGTGTAGTTGTGGCAGGAGGAGGAGGAGGAGGATGGTCCAACTCACTCAGGTGGGTATTGGGTGTGATTTTGCCACTCACCCCCTTAGTTAGGACTTTATAAAGAAGGTTCTCACACAGCTGGCGTTGACCCGCCTGCATCCCCTTCAGTTTGGTGGCAGCCATGCAGGCAAAGGCCTCTTCAGGAGTGGGTAAGGCTCTGAGGAATGCAGAAGCCTCCTGAATGAGCCTGAGCGCTGAATCCTGCACGTGACTCTCCTTCCTAGGTCTTTTGTTTGGAAGGCGGAGGGGAGGAACCTGCGATTCGGTCAGGCTCCTACTGGGCCCAGGCTTCTCCTGGCTGCCACATTCCACATCCTCCTCCTGTGTGCCACATTCCAGAGCCTCGTCCTGGCTGAGGTCTTCCTGTGTATGAAAAAGGGACATGGTTTTAGTTTTTTATTCATCTCTCACACACAATTTTCATCTCATGACTGTTGCAAATTGAATGTTAACAAATATAACAGACTATCATTCTGAGCCCAGCATTTTTCATTCTTGTCAAAATTATTTTTGCCCACTACTGTCTATTGATATGTAAAAAACTGTATTAAATCAGCAATTAGTGATCAATAATAACATCTAGTAAACATCATTTATTTATTGACCAGAAATCTGGAGAAGAATGCTATACCTGACTCCATCTGGGCTCCTCCGCTTCTTCCTGGCTGGAAGTTCCAGGTTGGACATCGGAAGCCTCAGCTGGAGTGGAAGATAGGGTGGAAGGAAGGGTTAAGAGGGATTCCCTGACTCCAGTCTGGTCTGATAGAAATCGCAGTCTCTCATAGTACCACAGCCTGGGGACATAAACGTCATCTGCTGCAGCTCCAGATCTCTGGGAATCCGTGACCTTCTTGCGCTCCCTTAGATAAGTGCTCCTCAGGCCACCAATTTTGGCTTTTAAATAGGGGATGTTTGCCGTGGGGACCACCGGTTTCACCAACTCCAGCAGTTTCTGCCTGCCTCTTTTGTTTATTATTGTAATGTGGATGTTTCACCTGCCACAGACAGGGCAGCTCCCTGTACTTGTCTATGAACAGGGGGAGGAAGTTTTAGTCATTTTATCTGCAAGACACAACACAAGACAAACCCTAATGTCAGGCAAAACTCTCCTAATCTTGTTACAATATAGGCCTCAATCTAGAAGCAGTATAGGCCCAAGTTTTGCTCTTACCTTCGTTATCACGATTGGCGGCACCGATACTCCTTCCTCCGCTCACAGATCATACGTACTACGCACGCGTGTTACGCTTTATAGACACGGCGCATGCGTGTAACTCCGCCTGCCCCTGACATTCTTTCTAGTCTATTCTCCGCCCCTTCTCGTTCAGCGCAGTGGGGGAAGAGCACATGGCGGAGACACAACAGGTGCGTGCTAATTACAGCAACGAGGAGGAGGAGGAGGAGGAGGAAAGCCCAGAGCCTGAAACGTCACGATCCAGAAGGAGAAGATTTAAGGCATCGAATATGTCCTTTGGGGAGATGTTGGAGATGGTCGACATCCTGAAGAAGGCCGACTATGACGAGAAGTATGGACCTTACCCCAACCCCAATGTCAGAAAGGCCAAGATTATGGCAAAAGTGGTCAAGAGTCTGCACCGGAATTTCGGGGTACGACGATCGAAAGATCAGCTCAGGAAGCGGTGGTCGGACCTGAAATTAAGAGAGCACGAGCAGTACCAAAAGATCCGGTAGTTGTCCTGTGTTCCTATTCTTTATGTTTATTACGTTCGTGCTGCTCCATGTGCTTTTCTTAACTGTTATCCAGTTTCAAAAGGCAACTTTCATGTTCATGGGCACATTATTCGTTCGTATAAAACATTGTTCGTTCCATTGTTTTGGCCATATGCATTTGCCCACATTTTTTAGGGCCTACTTGTCTGAAACTAATTTGGTTGTGTAGATGGGTTTGTTACTAGAATGAAATGCAAACTAGATTCTGTGTAAGGAGAGGACACTCAGCAGTTTTCACATCTGGACGCTGGAGCACTAGTGTGGGACACCAGAACACCCTTTTTATTAGGGGTCCCACACAGGTGCTCCAGTGTATACTATAGGGGTGTCTCCATCTGTGAAGCTTGTACAAAACAGGTAAGTATTGAAGCTTGACAAAGGACAAGAAAAATGCAACATCTTGGAACTCTGCCAAAATAGACAATTGTACCCCACTTCCAAGCAATGTTTCATATTCCTATTTCTGTCATTAAATATCTGTGTGCTAAGTATACCTATTATTTTTTACATAGGGGATAAAAGACTCGGAGGACACCCCTCATCCGAGGAGACCAGAGACCCCCCACCTCTGGAAAAAGGGGAAATCCACCCAAGCCAAGCAGAGCAGGAGGAGGAAGACGTGGTGGAAATTGCCACCACAACAAGTGAGTGTCTGCAACCACAGGCTCAGGTAAGAGATGGATGCCGGCATATTTATAATACATGGTGTTTTTTGTTTCTATCTTTTTAGGTGATCGTGATGTTGTGGATCCAGATCCTTTCACCTCGGAAAGTGCACAGATCCTGATCGGGGAGATCATGGGGTGTAATAGGGACTTGGAAAACATCATGAAAAACATCAATGATGTTCAACAAAAAATGAAGAACATCATTGATGTTTTAGGGAGAGTTTAAAAACCCTCCAAATTCCTTAGGTTTTTTGTGTGCTAAAAAATTTTGACATTTTTTGACAAATTTGAGAAAAGCCAAATTTGAAGATGCACACAGTATGTCAACATGTGCTATCTGCCATCACGGGAGATCATTGTAGGCGTTTTGGGGGTGCAACCCCTTCCTCAATAATAAAGTAGCTGTGAGGAAGGGGTTGCACCCCCAAAACACGTCCCTTGATCCCCTGTGATGGAAGCTAGCACATGTTGACATTCGGCTATTTGTGTGCATCTTCAAAATTTAGCTTTTCCTGGGGTGACTTCACCCCATCTGAACGCAATATCAAACACAGTTTGTAAATACTCATGTCTGATATTGCCTTCAAGTTCTACCAAATGTGAACTTTGTAACAAGATTTGTGTCTTTCTTGTTGGTTTTAAACATGCCTGTTTTATCTTAAATGGACATTTCTACTTTTTCTAATGTGACCCCAAAAATTGTTATACAACAAACATGTTGATTTATTTTAAAAACCTTTTCTAAATGCACATGTGATGGTGCTGGTATTAAAAAGATTGTTAATCAAGAATGTGTGGATTATTGTTTCAACGCTCCAAGACTTTTGTGGTGCCCTAATTGTTTTTTTCTGTGACAATGGGTGTTATTTCCTAAGGGCAAATCCACTTTGCACTACAAGTGCAGTTTCACGTGCACTTGTAGTGCAAAGTGTCTTTGCCTTTAGTAAATAACACCCAACAGTGCTTTCTAAGGTTACACAATCACGCCATTTTCAGGACTCATCACATTTCTGTCAGGGTCAGCTAAAAGAAACACAAGCAGTAAATGTCACCAAAGATTTTAGTAGTTATTTGTTTTTTTTATTTGAAAAAGGTTTCAGACATTGGCTGGCATATTGATGGTCCCCCTACCCGCAAAGAATTCAAGGTATCTTAGCCGGACATCACGGGCACTCAGGGGGGGCAAGCCAGGACGGCCACTTTCAAGCCTCGTCAGGGTTGTTTCATTTTTAATTCCAGCCTCAGGCCCAACTGAGCCAGCATAGTTGGCAGAATGTTGCCGTAAAAAGTTGTGTAGAACACAGCACGCCAGGATTATATGATTCAGTTTATACTCCGCCATATGTATGGGTGTAAGAAATAGGCAGAACCGGCTGGCCATGATTCCAAACGTGTTCTCCACCACTCTTTTGGCTCTGGCCAGCCGGTAATTAAAAACCCTCTGTTCCGGGGTGAGGGTCCTCATCGGGAATGGCCGCATAAGGTGGTCCCCCAGCGCAAACGCTTCATCTGCAACGAAGACGAATGGGAGTCCTTCCACATTGTCTTCTGGAGGTGGCAAATCCAAGCTGCCATTCTGGAGATGCCTGTAGAACTCCGTCTGGGCGATGACTCCACCATAGGACATCCGGCCATTCTTCCCCACGTCCACATACAGGAACTCATAAGTAGCCGACACCACCGCCAACATCACAATACTATTAAACCCCTTATAATTATAATAGTATGACCCGGAGTTGGGTGGTGGGATGATGTGGACGTGTTTCCCATCAATTGCCCCTCCGCAGTTAGGAAAGTCCCACCGCTGGGCAAAGTGGGAGGCCACAGTCTGCCATTCCTGTGGCGTGGAAGGAAACTGTGGAGTCAAACAAAAAAAATGTAGTCATTTTGCACATAAACAGGGAAAGCAGAGTAGACACAAACATTCTTGGCCAACATCAAGATAACATTTATTTGAGGGAGTTTTTAAAGACCAAAGTATAAGGTACACCTATCAGATTCCCCCTCCCCCCCCCCCCTCATGGGCCATTTCTAACATTATAGGGGGGGAACCCTTGGACAGGTAACCCTCTCCACTTCATTGAGAGATGAATGTCTAAATAATGGGTATTACTTTGAACAGCCCCTCCTTAGTTACACTATTGGCAGCCCACCGGACAGGTAAGAAGTGTCATAATACAAAGATATAAATACACATTGTACACATTTGAGCACATTTGGACATTTTGTTATTACCTATCAAGATAATAATAGTATACAGAAACTTGAAACAGTACCATTTGAAAGTATACAGGCAGGCACTTGCACTACATGCTTTGGGGAATTCATCCATAAATCTGACCACAAAAGAGATGGGTATAGTGTGTATGGGTTTGGCAAAATCAGCAGATAGATGATTGAGGATAGATAGAGAATTGGTATCAGCTGACTTAGCAGTTGGGGGGAGGGAGGGTTAAAAATGATTTGGGGACCCCCCCAAAAAAGCTTCTGGCACTCTGCCTGAATTTAAAGCACAAATCACATTTAAAAACATTTTAGGGGGTGTTTGGGGTAAAGCACTACTATGGAGTTGATAAAATACATTGTTAAGTGACTACATGAGGTGAATATACGGGCAGGAGACCATGCTAGGGAGGTAAGTGAAGGCAAATATGTATGAAGGACAACAAAAATAATTACCTAAAAATCCAGCATGCATGAGGACAAAGGGGACATTCACAGCATATTACAATCATGGTAATTAGGGAATGAGGAAAGAAATACAATATATTAGCAAACATTAAATACAATAAAATGTGATATTAAAGGATAAAAATCTCACCTTCATATACTCCTTCTGCAGGACCTGGATGATGGCAGAACAGGTCTCTGGGATAATGATCCCCAGAGCCTGGGGGGAGATGCCTGTCGAGAACTTGAGGTCCTGCAGGCTTCTCCCCATCGCCAAGTACCGCAGGGTAGCGACGAGCCTCTGCTCCGGAGTGATGGCTTGCCTCATGCAGGTATCCTGCCTGCTAATATAAGGGGTCAGCAAAGCCAACAAACGGTGAAATACGGGGTCCGTCATCCGAAAAAGTTCCTGAAATCATCAGGTGATGATTTCAGGAACTTTTTCGGATGACGGACCCCGTATTCAGCACGGAACCAAGTGGAGATCACTGAAGTAGTGGTGTCTAGTTCAGTGGTTTCCAGCTTCCAGGGGCTGTGGAGCAGCAGGAACGTAAGTGGGAACTGGAGCAGGGGATCAGCAGATATCACACACGATGTAAAGCGTGGAAATGATACAGCAGGAAAGTGAGCAGGGATCAATGTGAGGACTGAGCAGGAAACTGAGTGGCAGGGAATCAGCAGAGTTGGAGATAAGATAAGCAGAGTAGGAAATCAGCATAATGGAGGATCAGAAGGAGATCAGCAAAGCAGAGTTTCAGCAAAACAGAGGATTAGCAGAGTGGGCGGAGAAGGGGGAGGTAGCGTGGACAGTGGGTGATACCACCTAGTGGGGAGAGGGATACTACCACTGAGCAGGGATATTACTGAGCAGGGGCCGTGGGGAATATACTAATGTGGGGGTGGGGTACTACTGAGTAGAGGAGCATACTACTGACCAGTGGGGGGTTAATGTGCTACTGAGCGGGGGATACTATTGAGGGGGTGATGTACTACTGAGCTGGGGAGGTACTACTGAGTGGGGAGTACTACTGAGCCAGGAAACTGCAGAGAAATGGATCTACTAAACTGGGGGTACTACTGAGCCAGGGAACCACTGTGTGGTAGATCTACTGAGCCAGGAAACTGATAAGCTGGAGATCTGCTGAGTGGGGGTACTAAAAAGCCAGGAAACTGATGAGCAGGGGTACTACTGAGCCACTAAAAACTAATTTAAAAAGCCAAATACCACACCAACACTTAACCATACCTCAAATCTGGTGACTTTCTCATAATCACTTCCCATTTGACATAATTTCTCCTGAAAAAGCAATAGAAAGCCAACACCAACATGTTAAAGCGGTGGGTTCTTGAATGTATGTTACTAATCAGCACAAGTGTAAACAAGCCATTAATGTGTTCTCTTAATAATGTGATTCAGTGATTCAAAAAGTGATTCCCGAATTCTGATCTTTACAAACTGAGCCTTTTAACTTAGGTTACAATATTTTATTTGTTTGCACGAATTGTGTTCAGCAGAGTTCTTCCTTAGTAGTTTAATAATGCAGGTGAGCGCCCCCCCCTGTGTTTTGGCAGTGGTCTCATGCATATAAGCGTTAATTTACTAAAGGCAAATAGGAAAATTCTGTTTCAAAGTGCAACCTGCTAAGTGGACAGCCTATTTTCCTTTATAAAATCAACACTATAGGGTCTAGTGGGGTCTCAAAAAGATTCATTGCTGCAGAGGATGGTTTCCTGTTCATTCCTTTCACAGTGAACACTGTTGCCAGCTTCAGTTAGAAATTCCATGGGAAAGTATTTGCAAGTCCCCCGCTGACATGTTTATCTTGTTAGCTGTCAAGATGAGTAAGGATATGAGATGAATTCCATCATTCTGCTAGAATAGAGAATTACCTACCGCTTATGAAATATGACAAAATAATAGGATTCTCTGATTTGCTATGTCAGGTTCATGTTAATTCTTTGTCCAGATCTGCTGATGATTGTGCTAATGTTAAACATACATCCAGGACAGTGGCTTTTGCTCTAAGCCACCTGCTTTTTCAAAGACCGGTATTTAATTTCTGTTTCATTAAGGCTCAGTTCACATATGAGCTGTATGCAGCTCACAGCAGGGGTCCAGTGCGTGCTAGTTCACCATTTCAGGTCCGATTTCAGCCTGAACTTTGGACTGAATTTGCATCTGAAACGGATCAAAAGACGCACAGTGTTTTTCTGCTAAGCACTCCGAACCTGCTGCGGAGATATGTGAACCGGCCACATAGAAAGCCGGTCAAAATCTCCTGCTATTGCGAATTGGAGGCAGGGATCCCGCCTCCAATTCGCAATGGTGTGAACCCAGCCTAAAGGGTATGTAAACCAGGTTAAAATGGCAATTAAAGGTTAATTTCCCACACTTTTTAAATCACAATTAGTGTCTGTTTATAAATAGTTAATGAGTTTGTTAGCTCTCACATGGATGCACTAAGCAGGCTAGACACTGAGCCATGAGAAGGTAGAAAAGAACAGTCAAAAGACTTGCGTAACAAGGTAATGAAACTTTAGAAAGATGGAAAAGGATATAAAAAGATATCCAGCCACCCACCGCAAACTAGCACAGTAACTAGTATACAACACAATGAAACAGCACACATTATATATACATATATACAGCATTGAGTCTGCCTAGCACAGATCATAGTGGGGTTCTCATTCACCTTGTGCCCCTATTAGTGACTCCCATCACAATGGCATATCCAGGGTCCCCAGAGTCTGTGTGTCTTGGAGGACATGGACCTGAATCTAAAGTAATGCCACCTCAAGGGTCCCCAGGCATACAGCTCACAAAGAGCACCGTTCCCCCAAATGCCAGGGCCCATAATCGGTTGGCAAGAGGCTGGCATTCAGTCCCCTCCAAAAGCCTCTGTCCCGGCTAGGTCTGTCACAGTCAGCACTGTTTAATCACTTTTTAAGAAGTGGAAAATTAGGGGCTTAGGTGGAAGAATTGCTCAGGATACAAAAAAAAAAACACAGGTAACTGCAAGAGAAATACAGGCTGCTCTCCAAAAAGATGGTGTGGTTGTTTTTAAGGAGCACAATTCAATGATACTTGAACAAAAAGAACTGCATGGTTGAGTTGCCAGAAGGAAGCCTTTACTGTGCAAATTCCACAAAAAAGCGAACGAGGCATGTCAGGGAGTTGTTGGACATATTGTAACCAGGCTTTTTTGTGGAACTTGTACAGTAAAGGCTTCTTTCTGGCAACTTGACCATGCAGTTCCTTTTTGTTCAAGTATCATCGTATTGTGCTCCTTAAAAAAAGACATCTTCTTTTTTCCAGAGCAGCCTGTATTTCTCCTGAGGTTACCCGTGGGTTTTTCTTTGTATCCCAAACAGTTTCTGTGGCAGTTGTGACTGAAATCTTTCTTGATCTACCTGACCTTGGCTTGGTATCAAGAGATCCCCAAATTTTCCACTTCATATTAAATTATTCAACAGTACTGACTGGCATATTCAAGGCTTTGAATATCTTTTTATATCCTTTTCCATCTTTGTAAAGTTTCATTACCTTGTTACACAGGTCTTTTGTTCTTTTCTACCTCCTCATGGCTAAGTGTCTAGCCTGCTTAGTGCATCCATGTGAAATCTAACAAACTCATTGGCTATTTATACCCAGACATTAATTGTGATTTAAAAAGCCACAAATGTGGGAAATTAACCTTTAACTGCCATTTTAACCTGTGTGTGCCACCTTCTGTCTGTACCAAGGCCAAATATTTCAAGAAATGTAAAATTTTTATCAGGGCCATTTGGGTGATTTCTGTTATCATTATAATTTAAAAAGGATCCAAAAAAACTATGTGATAATAAATGGTTTCATGTGATTGCTATTCTTAAATAAAAGACAGTTTATTTGCATGAACAGTCATATTTTTCAATATTAATGCCAAAATTTCACAATTTTTGCAAGGGTATGCAAACTTTTGAGCACAACTGTATTGACGGGCCACCACTGATTATTATTCTTTAAAGTGCTTTACAACTACATCTAGCTGGTGGCAGCACACTGATGTAGCGCTACCCTCGAAGGAGCCATTGGTTATATGGGCCCTATGTTGTTAGCCTCAACCTCCTCAAGAGCCTCTGCCTTTCTGACATGTGAACAGGTAGTGATCTCTGCTGCCCCAATGGGAAGTTAGGGGTTAACTGCACTCCCCAGTTTTTTTTGGCGGGATTTTCTTGGTTCCGACCTTCTGGTACTGTGTGCTATAAAAAGGACAAGGGCCCGCATCCTGGGAGTGAGGAGAGACTTATTCACACTCAGCCTGTATGGGTGGAAAGACACAGACAGACAGCAAAAGGTAGGAGAGTGTTCTTATTCCTGATTTCAGCAAAGCTGCTACTCACCTGTGTCCAGGAGCTTTCTGCAATGTGTATGGATTGCTGGAACTTGCAGTCCTTCCTGAAGATACCATCTTTGGCAGAGATGGCGAACCTTGGTACCCCAGGTGTTTTGGAACTACATTTTCCATGATCCTCAACTACACTGCAGAGTGCATGAGCATCATGGGAAATGTAGTTCCAAAACACCTGGGGTGCCAAGGTTCGTGATCACTGATCTATGGACCAAGTATGGACTCTGCCAACTATGGACTCTTTCCTATGCAGGAATGCTGGGGCAGCCACAAGCCTGAGTTACGGACTAGGAAAGCTAGGGAAATGTCTGCCCTTTTTTTTCGAACTGTTTTTGTCATCATGTTAAAAGTAAAGTAAAGCTTTTGAAATGTTGCCTTTGCCTGGTCTGAAGTTACTAAAGGGGTGCAATGTAAGCAACCAGCACATATAGTCTACAGCTTGGATCACAAGTACATTGGGGTATGAAGACACCAGTTCAAGGAGTTCATACAGTGTGAAGAACAAGGAAGCAGTCTGTTGTAAAGTATGTACCTGTGGCAGGTAAGATAGCCTTTTGCAGTGAGGGAGATGTTGTGAGCACTCCTTCAGCCGCAATCTATTTCACATAGCAAAGGGAGCAGATCTGCAAAGCTGGGGCCCTTATCCTGTACACAGGTATGGAAGAGAAAGAGTGAAGTTAAGTACATGCATGGAGTCCGCACTAGGTGAACGCCAGGGTTCCATACCTTCACTGGGAGTAAGGTAGCTGTGATATGCTGGACAGGTAGAGAGGGCATTGGCTCTACTTGTCCCTCCTTAAATGCACAAGTGACCATGTTGGTGTATGTGGCATCAAGACAGTTTACTAGAGTTCGTTCATGTTTAGTCATCTACCGGGTCGTGAGCGTGGCTGAAGTAAAGGCACTCCATGTGTATGGCAATGACTGTGTAGAAAGTAGTCAGAGTAGCCCAGAAGAACTCACCCTGAGGTAGGCCTCTCATGTGACCCTTGCTTGGTGCCCAAAGAGGAGAACGTGATAACCCCCCCATGGCACTACCCTACTCTACAGACACATCAGGTTAAGAGAATACAAGCAAACTCAATGGAACACAGCAAGCCATTCCTGTTACCCAATGCCAGATTTACCTTAAGAAACCAGACTCCAAGCAGTTGGTAGGGGTAAACTCAATGTATTATTCTTTTGAGTCAGCAGGAACAGTAGCAGTGCCACCACAGGATGCAATAACAAGCAGTAAATAAACAAAGTCTAACAATGACAGGACTATATTGACGATATGCATTAATGGTGGCTATGCTAGGCCTTGACCAACTGGTTAAACTTAGTCACAATTTAAAAAACATAAACAGTGTAGGAATATGAGGGGAACTATTAAGATGAATTGTGGGGGGCGGAGGGGCACTCTGTAAGGTTGATCTTCTAATTGCTAATGTTGGGGTCCTTTTTGAAGAGCGTTTGATTAATCTTGCATGCAGTTAAGTGGCAGGGGTGCAATGTAGACTGTGGTATGAGAAAAAAACTGGGCCGAGCTGGTGATGATGCACTACAGCCGCAGTTCATAGGCGGCAATGGTGCGGCAGAGATATTGAAGGTGATAATATAGAGAATGAAGGGGTGCGGAAAGAGTACTACAGACATCCTACTCTTAGTATCTTGGATATTGCTGACAGTACAAAGCAGGACAGAGACCTTCTCACAGACTCCCATAGGTGGCGATGGACTTTTAGTGGTGGAAGGGACCCCTTCTACCTGGTCCCAGTGCGGCTAAGGCTCGCTCAACAAGAGGAATGAGGATGATGAAATCCCTGGTCTCTCAGCGGCAATCCTGTATGTTCAACGAGGCTGTAGATGTGACTGGCTTTTTTGCAATGTCACTCTCCACCTTGGGCTCTTTAGGGCTGCCTCGATCTCCTGCTCCTGTTGACAGGTCTGAATCTGCAAGCTGGCTTTCCCTGAGCAAAATATTATAAAGGCCTCTAAGCTCCTCCTGTGTTCCACGGCCTTTTGGGACCTGTTGTTTAGAAAGTTAGTTGTGCCATTATATGGCTGCCACTTCAAACTACACATCCCATGATTACAGATGTCTTACATGAAAATCTATGGAATTGCATCTATTTAGCTCTCCCCCTGCTGGCTGGAGGAGATTTTTGCACCTCTGTATAAACAACTCAGATGTGGAAATGAAACAGAGTAATGTCTTGGTCTCCATATTGTGGTAGCCTAGTACACTAAAGAGCGATTGTTCTTGCCACAATCAACAATGCTCACCTTCCCTGCCTATGGAGACTAGAAGCACTGAGCTTTGTGTGAGGGTAGTTTGATAAAGTTGTAAATTCCAAACAGTAATAAAAAAGAGTAGTAAGAAAAATCCCCAAAAATTACATATTCTTTGGTATACAGCCAGACAGCATAGCAATAATAATAATAATAAAAAAAACCTTCATTGGGGCTTACCCAAAACCTAACCCCTAGAGAAGCCAGAAATCTGAAGAGCTTACAGTTAGGCAACTAATCAATTCTGGTTATACCTTTTTGTTGGTCCCCAAGCAGAAACCTTGTGTTTGAAGGCTTTATTATAAAAGGTTTGAAAAAAGTAACTTATTTGGGTTTAATAACGTGTACAACTGGGTGCTTTCTACTGTTTCTGCACCAAGAACTACTGAAATAAATATAACCTGCTATCAATATACTGTATGTATGACAACTATAAGCATTTGGAATGTCACCCAAACTGTTCTTGTACACAAAAGCAATCTATGCCAGGCATGCATTTCTTTCTTTTTTCATAGATTCTTTTTTTCTAGCAGACAGCAGGACAATTTACAAGTTATTCCTGCAAGTAGATGCTCAAGGTATAGTACAATAGAACAAAATCATATTCTTAACTGCATATACATTGCAAACATAATGGCAACTTACAAAAAGGATCGGTATATCTTCTAGGACAGATCACCTTTGGGAATTTACTGTGCTGTCGGGTACATTACTGCAGTCCTGTCAGGCAGATTTCTCAGGCACCATCCTATTTTCTTTATTTAATTTTAAAAAGTAAAGAACCAAAACCAATGTAGCCAGGTGCTTGGCTAGAGACAGAAAGTGATTTAGGACACCGTGTTACTGTGCTTTCTGTGTCTTCCAATGGACTTCCGCTGAATGAGCTAACACTACCTTGCCTCCATCCACCAGGGGGAGCTGACAAGCAGAAGGAGCTTAAGAGACTTGATGGTTGGCAGCACTGAATCATGAGATGAAGTTTGGAAAATAAACCTTATTATGGAAGGTCATGGACTATTGTGCTACAATTCCCAAAGCAAGCTGGGTATAAAGAAAGAGCTGTGATTTTACAGGTTGAATACCGAGAGATTTCCTCTTTGCTGCGAGGAGACCAATGTGTGCACATCACTGCTCCTATGTGCACATCAGCCTGCTACAAGCCTGCAGCCATGTGGTGAGGACCCAAGTCGCTCCAGGCAGATCCAGAAGTGAAATACTGAAATCCCAGTTTACATTCACGCAAAAAAACTTGTGATATCTAAATATGTGAATATGAGCTGCAGGTCTTAAAGCTAAATGAAGCTCTTAATCAGTTCTACAGAGAGAACGCGCTCTATAAACAAAAAACAATAGTACCCAAAAAATTTAAAACAGTGCCAAATACTAATGAAATTATTTAAACCTCATAGATGTGTCTATATAAAACATAAATAATAATACAATTAAATTTAAAATTAAAGTACATAAATGATGTGCTCTGTGTTTTTAATTCTATTAATAAGTGAAGGAAGAAGTGCCACCAAACATAAGAAAGTGTTGCCTCTTCCCCACTGGCTCAAACCACACTCACTGGAAGTATTTGACCCACTTTTTTCAAAGTAAAGGAAAAAAATTGTTTAAGTACAGATCTCCGTGTATATCGGTTGTAATCCCTCATTCCCCACTGCTGTCCTGAATGGTTTGGCCTCTGTGCAGATAACAGTGTTTCTGCACCTTTAAACCTCTCTGTATGAAACTTCCTCGTCAGGGATAAGAATATAGGAATTGCTCTTAGTGTATTAAGTCTTAAAAAGTATTTAAAATGTTAAAAAAGGAACATACATTCAAATGGTAAAAAAACAATTGTATGCTTGTACTCAGAGATGCTTGTTTTTTATCATTTGAATGTAAGTGCATTTTAAAAGTTTTAACCACTTCTGACCCAGAAGAATTGGCTGCTCAATGACCAGGCCATTTTTTATGAAACTGCACTGCGTTGCTTTAACTGACAATTGCGTGGTCGTGCGACGCTCTACCCAAACAAATTTGACGTCCTTTTTTCCCACAAATAGAGCTTTCTTTTGGTGGCATTTGACAATCTCTGCGGTTTTTATTTTTTGCGCTATAAACAAAAGAAGAGCGACAGTTTTGAAAAAAACACAACATTTAGTACTTTTTTCTGTAATAAATAGCCCAAATTTAAAAAAAAATAAATAAAAGTTTTTTTTCCTCAGTTTAGGCCGATATATTTTCTTCTACAAATTTTTGGTAATAAAAAATCGCAAAAAATGTATATTGATTGGTAAGCGCAAAAGTTATTGCGTCTACAAAATAGGGGATAGATTTATGGCACTTTTATTATTATAATTTTTTTTACTAGTAATGGCGGCAATCTGTGATTTTTATCAGGACTGCGACATTATGGCGGACATATTGGACACTTTTGACACATTTTTGGGACCATTGACATTTATACAGCGATCAGTGCTATAAAAATGCACTGATTACTGTGTAAATGTCACTGGCAGGGAATGGGTTAACACTAGGGGGCAATCAAGGGGTTAACTGTGTTCCCTATGTGTGTCTAACTGTGGGGGATGGGACTGACTATAGGAGATGAGAGATCGAGGTTCCCAGCTCGTAGGAACTCATGATCTCTCTTTCCTCTCCTCACAGAACTAAGATGTGTGTGTTTACACACACGTCCCTGTTCTGCCTCTCGTTCCCACGATCGCTTGTGGCCATCGGTCATTGCGACCACCGGTCACGAGCATTGGCACCCCCGCCATGCAGCGGCTGCTATCCCACTTAAAGGGCCCGACGTACAGCTACAACGGTTCGTGGGATCGTGCCGACCTGCTGCAGTATAATGATGGTGGCTGGTCGGCAAGTGGTTAAATATATACTTTTTAAGACTACACTAAAAACAATTCCTATATTCTTATCCATTGCAAGGGAGTTTTATACAGAGAGTCTTAAAGAAGCAGGAGCACTGTATTCTACAGATCCAGAAGTGAGCTGACATCTGAACAGCAGGACCTCTGTTTCTGTATGGCTGGAGCTGTTGGGAGGACACTACTGCCATTAACCTGTTACTGCTAGCAGAGACTGAGCACATAGGAACTAGCTATATAACTTTAATAATTTACTGTATGCAGACTTTACTCTGACTGTACTGATGTGCACCACTGTAAAGGCTGGGCCTCAACGCTAGTCGGCTGAGGAAATAGGTCTAAACAGTGCTCACTCAGATAGCTGTTTCACAAGAACTTTGCCTATTGTCCATAGTAAGAGGTACCTCTTTACAGAGTTTTAAATTTCATTGCTGCCATTTAAATAGAGTGCATTGATATAGCCTACTGTTTAAAGAGGAGTTACTGCAGTATTAATGATCAGAACTGTTACTGTTTTCTAATGCCCTTACTTATTGCTTATTTTGTGGATACCCAGGTTTTCTCTAATTTAGCTACAAAGAACTCCATTCTATGCTGCTATAACATAGTAAACATACTGGTGTCAGGGCTGAGCTCAGCCCTTCCTTCTATGAGCTGGCCGCTCAGTTGTTGGCTAATTGCCAGCTCCCATCTCTTTCCACAGTTACCCAGCTGTTGTTGATCCTGCTTGTCAGTCCTGCCTACTTAAGCCGTCCAGTCCAAAGGAGCTCTGCCTTTGCCTTGGTCACATCATCAAGAAACTATCTCCTGCATTCCTGTTTAACCACTTGCGGACCAGCCGCCACAGTTTTACTGCGGCAGGTTGGCTCCGCTGCGCGAAATCACGTTATTGTACGTGATCTCGTGAGGCCTGGATAGCAGGCGCGTGCGCGCCACCGCGAGCTCCGTGAGCCCGACCGCGGGTCCCGTGGACTTGATGTCCGTGGGGATACCTGCGATCGTCTCACGAAGGGGAAGAATGGGGAAATGCTAATATAAAAAAGCATTTCCCCGTTCTGCCTAGTGACACTGTCACTGATCACCGCTCCCTGTAATCGGCAGCGGTGATCAGTGTTGTGTCACACACAGCCCCTCCCCCCCACAGTTAGAATCTCTCTCTAGGACACACTTAACCCCTGCAGCACCCCCTCCTTGTTAACCCCTTCACTGCCAGTCACATTTACACAGTAATCAGTGCATTTTTAATTGCACTGATCGCTATATAAATGTGAATGGTCTCAAAATAGCGCCAAAAGTGTCCGATGTGTCCGCCATAATGTCGCAGTCATGATAAAAATCACTGATCGCCGCCATTACTAGTAAAAAAAAAAAAATTAATAAAAATGCCATAAATCTATCCACTATTTTGTAGACGCTATAACTTTTGCGCAAACCAATCAATATACGCTTATTGCAATTTTTTTAGCAAAAATATGTAGAAGAATATGTACTGGCCTAAACTTAGGAAAAAAAATGTTGTCTTATATATTTTTGGGGGGATATTTATTATAGCAAAAAGTAAAAAATAATGTGTTTTTTTTTCAAAATTGACGCTCTTTTTATGTTTATAGCGAAAAAAATAAAAACTGCAGAGGTGAACAAATGTCACCAAAAGAAAGCTCTATTTGTGGGGAAAAAAGGACAACAATTTTGTTTGGGAGCCACGTTGCACGACTGCGCAATTGTCAGTTAAATCGACGCAGTGCCGAATCTCAAAAAGTGCTCTGGTCTTTGGCCAGCCAAATGCTCCAGGGCTGAAGTGGTTAAAGACTGACATCCCCTTAGGCTACAGATCCTGCTTGCTGTTCCACTACTTTTATTCCCTAACTTCTGGCTTGGCTGATGATCCATTCCGGTTACTGAACTTTAGCTATGTTTTGACTGCGTTTGTTCTTTTTTACTTTTATTATTAAACAAGTTTGATTCAACGGTACTTCTGTCTCGGTCTGATTTCATGGTTTCTGACAGTAGGCGAAGGCCATGAATTCAGAAGATACAGTTAATCCATTTGTTGGTAATATTTTTTCCAGATTAGATGAGCAAGATCACCGCATGGATCAGTTTGCCATAGCCCTACAAACGCTCCTGAGTCGCACGTCTCACCTGGAATCTCCCACTGTGGCTGCTCCGGTACAACCTGAGTTGCAGGCTGTCCCTGCTGCTGCGCCAGTCTCTGTGCAGGCACCCGACTCGAGTATTACTTCTATAAGAGGTATGTCTGGTTCCGCTCCGCTTCCCCAGCGATTTGGGGGCGATCCAGTTCAATGCAGAGGGTTTCTCAACCAGGTAGAGATATACTTTGAGATGCTGCCCTGGGCATTTCCCACGAACAGAAGCAAAGTAGGTTGCGGGATATCTTTGCTTTCTCAGAGAGCCTTGGCCTGGGCAAACCTTCTATGGGAGACAAAAAAACCTGTTGTCTCGAGTTACCCTGAGTTTGTGGCCTCCTTTAAAAGGGTATTTGATGTTCCCGCATGCTCCGCTTCTGCTGCCAAGTGCCTCGTGTCCATCAAACAGAGTACGAGAACTGTTGCCGACTATGCCATTGAATTCTGTACTCTGGCAGCAGAGGTTGCTTGGAACAATGAGGTCCTCGTGGCTGATTTTTTCTCATGGCCTCTCGGATTCCATCAAGGATTCCATCTAAGATGAGATAGCAGCCCAAAATATACCCACTGAGCTGGAGAAGTTGATCACGTTTGTCATCCTCATTGACTCTAGTCTCACAGAAAAACTCTCTTTTAAGGAGCGCTTGCGGAAGCCTCCTGTACGTTTGCCTCCGAGCTTTGCAGTCCCAACCGTGCCTCCCTCACCTCCAATGCCTCCTTGTGCTGAGTCGGTCAGTGAAGTTAAACCCATGCACTTGGGCTTCACGTGTCTCTCTGCGGATGAGAGAACCTTTAGGAGGAGGGAGAGATTGTGCCTTTATTGTGGCCAGGCAGGTCACTTTTTGAAGTCTTGTCTTACCCGTCCAGGGAATGCTCGAACCTTGAGGTTCTGTCATGGACAGAACTTAGGTGGAGTTGTTTCATCCCCAGTTATCCAGCAGGATAAGCCCCTGGTTTCAGTCACCCTTTCTTGGGCTGAGTCGTAAATCAAGATACAGGCTCTAATCAAATCTGGGGCTGCAGGCCTGTTCATTGATGCTGCCTTTGTATCGGAGCACTCGATTCCGCTGCAGCTCCACTTGCCATTGAAGCTCTTGACAGGAAACCTCTACAGCCTGCCCATGTGACTCATAAGACAGTTCCTCACCTAAGTTTCTGCTGGTTATTGGTTATCCTTGGTTACTGAGGCACAACCCCTCTTTTGATTGGCTCTGTGCTGAGGTTCTCTCCAGGTCACCACAATGCAGTGAGACATGCTTCCAGAAGGTAGCCAAGGTCCTATGCATCTCTTCACTCTCTTCCCTGCCGAAGGAGTACCACGATTTTAGCGATGTCTTTGACAAGGTCAAGCTGGTAGTTTGCCTCCACACCGGCCGTATGATTGCGCAATTGACCTTCAACCTGGTGCCATACCCCCTGGCCGGGTTTACCCTTTGTCAGTCTTGGAGGCCATGGAGGAGTATGTTGCAGATGCACTTTCTCGAGGTTTCATCCGCAAATCCTCATCTCCTGCTGGTGCTGGATTCTTCTTTGTGAAGAAGAAGAGCGGTGAACTGAGACCTTGTATTGATTATAGGGTTCTCAATCGTTTAATGATTAAGAATACCTATCTGATTCCGTTGCTTACAGAGTTATTTGACTGCCTCAAGAGAGCAACGGTTTTCACAAAGCTTGATTTGAGAGGGGCATACAATCTCGTGAGGATTAAGGAGGGCGACGAGTGAAAAACTGCATTTAATACCAGAACAGGCCATTATGAGTACCTTGTAATGCCTTTTGGCCTTTATAACATCCCTTCAACAGTTTTCCAGGAATTTATTAACAATGTCCTCTGAGATTTGTTGCAGTTATGTGTGGTGGTTTATGTCGATGTTATCCTTATATTTTCCAAGTCCCTGGAGAGCCACCACACAGATGTCTGTCGTGTGCTTCATAAACTAAGAGCGAACAATCTCTATTGTAAGCTGGAGAAGTGCAAGTTCCATCTTGAACAGGTTAAATTCCTGGGCTATGTCATTTTCACTGCTGGTTTTTCGATGGACCCAGAGAAACTTTCGACAGTCCTACAGTGGCCCCGATCCGTGGGTTTACGTCCTCTGCAGCGTTTCCTGGGCTTTGCCAACTATTATCGGAAGTTTATTCATTACTTCTCATCTCTGATCAAGCCCCTGACTGATATGACCAGAAGGGATGGTAACCCACAGAGTTGGTCTCCGGAGTTCATTAAGGCCTTTGAGAGTCTCAAGGCTGCCTTTGTTTCTACTCCTGTGTTGGCACATCCTGATTCTACGTTACCTTTTATCCTTGAGGTTGATGCTTCTGAGACTGGTGTTGGCGCCCTTCTGTCTCAACGTCCTACCTCTGAGAGCGCTATGAATCCTTGTAGCTACTTTTCCAAGAAATTGTCACCTGCGGAGTGCAATTACGAGATTGGTGACAGAGCTGTTGGCAATCATTTTAGCCCTTAAAGAGGAGTTCCACCCAGGGGGCCGTCCAAAAAAAAAATAATTCAAAGTCAGCAGCTACAAATACTGCAGCTGCTGACTTTTAATTGGACACTCACCTGTTCCTGGGTCCAGCGATGCGGGGGATCGAAGCCCCGCTCGTCTCCCCCCTCCGCTCGTCGGCGCCGGCATTTCAACTGTGGGCGCCGGGCTGTGGCTTCACAGCCTGGCACTCACTGCGCATGCGCGAGCGGCGCCGTGCGCCGTGATTGGCCGCTCAATCACCTGGGACCTGAATTGGGTCCCAGATGATTGACAGGAGGGAGGGAGCAGAGCGGAGCCCTTCCTGTGTCGAGGAGGAAGTGATGTCACCAGCCCAGGCTAAGGGACAGGCAGACTACGAGGGACCACCTAGCAACAGGCATTTAGAGGTAAGTGAAAAAAAAAAAATATCCAAATGTTTTTTTGTTTTTTTTTTTTAGAATTTTTACAGGTAGTTTTGTTTTTTGGGTGGAACCCCACTTTAAAGAGGAGACATCTCCTCGAAGGTACCACTGTATGGTTCTCATTCTTACTGACCAAAAGAATCTCACATGCTTGTCTGACGCTAAACGCCTCTCTTCCAGAAGGGCACGATGGCATCTTTTATTGTGAAGTTTCAATTACATTGTCTCATTCTTACCTGGTACTAAGAATGTAAGGGCTGACGCCTTGTCAAGACAATTTTCCTCCACTTCCAAGTTGGAGTCAGTTCTGGTACCTGTGATTCCTCCTGATCGTTTTCTGGCTATGGTTTGCAACAGTCTCACTTCTCCTTTGGGTGACAAAATTCTTGCTGTTCAGGTCCATGCTCCTCTGAGAAACCTTGTGACTGCTGCTTTGTCCCAGAGAGTCTCCGTACTGCCGTGCTCCAGACTTAACATTCTCCCCAGGCAGCTGGCCACCCTGGGAAGAATCAACTCATTTGGGCCATTTCCCAACAATACTGGAGGCCTAGTCTACGTGCTGATCTAACTGCCTTTGTAGCTGCCTGTTCCTTGTGTGCTCAGAGTAAGACTCCACGTCACCTTCCAGTGGGCCTCCTACAACCCATACCCAATGGAGAGAGGCCCTGGACCCATCAGTCTATGGATTTCATTATGGAGTTACCCAACTCCCAAGGCAACACTGTTATCCTTATGGTGGTTGACCGGTTCTCAAAGATGTTTCATTGCTTTCCACTTAAGAAGTTGCCAACTTCTAAGGAACTGGCTTCCATTTTTGCTCAGGAGATCTTTCGCTTACATGGGCTACCCAAGGTGATTGTCTAGGACAGGGGTAGTGAGTTTGTGTCCCGGTTCTAGCGAGCCTTTTGTGCACAGTTAGGAATTCAGCTTGCTTTCTCCTCTGCGTATCACCCACAGAACGAGCCAAACAGTCCTTGGAGCAATTCCTACATTGCTATATTTCTGACCATCATAACAACTGGTCATACCTATTACCGTGGGCAGAGTTTGCTCACAACAGTGCTTTGAATTCTGCTTCCCAATTGATCGGTTTATGGCAAATTATGGTTTCCAACCTTGCATGTTGCCTGACTTGTTTGTTCCGCAGAGTATTCCTGCATTAGAAGAGCATCTCCGTGGTCTTCGTTTCACTTGGGCACAAGTCCAGGAGGCTTTGCGTCATGCTAATGATAGGTACAGACTCCATGCTGACAGTAGACGCCTGCACCTTCCTACCAGGTTGGGGACAGGGTCTGGCTGTCATCTCGCAACCTCCGACTTCATGTTCCCTCACTGAAGTTCGCACCTCGGTTTATTGGGCCTTGCCGTATTCTTCGCAGGATTAACCCAGTGGCTTACGCAATAGACCTTCCTTCTAAAAAGCATATTTTGAATGTATTTCATGTCTCCTTATTAAAACCTTTGGTCTGCAACCGCTTTACCACCTCGGTGAAACGTCCTCACCCTGTACAGGTTGAGAACCATGAGGAGTATGAAGTACAGTCCATTGTTGACTCCCGTAGGTTCCGTGGGCGCATACAGTACCTGGTGCATTGGAAAGGGTGCGGTCCGGAGGAATGTTGTTGGGTCTCATACTCAGATATACATTCCCCTGTCCTCCTCCGTGATTTTCATAGACGTTTTCCCCTCAAGCCTGGTGGTCCTCAGAGGGGGAGGGGTCGTTGAGGAGGGGGTACTGTCAGGGCTGGGCTCAGCCCTTCCTTTTCTGAGCTGGCTGCTCATTTGTCAGCTAATTGCCAGCTCCCATCTCTCTCCACAGTTACCCAGCTGTTGATCCTGCTCATCATTCCAGAGGAGCTCTGCCTTTGCCTTGGTCACATCATCAAGAAACTATCTCTTGCGTTCATGTATAAAGACTGGCTTTGCTGACATCCATTCAGGCTACAGATCCTGCTTGCTGTTCCATTACTTTGATCCCTAACTCCTGGCTTGGGTGACGATCCGTTCCGGTTACTGAACTTTGGCTATGTTTTGACCAAGTTTGTTCTTTTTACTTTTATTATTAAACAGGTGTGATTTAACTGTACTTCTGTCTCGGTCTGATTTCATGGTTTCTGACAATTGGCTAGTGAAATGCAGAAAGGGGATAGGATAAGGATTATAATGGTGCCCAACAGGGATGAGCCGAACACCCCCCTGTTCGGTTCGCACCAGAACATGCGAACAGGAAAAAAATTCGTTCGAACACGCGAACACCGTTAAAGTCTATGGGACACGAACATGAATAATCAAAAGTGCTAATTTTAAAGGCTAATATGCAAGTTATTGTCATTAAAAGTGTTTGGGGACCTGGGTCCTGCCCCAGGGGACATGAATCAATGCAAAAAAAAGTTTTAAAAACGGCCGTTTTTTCAGGAGCAGTGATTTTAATAATGCTTAAAGTCAAACAATAAAAGTGTAATATCCCTTTAAATTTCATACCTGGGGGGTGTCTATAGTATGCCTGTAAAGGGGCGCATGTTTCCCGTGTTTAGAACAGTCTGACAGCAAAATGACATTTTGAAGGAAAAAACACATTTAAAACTACCGCGGCTATTGCATTGCCGACAATACACATAGAAGTTCATTGATAAAAACGGCATGGGAATTCCCCACAGGGCAACCCCGAACCAAAATTAAAAAAAAAATGATGTGTGAATCCCCCTAAATTCCATACAAGGCCCTTCAGGTCTGGTATGAATATTAAGGGGAACCCCAGCCAAAATTTAAAAAAAAAATTGACGTGGGGTTCCCCCTAAATTCCATACCAGACCCTTCAGGTCTGGTATGGATTTTAAGGGGAACCCCGCGCCAAAAAACCCAAAAAAAAACGGCGTGGGGTCCCCCCAAAAATCCATACCAGACCCTTATCCGAGCACGCAACCTGGCAGGCCGCAGGAAAAGAGGGGGGGACGAGAGTGCGGTCCCCCCCCTCCTGAACCGTACCAGGCCACATGCCCTCAACATTGGGAGGGTGCTTTGGGGTAGCCCCCCAAAACACCTTGTCCCCATGTTGATGAAGACAAGGGCCTCATCCCCACAACCCTGGCCGGTGGTTGTGGGGGTCTGCGGGCGGGGGGCTTATCGGAATCTGGAAGCCCCCTTTAACAAGGGGACCCCCAGATCCCGGCCCCCCCCTGTGTGAAATGGTAAGGGGGTACTTACCCCTACCATTTCACAAAAAAACTGTCAAAAATGTTAAAAATGACAAGAGACAGTTTTTGACAATTCCTTTATTTAAATGCTTCTTCTTTCTTCCTTCATCTTCTTCTGGTTCTTCTGGCTCTTTTGGTTCTTCCTCCGGCGTTCTCGTCCAGCATCTCCTCCGCGGCGTCTTCTATCTTCTTCTCCTCGGGCCGCTCCGCACCCATGGCATGGGGGGGGAGGCTCCCGCTCTTCTCTTCATCTTCTTCTCTTCTTCATCTTCTTCTTCATCTTCTTCTTCTTCTTCTTCTCTTCTTCCTTCTTCTCTTCTTCATTTCTTCTCCGGGCCGCTCCGCAGCCATGCTGGCATGGAGGGAGGCTCCCGCTGTGTGACGGCGTCTCTTCGTCTGACGGTTCTTAAATAACGGGGGGCGGGGCCACCCGGTGACCCCGCCCCCCTCTGACGCACGGGACATGACGGGACTTCCCTGTGGCATTCCCCGTGACGCCGTCACCCTTTACAGGCATACTATAGACACCCCCAGCTACGAAATTTAAAGGGATATTACACTTTTATTGTTTGACTTTAAGCATTAATAAAATCACTGCTCCTGAAAAAACGTCCGTTTTTAAAACTTTTTTTTGCATTGATCCATGTCCCCTGGGGCAGGATCCAGGTCCCCAAACACTTTTTATGACAATAACTTGCATATAAACCTTTAAAATGAGCACTTTTCATTTCTCCCATAGACTTTTAAAGGGTGTTCCGCGGCATTCGAATTTGCCGCGAACACCCCAAATTGTTCGCTGTTCGGCGAACTTGCGAACAGCCAATGTTCGAGTAGAACATGAGTTTGACTCGAACTCGAAGCTCATCCCTAGTGCCCAAGTATATAAACGCTACAATTATTACTTAAAAGATATGTTTTATTACATGAATATGCGACAAAAACATACATAAGTTGTATAAAAAATAAACAGAGAAAGTATACAGACAGTAGTACTGGCCAAAGTATCCATATGCATGGATTGGTCACTGATGCATGTCAAGTCCCTACATGTTTCGCCAAATAATGGCTTCTACAGGGGATTAGATAGTCACCAGTGTTCAACAGTAGCTCTAATAATAAATACATAATCAAGATTACAATAATCAAAAGACAATAATCAAAAAAATGATTTATAGAGCAAAAAACAAAATGCAAAAAACAAATCGAGTGTCATGGCTCATAAGCTCTCCCACCCCACCAATCCCACCCAACTTACCAAGGAGGCCCCCACAAAGGGCACACCACCGGGCAGTGCAAAAACCACGACAAGGGGAAGTTCCGTTCGTGTAACCACAGGGAGCATACAGGGGCCAGGCTATATTAAAGTTAAGGAGAAAAGAAAGTAATATACATTATTGGACATAACACAGTCCAATATATAGGCTAACATAGCCTCAATTATACCTACATATACTCTGCTATGAAAAGATTTGGGTACAGGGGCGCCAGAAAAGCCAGACAACAATGTGAAGTTTTAACTTCACCATATTAAACAGAGAGGAGGAAGAATACCGATGAGAATAATGAAATCAAGTATATTTAAGGAAGAAAGACAGTTAAAATATGTTAAAGAAATATAGTACAGAGACACCAAAATGTAGCCAAATATACTAAATCCTGCATGGATTAAATATATCCCATTGTAAGCTTGCAGCGAATAAACAACCAACTAGAAAAGAAGACACCTAGTCCCAATATAGTAGGTAGCATCAGTGTAAAATAGTTCTCAATGGTAGCCCAGCATATGGAAGAACAAGGAAGAGAAAGGAGAGAGAAAAAAATCAACAGCTCTGCACAGTAATATACAAAGATGCGATCAAACAGCGTAAGCCCACAAATAAACACAGCATCCAAGTATTACCTGTCAACAGTATGTCGGTCACAATGGCTGCCCCTGGGATCCAGCTGATGGTATGCCAGAATCACCAGCCCTATATACCCCCCACAGCCCCAGAGTGCTGAGCGGCCATGAGCGGCCATCACGTGATGCTGCCGCATCACGTAGATGAAGACGGACAGGACTAGCCTCCGCATGATAGCCCACCAAGCAGACCAGGTTGGGCAGAGCGGGATGAGAGGAGAAACCAAGGCCAAATGAACAAAACTCTAGCACGGCTAACAGCAATCAAAATCGGCATCTGTCCTAGTTCAGGAATTGATGCCCGGGTCGTCCGTGCAGCCACACATAATGTCCACCCAAAGCCATCGTGGACCTCCTGATGTTGACCAAGATGGGGGGCCGCCAAGGCAAGGAGGGGGGGAGAAAAGAGAGTGGACAAGTAAGAAAACAGGTATTGGTAGCCCGACTGGTGCACCAACCAATGTGGGCCAATCCCATCAACATGAACCATGACAAACGATAAACAGAACATATCACAAAAATTTAGAAACATTTGAGCAAAACATAATTACACATAAGTATTGCAAAAAACCTGAAATAATAATAATAATAATAATAATAATAATAATAATAATAATAAAGACAGCAAACAATTATTGAATGTATATGTAAAAAGCAATTGTGTACATATATGAGATATCCTAAAGTGTATACACTATGCGGTGACACAAATCACCTATTCCAAGATGGTTAAATGGCTATGGCGATACATAATGTGGGGGGAAGGGGATACGAGATGAAGTAAAGTGTTCATGACTATATTTAAAGTTAGCAAGATATTCAGGATTGAACGCACATATGTTGCACAATGCATAAATAAAATCTATACATTACAAAAAAGATTTGAAACGAATATATATAGAGATGACATGTTGCAAAAGGCCAGACATATCCTCTTGTGCAAAGAGTTCCCTCTCCCACCCCACCAGGTACAGGTTGGCATAGGATGGGGCACAGCATGTCCCTATAGCCACCCCCTGCACCTGAAGGAAGTGGGAGGAACCAAACATGAATATGTTGTGAGTGAGGATGAACTCAAATAGCTCAAGAACAAACTGGCTGTAGGAGTTTGCCAATGGTCCCCTTTCTTTTAACTGTTTGCAAATAATTTCAATCCCTCTATTGTGAGGGATGGAGTTATAGAGGCTTTCCATATCAATGGCCACAAGCCAAGCATTCTTGGGGATATGCATCCCCTCAAGGGTACAAAGAAGGTCAATGCTATCTTTGATATGATAAAAGCAAGGTAACATGAAGACATAAGTATTTATCTTCAAGAGCACTAGCATTTTCTGTTAGACCCTGACAGCCCGACATAATCGGGCAGCCAGGAAGATTTATAAGTGATTTGTGCACTTTGGGCAATGCATAGAATGTAGGGGTCTTTGGTTCCTTAACAATCAGATAGTTCCAAGTGTTTTTGTCAATAAGCCCGTCTTGAAAGGCTTTAAAGATCATGGAATAATATTCCTGAGTAAAATTGTCAACTACAACTTTGGATATAGGTCGATACCATTCCCTGTTGTTAAGAATGTCGCAACACATAATTTCATATTTCTCAACATCCATGACAACTACGTTTCCCCCTTTGTCAGCCAGTTTGACCACCAAACCGGGATTATTTTGAAGGGATTTATGTTCTTGCCTATGTCGCTTGGATAAATTGTTTGAATGTTTGTTGTCATAATCCATTCCATCAATTTCATTTGTTGAACAAACATCCAAATATTGAGGTTATTGCTAAGTGTAGGAAAGGCTCGGGACTTAGGTTTGAAGGAGGTAGGTGGGGGGAAGGCAACATCGGGAACAACGACGCCATCCATGGGGGAAACTAGACGCGTGTCATCTCCAGTGTGGCTCCCCTACCACAGATCCATCAAATCATCAATGGCCTGTAAATCATCCAATGAATGAATGCTGCTGCAAGACTCATCCACCTTACCAACCGTTCAGTGTCCTCCACCAATGCTGTATCCTGGCCTAGGCCAACAAGGCCCAGGCCTAGGGCAGCACTTTGCAGGGGGGCAGCTTAAGCTAAACTGCTAGTATTGCACCAGTTTTGTGGGGCGGACTGGGCTGAGAGGCAAATTAGTCTAGCACCCCCATAAAGCTGCCGCACTGCTTCCGGTATGTGGCGGCCGGCATTCCGCAACTGTGGGGGCGGGGGGCGCTGCTTCTAGTTTTGACTGTCCTATCATCCTGGACCTCAAACCTTCCTCACTGTGCTATATTTTTCTGCTGCACCATTGGCATGGTTATATCTTCTTAGTTCTCTCCATAAAATTTTCAGAAATTTGTGCTTAAAGTAGAACTATAGGCAACACTTTTTTTTCCATTTTGGATAGAATAAGGGAGGGTTATAGCCCCTGTCCGTTTAATTTTTACCATCCCTGTCCCATTGCAGAGATTTCCTTTCACTTCCTGCCCCATAGGCAATCAGGAAGTGAGAGGAAATATATGCAAATAAAGGAATCCATTGCCACCCCCCCCCCCCCCCCAGGCCCACAGAACTAGTGTTCCCACTCAAAAATTTGAGGTCTTAAACAGCAAGGGGTGTGGCCTTGACAGGAAGGGGTGGGTCATATTTAAATTAGGGGGTGCATGAGTTTAGTCAGGCCTAGGGCAGTACAAAACCTAAATACACTACAGTCCTCCACCACTCTCTGTCAATCCCTGCACTGGCTTCCACTCGCCCAATGACTAAAATTCAAAGTACTAACAATAACTTAGAAAGCCATCCACAACTCTGCCCCCAGCAAAATCACTAACCTAGTCTCAAAATACCAACCAAGCCGCTCTCTTGGGTCCTTCCAAGACCTTCTGCTCTCTAGCTCCCTTGTCACCTCCTCCCATGCTCGCCTACAGGATTTCTCCAGAGCTTCTCCCATCCTTTGGAACTCCCTACCCCAATCTGTCCGACTGTCCCCTAATCTATCCATCTTTAGATGATCCCTGAAAACCCTTCTCTTTAAAGAAGCTTATCCTGCTTTTAACTAATACACTGTTTTACTTTCTCCATCAGCTCATCCCCCACAGCTATTACCTTTTGTATCAATTGACCCCCCCTCCTAGATTGTAAGTTCTTGCGAGCAGAACCCTCTGATTCCTCCTATACCAAATTGTAATGTAACTGTAATGTCTGCCTTTATTTTGTTAAGCGCTGCACAAACTGTTGGAGCTATATAAATCCTGTATAATAATATAAATAATAATAATCCAGGATGAATTCTGATGAATTAGATTGAGTAGCTACCACAATGATAGAGTTATCATAGCTAACCCTATACATTAATCTCCTGGCAAATAAATGAACATCTTTGATGATTTGAAATTTTTCTGCATCAATAGATGTACAGAAAGTTTGATTTCATCAATTGATAGGGATGCAGAGGAGAGATGGATGATCTCTAACTCTGCATCTCCATGTTGTCCTTCCGTGCTTGAAGGGCCAACGTCGGACTCTGAGATCCAGTCCAGTGTTTTTACAAAAAAAATCGCTAAAAAAAGCTATTTTAGGATCAATAGATAATGGCGGTTATTTACAAAAGGCAAATCCACTTTGCACTGCAAGTGCACCTGAAAGTGCACTTGGAAGTGCAGTTGCTCTAAATCTAATGCCGCATACACACGGTAGGACTTTTCGGCTACAAAAGTCCGACAGCCCGTCCGACAGAATTTCGACAGACTTTCAACGGACTTTTGGCGGACTTTCAACAGACTTTCTAACGACCACACTTGCCTACACACGATCACACCAAACTTCGACTGATTTGTACATGATGACGTACACCGGACTAAAATAAGGAAGTTGATAGCCAGTAGCCAATAGCTGCCCTAGTGTCGGTTTTTGTCCGTCGGACTAGCATACAGACGAGCGGATTTCTGGGTCCGGCGGAGTTATGACGTAAAGATTTGAAGCATGTTCCAAATCTAAAGTCCGTCAGATTTGCGACTGGAAAAAATCCATGGATTTTGTTGTCAGAATGTCCGATCAATGTCCGACTGTGTGTACAGGGCATTTGACAAAGCTTGCGATGGACGTGATTGCCCAACTGTAGAAGGAGACCTCTCTTACAGCCCTGGCTCTGGGACCACTGGGGTTGCAACAGTGGTACAGGAGCGCAGTGAGGTAGGAGTGCCTGTATGATCCGTGGTAGCTGATGCACGTGGTAAAGGTGATCCACCGGACGGACTGGTAGCAGAAGCAGTAGGAAGCGGTGGTATAGGTGCGGGTCAGCGACCCCTGGATCTAGGCGGAGCTGGATCAGGAACGGACTAAGCAGAGTGAGACAAGCCGGGTCAGAACGGGCAACAGGTAATACAATCAGCAGGCAAAGGGTAGTCAGCAGGCAGGCAGAGGTTCGGCAACAGGAGATCAATAGTTTCAGAAATTTCAGAAAAGTAGCAAGGTCAAGCAGACCGGGCCAGGAGAGGAGAAGGCAGCAGTAGTCAACGAAGCAAGGTCAGGTAATACAGCAGGTTCAGTATCAGACTCAGGTTTAAACTGCAGATCAGACAGCACTGTACCAGAGCAGCTGCTGGCTTTTAAAAAGGGAACTGGCACCAAGCCGAGTCAGCACGCACGCGCGCCCGCCTCGTGACTTACACACCGCTGCCTGGTACAGCGCCTTCCCATAGGAACATGTGTGCGCACGGGCGCACGCCTGGGTGTCTGTCCTGCCACAGGGTATCCCTGACAGTGATAGAGGGGTAGAAGGTTGTGTGATGATAGGTTTGGTATGGACCAAAGGTGGTCGTCGAGTGGTTGTAGGCCCAAAGGTACATTAAAGTGATTCCGTGGAAGTGGTATTAAGTTCTCCCTTCCATTTCTTTGGTAACCTGTCATGAGATGAGTCCTGATAAGTGGTGGAATGGCTGGAAGACACAGAAGAAGCAGATGATACATTAGGCAAGTCGCTATCCATTTTCGGTGCTGTAAAAGTTGGTTGTCTAGTCATGGGTTTGCTATATGCTGTTTGGTTCCACTTATATGCATTTGACATTGATAATGCCTACTGTATATTCCTTGAGATATTCCCGTAAATCCTTTTCTCTTTTAATGAAATTAGGAGAAGAAGCAATAAGAACATGGTCCTGATACCAAGCATTGATTTAAGCATCAAGATGGATAATCTTGGTATCATATTGCTTGCACAAAATATTAATCATTTCTAATGAGCATGTATGAAGATTATGTTTCCACGTTTGTTTCAAGGAGTGGGAATTGTGATTGCCCTAATCCTTTACTTACTATGTGCATACTGTTATTTACTGCAACCTGCGACAATATATTGGGTTAAATTACCACTAACCAGTCAGATGTTTGCTTTTTGATAGTGAACCTTAGTTGTTTGAAGGACATCTATAGTTGTGCTCCTGGTAGAAGTGCAGTATCCATTTGTTTCACCTGGTGTGTCAGTGGGGCTGAGGTTGTTCTCAGAATCGAGGCAACAAAAAAACAGAGAACCCAATCTATCAAGCAGCTCCTGCAGGAGTAACACTACACAGAGAGCAGTGTACTTCACTTACAAAGGTAGGACATAGATTGTCTGCATGTTTTTCATGTTTGTTGTAGGGGTGGCCCTACACAGGTCACCACCCAGAGGTAACTGCAGACTGTTATCAGCTATGATATTCACCATTGACTTGCTCCCATGTGGGTTGGTACTGCCTTCAGGCCATAGGCCAGGGCTCCACACACTTACAGAAGAATAGAGTCTCCTCTTCAGCCGATGGCTCAGTCTGTTCCTACCTGCCCCAACATACAACTATGAAGTAATTTAAAAAAAAGTTGTGCATAGCACACATTTACCAGCTTATAATTGTTTCAACTAATTGCACCATGTTACATTCTACCCAAAGACTCAGAGAAAAGCTCCCATACTTTAGATTGCAAGGCCTTGCACAACATGACCTCCAGGCCTGGTCCATAGGAGTGCAATGTACTGCAGCTGGCTCCGCTATGGAGCCTCCGACACTATGTGGGGAACACAACGTATTAAACTGTCACCTTACTACCAGAGACCCCTCCACCAGCCACAATCACTGTCTTCCCTATTAGCTGGCTGCTTCTCCTTCTACTCCTCATACCATTAAAATTAACTTGTTCCACACTGTACTGAATGTTCAAACTTCTTATTTTAACCCAGTGGACTACTAATGCTTAACTCTCAATCTCTCTGTTCTTCAGATACACCATGACTTTACAAAGTTGTAATGCATTTTAATTCTTCACCTTAGGTAAGTGACACTAAACAACTTCTTTTTTTTTTAAACCAAGAACTGAATAAATTTGAAGTAGTACATAATTTCTGTTTATCATTTTTACAGATTAGCTCTTCCACACATGACTATATTGTACAATACATATAATGTAATTGTGCATGACTGGCTCTGCTGTTGCCAAGTGGTGCTAATGCCTAATGGTGCTGTTGGCTAGTGGTGCTGCCTATATCTCAAAGTTAAGGAAGTCCATAATCACAGGGCCAATGTACGTGGATGCCTTTAGTCATAGGTTCCATATGCAGGGTGTTCAGCTGTAAGCAGAGTTTATATGGTACAACAGGACCTAACTGTACTATTTCCACATCAAACTCTCACTCATCTGATGCTGGCTCTCCTGTATATATGCCCTAAAAAGGGGAAGCAATACATTAACCCCCACATGTACCAGCCAAACATTTAAAGGTACGCATTACAGTAATATGACTTAACAGCCGTAACACAATATAAAGTAGGCACCTGCCTACAGGTGTTTAGTAAATACAGTGAGGGAAAAAAGTATTTGATCCCCTACTGATTTTGTATGTTTGCCCACTGACAAAGAAATGATCAGTCTATAATTTTAATGGCAGGTTTATTTTAACAGTGAGAGACAGAATACCAACAAAAAAAATCCAGAAAAGCGCATTTCAAAAAAGTAATAAATTGATTTGCATTTTAATGATTGAAATAAGTATTTGACCCCTTCGCAAAACATGACTTAGTACTTGATGGCGAAACTCCTGTTGGCAATCACATAGGTCAGACATTTCTTGTAGTTGGCCACCAGGTTTGCACACATCTCAGGAGGGATTTTGTCCCACTCATCTTTGCAAATGCTCTCCAAGTCATTAAGGTTTCGAGGCTGACGTTTGGTAATTCGAACCTTCAGTTCCCTCTACATATTTTCTATGGGATTAAGGTCTGGAGACTGGCTAGGCCACTCCAGGACCTTAATGTGCTTCTTTTTGAGCCACTTCTTTGTTGCCTTTGCCGTGTGTTTTGGGTCATTGTCATGCTGGAATACCCACCCACGACCCATTTTCAATGACCTGGCTGAGGGAAGGAGGCTCTCACCCAATATTTGACAGTACATGGCCTCGTTCGTTGTGCCTTTGATGCAGTAAATTTGTCCTATTCCCTTATCAGAAAAACACCCCCAAAGCATAATGTTTCCATCTCCATGTTTGACGGTGGGTATCAGGGTACTCCCTGAAGCCGAGATGCTGGGAGTGGCTTCCCTTGCAGCTAAGCGCACTATACCCCTGGAGATGGTACAGAGGGTATAGGGCACAGAGAGGCACGGGTCGCCAGCAGGTAGATAACTCTTGAGAGGTGGACTCCTGCAGCGTGGAGATGAGAGCAGTGATGAATCTGGCCCTGGAACTGGAAAAGAAGACCCAACTGGGGTTCTAACCCACCAACACAATGGGAGCTGAGCACGGTGCAGGAGATCAGGCACGGAGAACCCAGTAATAGAAAGTCTGTGGTGCAGGCCGGGAACATACACTGGAAGCAAGTGGATAAGGAAGTCCTTTACACAGGCCGAGGGTCAAATACAGCAGACAGTGATCGGAGAAATCCTGAAGGCGAGCCGGAGGTAGTGCACTGGAGATGTCAGCAGAGGAGTCCGTTAAACAAGTCGGGGTCATACACAGCAAGGCAGGAGAATCCAAGACAGGCTGAGGGTCAAACACAGGAAGCAGATGATAGAGAAGTCCTTTAAACAAGCCGAGGTCAAGCACTGGAGAGAAGCAAGGTAGGTCAGGGCAATCCGGGTCAAAACAGGCAAATATAAGTAGCAGGAATCAGGAACGGAACACAGGAAGCAGTAAACCAGCAATTAAACAGGGAACAGATCAGTCTTTATATTGGCCAGCAAGGGGGTGTAACGTTGACGTGTGAACGTTCGTTCGCCATTACGCCATTGCGTCGTGTCGTGAACCTGTGTGTGCCGCTACATTGCTAACCCGCATGCGCCGAAGCACGGCTCCGCCGCGCAGACGCACAGGAACTTTCCGATATTGGCAAGCTTTTTTCCTATTACTTCTCTGACAGTGGGAATGGTGTTCTTGGGGTCATAGACAGCATTCCTCCTCCTCCAAACATGGCGAGTTGAGTTGATGCCAAAAAGCTTGATATTGGTCTCATCTGACCTCAACACTTTCACCCAGTTCTGCTCTGAACCATTCAGACGCTCATTAACAAACTTCATACAGGCCTGTACTTGTGCTTTCTTGAGCAAGGGGACCTTGCAGGCACTGCAGGATTTCAGTCCTTTACAGCGTAGTGTTACCAATTGTTTTCTTGGTGACTATGGTCCCAGCTGCCTTGAGATCATTGACAAAATTTTCCCGTGTAGTTCTGGGCTGATTCCTCACCAGTCTCATGATCTCTGAAACTCCTTGCATGAAGCCCCAGACCGAGGGAGGTTGAAAGTTATTTTGTGTTTCTTCCATTTGCAAATAATCCCTCTCACCAAGCTGCTTGGCGATGGTCTTGTAACCCATTACAGCCTTGTGTAGGTCTACAATCTTGTCCCTGACATCCTTGGACAGCTCTTTGGTCTTGGCCATGGTGGAGAAATTAGAATCTGATTAATTGATTGCTTCTGTGGACAGGTGTCTTTTATACAGGCAACAAGCTGAGATTAGGAGCACTCCCTTTAAGAGAGTGCTCCTAATTTTCAGCTTGTTACCTGTATAAAAGACACCTGGGAGCCAGAAATCTTGCTGACTGATAGGTGATCAAATACTTATTTCGCTCATTAAAATGGCAATCAATTTATAACTTTTTTGATATGCATTTTTCTGGATATTTTTGTTGTTTTTCTGTCTCACGCTGTTAAAATAAACCTACCATTAAAATTATAGGATGATCATTTCTTTGTCAGTGGGCGAACTTACAAAATCAGCAGGGGATCAAATACTTTTCCCCTCACTGTATATATAACTTTGAACTGTATTACGATAAGTCTAATAACACTGAATAAATATGGTGTGAGTAATTACGAGTAGCACAAGGAAGGAAGGTAGGAAAGGGTGTGAATGTAGGAGAGGAAAAGGAGCAGAGGGAAATTATGGTGAAGCTGGGCAGGGGTGGCAAAAACTTAAAGGCTGACTGAGGCATCAAGAAAGGTGCAGTGATATTTGAAAGTAAGTGGATCTCTGGCTTAACATGTCTTTATTCCTCTGAGGATGCATATAAATTCCAGAAAAAGCTCTTCCATTGAGAAGATTCTCAAATTGTAGAAAAAAAAGGCCCTCCATCTGTTTAATTTTACAAATTTGTGCAAACTTTGTGCTAGGGTAGGAGCTTGATGGCTATGCCAAAATGATGGCATGCACGTTGTGGTGGCATTTACCAGGATGCTTACCAGGGTCCTTAACATTTGTACATTACATTTTTGTGTGCTCTGTACATTGTAGTTTAAAGATGTCATGGAGAGGATAGAGATTGAGAGTAATAAAAACTTTTACAGACTGCTATTTTTTAGAACATAAAAGATCAATGCAGCAATCCCAGACGCTGATTGCAAGAACATATCTTTATAATAACATGCTGCTGTATTCTGCCCTGTTGTCCCTTCCCTAATCAGTAACATTTGTCTCTGAATTTCAGCCAAATGTTTGTGACTTTAATCATCCTTTAGTTAAAAATCTAGAATGCAATAATTACTTAATGCAGTATGATTATTAGTTACCAAGTATATGAATGAACCACACATAGTGGTAATATTTATGAACCAAACTTTCAAACTTCAAATAATTTTAAAAATTATTAGAGTTTTAAATAATCTTGAATTAATTACATTTTCCACTTTATACTGTGAGAGACTGGAGTGTGATGGCAGCTGAGTAATGCTGAGGAGAAAAGAATAGAATTTGGTACAGCCCAGAGCTGCTTCCAAAAATCTGATTTTTTTTTAGTTTTTAGGAAATGTTAGAAGGTCCATATGGAAATGATAAAAGTGCTATATATTATCTGGGTGTGAGAAAAGTATTTAGACTAGCTGAAAATGGGGGCCCTGTGTGATGATAATGTGGTTTAGGGACTCCAAACTGAGTGGAGAATAGGACTTTAAGCTAAAAGGGGCTTTAAGGACACCAAGCTAAGTAGGGAATATGGTGTGGTACCTAAAATTCATATTTCCACAACTAAATCAAAAGATTGAGCTTATCCTGACACAAGCATTATACATTTCATTGAGACAGCTAGAGCCAGGGCAAAGGTTTTTTTTTTTTAAATCCTGCTCAGCTGACAATGAGTCCATTCTAAACTAAGCCAAATGACTACCATAAACAGCACTTAGTAGAATTTTAAAACCAAAGACCTTTTATAAGCCTGTTGTAAAACTAGTCATTAAAACATTCTAGTTAACAGCATCTCTGGCACAATGTCGGTCCAGGTGAATTAACCCATTGGCAAAATATCTCTCAAATCAACAGCCTACTTAGGAAACGTTTTTTAACTGCCAGGACCAAAATCAACAAGTATTTAAAAAATTTTGATAAGCTACAGTAAAATTGCATTAATAGAAAGTAAAAATAGGGAAAAAACAGTACTTGTGCGCTACTCAAAGTGTGAATTAATGAATAAAGTGCAACGTGTGGATATACAGCTGCTGAACTCCTAAAGTGTCACCAGCACCTAATAGAAATATTAATACAATCAAATGGAGCTGCGCTATATGTAAAAACTTTTTCAAAAATCTTCTCTAAGAATTTTCATTCGAATTTAGCACCATTAGTGGGCTGCAGCAACAGCCGATTTTCGTGCGGTCATCGAATTTGAGTAATTGGGCATGTTGGATTTTTTTTTAAAAACAAAACATTTTCTAATCAATGATAGGAGAATCATGCGAGAAATGTAATCAAAAAAAGAAATTAAAAACTTAATAAAACTGAGATTGAAAAAAAAAAAGAAATGCACGTGTGAAAGAAATGAAAATTCCCGGAAAGAAAAGAAGATTCCCAGCTACGAAAATTTTTTCTGTAGCAACGGAGGTGAAATTGATGGCTTGGTTGGTCGAATTTCAAAAATCAATGGTGGTGGCACCATTGGATCACAAAAATTCTTTCAAAATTCGACCATGTATGGCCAGCCTTATGGTCAATTGACCCACATTTATACTATTTTAAGTGTGGACAAATTTGTGATTTCATATTGCGAAGAGTTAGGCTTTCTGTCAGATTTGTCTTTCTATCTAAGACCTCATTAGGAGATTTTTTCTTATTTACTGTCTCTGTGCCACCAGGGTACAAAATGAGGGGAATTGGTGTCACTGTGTCAGGAAGGAAAAGGCAGCAATTAAAACTTGGTCAGAAGGGCATAAAGGGAAGGCAAATCTCTCTAATAAACATTATATTTAGAGATTCCCTGCTAGGTTTTGACCAGAGCAGATGAGTCAAGTTTGCCTTTTTCCCAAATAAGGCTAACTTAACTTTATGATATTATGTATTGGCCATATCTTCTGAAAACTCTGCTAGGTTGTCTATACATGCTTGTTCATATGTTCCTGCCATCCTCCATACATTTTTTTATCATTGTCCTGTCTTTTCACTTATCATCATCAACTTTTTCTTAACTTTTTATATGCAAGTTGACCTTCCATGTTTTTTATTAAGATCCAAACCTTGTATTCCTGCTTATATTTTAACCATTCTTCAGAATTCTTGGTGTATACCAACACTTCTCTTTTCCACTTCTAGTTAACATTATCCACCAATTTTAAAATAGAAATGAGAGGCAAAACATGTGTGTATAGATAAACAAAAAAAAAACACTTTAAATACCCCTTTCTTCTTTTTTATAGGTTATCACATTCTTTTTGTTCTCAGCTGTATAAGAGCTAGGGCAGGAGAAATAGTAGCACACTGATTTTCCCTATGAATGGCTGTGAAGTTGGGGGCATGGCAGGACAAGTCTGATCATTGGAGGAGAGCAGGCTAAATTCTTAGCACAGCTAGAAAACTGACTATGCTTTGCTCTCATATGCCTAGTATGGTCAGTTTTTAATAGGAAAGCAGAGGGACTGGCAGGAACACCAGGGATTTAACACAAAGGAAGAAATAAGAGAACAGGATACTTTTTCATAAAAGTACATGGTACAGCAGACACATATCAGGATTATGAAATGTTGGGTTTCCATATTCTTTAACCACCCCCAAAATCCCTGTATAGTAAAAAAGGGCCTAGAGGTAGATTCAGTTTTCTGGAGTGCTGTTTAACCCCTTAAGCTCTGGAAGGTTTTATCTCCACCATTTTTTGCTATTCTGCACTTCCCTACTTTAACTGGCAATTGCACGGTCATGCAACACTGTATGCAAATGAAATTTACATATCATAATTTTTTACACAAATACAGCTTTATTTTGGTGGTATTAAATGTTTTTTTATTTTTTCTATATAATAGTAAAAAGACTGAAAACTTTGGTTAAAAAACATAATGTTTTCTACTTCCTGTTATAAGAGGTCAAAGTGCATTCTGCTACATGTCATGTATGGTAAAATATATATATATATATATATATATTAATTGGTTTGTGTGAAATTCATAGTGTCTACAAATTATGGTATATATACTGGAATTTTTATTTTTACATTTTTTTTACTAGTAATGGCGGTGATCAGCGACTTATAGTGGGACACTAACTGACACTGGGTGGAAACTCATTAACTGACACTGACATCACCAGTATCACTAATACAGTGCTAATACTAAACACTGTCACTGTACTAATGACAGACAAATCTGATTTTTTTTTAGGAGGTAAGTAAAATCTTGGACAGAGGGGTGGCTGTGGAAGTAGTATACTTGGAATTTGCAAAAGCATTTAACACAGTTCCCCACACACGGCTAATGTGTAAGGTAAAGTCTACAGGCTTAGAAAGATCAGTTTGTAAATGGATAGAAAACTGGCTAAAAGACCAAATTCAGAGAGTAGTGATTAATGATTCTTACTCTGAATGGTCTAAGGTTATCAGTGGTGTACCCCAAGTTTCAGTGTTGGGACCCTTACTTTTTAATATCTTTATAAATGATATAGGATCTGGGATTAAAAGTACCATTTCAGTCTTTGCAGCTGACACCAAGCTATGCAGTGGAATAATGTCCTTACATGATGTCTACAATTTGCAAGCTGACCTCAATGCACTGTTTAATTGGGCAACTATGTGGCAAATGAGGTTTAATGTTTATAAATGTAAAATTATGCACTTGGTTGCTAAGAATATGCATGCATCATACATACTAGGAGGAGTATAACTGGGAGAGTCAATGGTGGAGAAGGATCTGGGTGTTCTGGTAGGTCACAAGCTTAATAATAACATGGAATGCAAACCTGCGGTTTCCAAATCGAGCAAAATCCTTTCTTGTATTAAAAGAGGTATGGATTCCAGAGAGAGTGATATGATTTTGCCCCTGTACAAATTATTAGGACCTCATCTGGAATATGCAGTTCAGTTTTGGGCACCAGTTCATAAAAAGGATATCGGGGAACTGGAGAAAGTACAGAGAAGGGCAACCAAACTGATAAGAAGCATGGAGGAACTCAGCTATGAGGAAAGATTAGAGAAACTGAATTTATTCTCTCTTGAGAAGAGGAGATTAAGGGGGATATAATCAACATGTATAGATACATACTGTGCTCGGCATAAATTAGTACACCCCTTTTGAAAAGTAAGATTGTAATCAATATCTCAATGAACAAAAGAACAATTTCCAAAATTTTGACAAAGCTGAGTTTTATAGAACATTTGTTTAGCTCATTACATGAAAGTAAGGTTAATAATAAAACTTATATTACAAAATCTTCAGTTTCACTTAAATTAGTTTGTGCAAAAATGAATACACCCCACAACAAAAACTGCTACATCTATTATTTTTTATAATGTCCATCTTTTTTAATTTTTCAAGAATTACCTCTTTTAGAGTCTGGGTGCTGGATGGGAAGTGATGCTCAACTTGTCTCCTCAAAATTCCCCATAGGTGTTCGATTGGGTTCAGATCAGGAGACATACTTGGCAACTGAATCACTTTCACCCTGTTCTTTTTCAGAAATGCAACAGTGGCCTTAGATGTATGTTTTGTATCATTGTCATGTTGGAAAAGTGCACGACGACTAAAGGCACTGAGTGATGGTAGCATCTTCTCTTTCAATATAGAGCAGTACATCTGTGAATTCATGATACCATCAATGAAATGCAGCTCCCTGACACCAGCAGCACGCATGCAGCCCCACAGAAGGACATTGTCACCACCATGTTTCACTGTAGGCACCATGCATTTTTCTTTGTACTTCTCACTTTTGCGACGCCATACAGTTTTGAAGCCATCAGTTTCAAAAACATTTATCTTGGTCTCATCACTCCAGAGTACAGAGTCCCAGTAGTCTTCTTTTTCAGCATGGGCCCTGGCAAACACTAGGCGGGCTTTTTTGTGCATCGGTTTTAGGAGAGGCTTCCTTCATGGATGACACCCATGCATGCCATCCCCCGCTGTATTGTCTCACAGGAAACAATCACCCCAGTTTGGCTTTCTACTTCTTTAGCTAACTGCAGTGAACTTGTGTGGTGATTTTCTTCAACCCTTCTCATCAGAAGACGCTCCTGCCAAGATGTTAACTTCCATGGACGGCCTGGACGTCTCTGTGAGATGGTTGCAGTTCCATTATTGCTAAATTTTTGTATCACTTTTCCTACAGTATTCTGACTGATAAGTAAAGCTGTTGATGCTGATCTTCTTGTAGCCTTCACCTTAATTGTGTAAAGAAATTATTTTCTTTCTCAGGCCTTGTGACATTTCTCTTCCATGTGGTGCCATTGCTGACAGCATGAAATGGGAAGGTGTTTTCTTTGTTAAGTAACGCCCTTTTATAATCAACTGTCTGCTGGACACCTGTTTTATGAATAATTAGACTTACCTGTAGTTGAATTCTTATTCTTTTGATTTTGTTGTCTAAAATATAGCTTTGCTCATAGGACTTTCATTGGGGTGTATTTATTTTTGCAACATGGTCTTGAATGAATGTTAGGAAAAATCATTTTTTGTCTGTGCAAATTAACAAATCTTGGTTGCAATCAGTAGCCTGCATTTGTGGACGTATTTTGCAGTATAGTGTCCAATAGAAAATATTGATTCTGAAAAGAAATTAAAGGTTTTCTGACAAATCTGTTGGGGTGTACTCATTTATGCTGAGCACTGTAAGTGGTCCGTATAGGGAACTTGGTGTTGAGTTATTCACTTTAGAGGACAAGGGGCACTCTTTACATCTAGAGGAAACGAGATTTAGTCTCCAAATACAGAAAGGCTTCTTCACAGTAAGAGCTGCGAAAATGTGGAATAGACTCCCTCAAGAGCTGGTTTTGTCCAGTAGATTGCTTTAATTAAAAGGCCTGGATTGTTTCCTAAATGTACATAATATATCTGGATACTAACATTTATAGGTAAAGTTGATTCAAGGAGTATCTGATTACCTCTTGGGGGATCACAAAGGAATTTTCCCACCTGCTGGAGCAAATTGGATCATGCTTTGCTGGTTTTTTTTTTGTTTGCCTTCCTCTGGGTCAACTGTGGGTATAGAATTGTGCATATAGTATTGTATTTTTCTTTTCCTTATTGGTTGAACTAGATGAACTTGTGTCTTTCAACCTGACGAACTATGTAACCATAAAATTACACTGGCTGGGGTTAACATATAGGGGCAATGAAAGGGTTAACTGTGTGCCTAACAAGTGTAATGTGGGCAATATGTGCTGCTTTTACTAATAGATGTGGCTGATTTTTCTCTCTTTTAGTAAACAAAGGGATCTGTGATGTAATACGCTATGCCGATCAGCAGGTCCCTGCCATAAATCATTGGCCAGGACCTGCTGACAGACATGTGCAGTACCGAATGACAGCACAGATGGGGTGGCGTATGCAACACCCTATCCAGAAATGGCAGATCATGTATATGTACGTGATGCAGCACAGAGCGGACGCCCCACCAAAGTATATGTACAGGGCCTTGAAAAATAATTCTTACCCCTTGAAATGTCTCTACCAGCTTTGCACATCTAGTGAGTGACATTTCTGCCCATTCTTCTTTACAAAATAGCTCAAGCTCTGTCAGATTGGATGGAGAGCATCTGTGAACAGCAATTTTCAAATCTTGCCACAGATTTTTCAATTAGATTAAGGGAATGGACTTTGACTGGGCCATTCTAACACATGAATATGCTTTGATCTAAACCATTCCATTGTAGCTCTGGCTGTATGTTTAGGGGTGGACCTCCGCCCTGTCTCATGTTTTTGCAGACTCTAACAGGTTTCCTTCTAAGATTTGCCTTTATTTGGCTCCATCCATCGTCCCATCAACTCTGACCAGGTTCCCTGTCCCTGTTGAAGAAAAGCATCCCCACAACATGATGCTGTCACCACCATGTATTACGGTGGGGATGGTGTGTTCAGGGTAATGTGCAGTGTTAGTTTTCTGCCACACATAGCGTCTTGCTTTTGGGCCAAAAAATGCCAATTTTGGTCTCATCTGACCAGAGCACCTTCTTACACATGTTTGCTGTGTCCCCCACATGGCTTCTCGCAAACTGCAAACAGGACTTCTTATGGCTTTCCTTCAACAATGGCTTTCTTCTTGACACTCTTCCATAAAGGCCAGATTTGTGGAGTGCACGACTAATAGTTGCCCTGATGACAGATTCTCCCACCTGAGCTGTGGATCTCTGCAGATCCTCCAGAGTTACCATGTGCCTCTTGGCTGCTTCCCTGATTAATGTTCTCCTTGCCTGGCCTGTCAGTTTAGGTGAACGGCCATGTCTTGGTAGGTTTGCAGTTGTGCCATACTCTTTCCATTTTCGGATGATGGATTGAACAGTGCTACATGAGATGTTCAAAGCTTAGGATATTTTTTTTAACCTAACCCTGCTTTAAACTTCTCCACAACTTTATCCCTGACCTGTCTGGTGTATTCCTTGGCCTTCATAATGCTGTTTGTTCACTAAGGCTCTCTAACAAACCTCTGAGGGCTTCACAGTACAGCTGTATTTATACTGAGATTCAATTACACACAGGTGGATTCTATTTATTAATTAGGTGACTTTTGAAGGCAATTGGTTCCATTAGATTTTAGTTAAGGGTATCAGAGTAAAGGGGGCTGAATACAAATACACGGCGCACTTTTCATATATTTATTAGTAAAAAAAATGAAAACCATTTATTATTTTCCTTCCACTTCACAATTATGTGTCACTTTGTGTTGGTCTATCACATAAAATCCCAATAAAATACATTTATGTTTTTGTTTTTAACATAATTAAATGTGGAAGATTTCAAGGGGCATGAATACTTTTTCAAGGCACTGTATGGGGCAGTCCGCTATTGGTTAAAAACGGCACTGCAGAAAACACACACAGGAGGCCAGTGCACCTGTTAATCTGTGATCGAGCTGTCATTGGACATTTTCAGGCACAATTATTTCTTGGTGTTTCGTACAACATAATAAGTGTTGACTTTTTGAGTTCAAATCCTCTTTACCATACCCATGGAAATTTGGAGCAAAAAAACATGTAAAATGTGAAAATCATGTTTTGTAGTAAATAGTACAAAAACGTCTCTAAATATATGCTAGCTGACAATAAATTGTATTTAAAATGTTCACAAAAACACCTTTTTGACAAAACAGGAAGCTGGGTTCTCAGGTTTATATTTACATGCTGGGTATTCTAATTAGTACAAAAATAAAAGAAAAAGAATCAACAAAGACCGTACTGCTGTCATTTACCAACTTCTTTGTCAGGTATTATTTCATATTTTTTTTCACAATTCCTAAAAATTATTTACTGCTTATTTTTCTAGTTCTTTTTAAAGATTCCATGTACTTCTGGTAACCTACGGCATTAATAATCTGTAGATGCAAATGTTATTCCGTGCACCTGTTATATTTATTGTTTACAATGGAAAACAGGTTTGGCATTTTGTGAAGCAAATGGAAAGAAAAAAAAATGTCTTGAGGACATTAAATTCACTGACAGGCGTAAGCGGGTTGACTGTAATTCTGTAGGCTATCACGCGTCCTGCAGCTCAGGGAAGAACACAATTTGTATTTGTGCAGGAATACTAACTTGACAGCGGGGTCATTGCCAAAAGCCCAAATGGCTTGATATATGTTTTGGTTTTCACAACAGTTCAGTAAGACATGCTGGGAAACCAATTACCAGTTTCATGTAAAGAAAAGAAAACATACAAAATACAGAAACATGAACAAACAGAATAAATCATTTTTCTCCATTGTTCACATTGGAACTAAAGTCTAATCAGAATAAAAACTGTAAATGATGGATGCAGATGTTTACAGGACCCCCGAAAACTGTTTGGACGTGTGTAATTATATGGAAAGAAGAGTAGGGAATAGGCTGTTAGGTCGAATAAAATGAATTCCTTTTTTTTCATTAAAGACTTATTCAATTTCGAATAATATTACAACCAAGAGTGACCACAATTAAAAAAAAGATACAAAAGAAACATTTAGGAAAAAAATGACTCTTTAGAAATAAAAAATATGATACCATCCATATAGGCATTGACATAGGAAAAGAGAAGAAACAGGGAAAAAAAACATAAAAAAAAACAAAACAAATACCCTGCATACGCCTTTCCCCTTACCTCCATAAAGGGGAAACAGACCAAATGGAGAGAATTTTGGACCCCCTTTCACTATTTTTTTTCTTTATAACATGGTAGGGTCTCATCAGTTTACTATATTTTACTATATTCCATCATTCCTTACCCTAACTCATCATTACCCCTGCATCTCCCTAAGCTTGTTGCATTTTGACTTCACCTCCTGAACTCACACATGCACATATAGTACCAAGTGCGGTGAGATGCTACAAGCGGCGGATGGCCATTGACTCCTGGGATTGATGACACTCATATCCCTGGAGCCAGTGTGCAGGTGGACATGACGTACCTTGCCACAGCGAGGTACAGTGGAAGCGGAGGATTCAGCATAAATATAAGGTAGTAACATTGCTGCAAAAAAAGGTGTCCAAATAGGTGTTAGAAACTGGTCACAAATGCGGGGGGAGAGGGGGTGGTGTTGTAAAAAATTCCTGGAACTCTGCTTTAAGAAGAGCAAAAAACTGCATTGAAGTGCAATGTGTGGTAACTAGGGATGAGCCGAACACCCCCCGGTTCGGTTCGCACCAGAACCCGCGAACGGACCGCAAGTTCGCACGAACGTTAGAACCCCATTGACGTCTATGGGACTCGAACGTTCGAAATCAAAAGTGCTCATTTTAAAGGCTAATTTGCATGGTATTGTCCTAAAAAGGGTGTGGGGACCCGGGTCCTACCCCAGGGGACATGTATCAATGCAAAAAAAACTTTTAAAAACGGCCGTTTTTTCGGGAGCAGTGATTTTAATGATGCTTAAAGTAAAAAAAAAAAAGTGAAATATTCCTTTAAATATTGTACCTGGGGGGTGTCTATAGTATGCCTGTAAAGTGACGCGTGTTTCCCATGTTTAGAACAGTCCCTGCACCAAATGTCATTTTTAAAGGAAAAAATCTCATTTAAAACTGCTTGCGGGTTTAATGTCATGTCGGGTCATGGCAATATGGATGAAAATCAGTGAGACAAACGGCATGGGTACCCCCCAGTCCATTACCAGGCCCTTTGGGTCTTGTATGGATATTAAGGGGAACCCCGCACCCAAATTAAAATAAGGAAAGGTCCCAATATACTCTGAACAGCAGTATACAGGCGGTGCAAACAAGACAGGGACTGTAGGTTTGTTGTTAAGTAGAATCTGTTTGTAATTTTGAACATTTTTAACGTGTTTAGCTCCAGCCAAAAAATCTTTTCTAAGCTTTTTGGAAAACATAGGGAAGGGTTATCACCCCTGTGACATTTGTTTTGCGTCTTTCCTCCTCTTCAGAAGATTTCACCTCACTTTTTTGTCCCAATGAAAAATGTTTTTTGAAAATTTGGGTTTTTTTGTGGAACAGGGATTGGAAAGCATCAGTGGAAAGGAGAAATTGTTTTCCCATATTAACTCTTACATGAGAGAATTTCCCTTCCTAGGGGTAGATTTCATCTCACTTCCTGTTGTCTCCTTCCGTTTGCAAGTAGGAGTCGTTTGTAAGTTAGATGTTTGAAAGTAGGGTCCTGCCCTATATACTCAGCAGAAATTTGGGCCTTAGGTGTTGCTGTGGCCAAAACACTGTAAGCCCTCACAGGGCCCTGCTGTGAAATATTAGATCAAGAATTGTAATTACATGCCCCTGTTGAACAGGAGCTGAAAAATTAGGCCTTAGGCACTGGTGCTGGTGCCAGAACACTGCAACCCCTCACAGACACTCTAGTTGGAACGCAGGAACGAGCCCTGCTGCAAAGTATTGCATCAAAAATTGTAATTACACGCCCCTGTTAGACAGGGGCAGAAAAATTGGGCCTTAGGCACTGGTGCTGGTGCCACAACACTGCAACCCCTCACAGACACTCTAGTTGGAACGCAGGAACGAGCCCTGCTGCAAAGTATTGCATCAAAAATTGTAATTACACGCCCCTGTTAGACAGGGGCAGAAAAATTGGGCCTTAGGCACTGGTGCTGGTGCCACAACACTGCAACCCCTCACAGACACTCTAGTTGGAATGCAGGAACGAGCCCTGCTGCAAAGTATTACATCAAAAATTGTAATTACACTCCCCTGTTAAACAGGGGCTGAAAAATTGTGCCTTAGGCACTGGTGGTGGCGCCCAGAACCAAAAATGTTCTTACAAGCTATCAGCGTGATGATTGAGGAGGAAGAGGATAATTACTCAGGGATAGTCACTCAGCATCAGCATAGGCAGTCTTTGAAGGGATCTGAAAAAAATTATTCAGTTACATCAGCATCAGGTGCTTGGTAGCTGGTGGTGATCCAAGACTGATTCATTTTTATGAAGGTCAGCCGATCGACCGAGTCAGTGGACAGACGCACCCTGTGATCGGTTACCACGCCTCCAGCAGCACTGAATGTGCGTTCCGAAAGAACGCTGGATGCAGGACAGGCCAGTAGCTCAATTGCATACTGTGCAAGCTCTGGCCAGTGATCCATCCTCAAGACCCAGTAACCCAGAGGATTTTCGGTGGGAAAGGTGTCCAAGTCTGATCTTGCCCCTAGGTATTCCTGCACCATGTAAAACAGACGCTGGCGATGGTTGCTGGAACCGATCATACCTTGGGGCTGCGGACCAAAAAATTGTCTGAACGCATCGGTCAGACGGCCACCTTCTCCACCGCTCCTTCTTTGACTGACCGAAGCCTCAGCAACACGTTGTCCAGAAACAGGAGTTTGTAACCTCCCAGTCTCTGGGAACGCGTTGCACAGACCTTTCTGCAAGGCCTCCCGAAGATGTTTCATCCTCTGCTCCCTCTGCGATGGCAAGATAAGGTCCGCAACCTTACCCTTGTAACGTGGATCAAGGAGGGTTGCCAGCCAGTATTGGTCCTTCTCCTTGATACCACGAATACGAGGATCCTTACGCAGGCTTTGCAGGATCAGGGAGGCCATGCAGCGTAGGTTTGCTGAGGCATTCGGTCCGGAGTCCTCTGGGTCACTAAGGACAACAACGTCCGCAGCCACCTCCTCCCAGCCACATACAAGTCCATGTGTTCCTTGGGACTGATCCCTTAAAGACTGCTGATGCTGAGTGCCAGGCTCCACCTCCATACTGACACAATCTTCCTCCTCCTCCTCCTCCTCCTCCTCGTCCTCTTCCTGTGTGATCGGCGGGCACGCAGGAACACTGTCTGGATAAAGGGGGCCTTGAGAGCTAAGGAAGTCCTCCTCTTCCTGCCTCTGTTCTGCCTCAAGTGCCCTGTCCATTATTCCACGCAGCGTGTGCTCCAACAGGTGGACAAGGGGGACAGTGTCACTGATGCATGCACTGTCAGTGCTCACCATCCTCGTGGCCTCATCGAATGGTGACAGGACAGTGCATGCATCCCTGATCATGGCCCACTGGCGTGGGGAAAAAAAACCAAGGTCCCCTGACCCTGTCCTGGTGCCATAGTCGCACAGGTACTCATTGATGGCCCTCTGCTGCGTGTGCAGCCGCTGCAGCATGGCCAATGTCGAGTTCCACCTGGTGGGTATGTCACAGATTAGGCGGTTCTTGGGCAGGTTAAACTCCTTTTGGAGGTCCGTCAGCCGAGCACTGGCATTATATGACCGGCGGAAATGCACACAGACTTTCCTGGCCTGCCTCAGGACATCCTGTAAGCCCGGGCAGAGAGGAGGTTGGTGCCATTGTCGCAAACCACCATTCCTGCCTTAAGTTGGCGTGGCGTCAACCACCTCTTAACCTGCCCCTGCAGAGCTGACAGAACCTCTGCCCCAGTGTGGCTCCTGTCCCCCAAGCACACCAGCTCAAGCACCGCATGGCATCTTTTGGCCTGCGTACTTGCGTAGCCCCTTGAACGCCTACGGAGCACCGCTGGTTCCGAGGAAGAGGCCATGGAGGAAGAAGAAGAGGAGGGGGTGGAGGAGAGAGGTGTGTCACAATCAGCATTTTGGAGGCGTGGTGGCGGAACAACCTCCAACACTACTGCACCTTGTCCTGCATCCTTCCCAGCTGCCAGCAGAGTCACCCAATGCGCCGTGAAACTTAAGTAACGTCCCTGTCCATGCCTGCTGGACCATGAGTCAGCGGTAATATGCACCTTACCGCTGACCACCCTGTCCAGCGAGGCATGGACATTGCCTTCCACATGCCGGTAGAGAGCCGGAATCGCCTTCCGTGAGAAAAAGTGGCGTTTGGGTACCTGCCACTGAGGAACCGCACATTCCACAAACTCACGGAAGGGGGCAGAGTCTACCAACTGAAAAGGCAGCAGTTGAAGTGCTAGCAATTTTGCCAAGCTAGCATTCAACCGCTGGGCATGTGGATGGCTGGGAGCAAACTTCTTTCGGCGGTGCAGCAGCTGGGGCAGGGAAATTTGCCTGGTACAATCTGACGTCGGTGTACCAAAAGCAGATTGCCCACAAGTACTTGGCTGTGACACACCTAATTCTACACCTTCATTCCTCTCACTGCAGGTCTCAGAGAAGACTGAAGGTCTAGTGGGGTTGGAAATCTCAGCTGATGAGGAGCAAGGAGAGATCCTCTTTGTTCTTTGGTGTGGGTCTTTTAGATATGCTTGCCAACGAACTGCATGGCAGGTCAACATATGTCTGGTCAAGCATGTGGTACCCAAGCGGGAGATGTTTTGGCCACGCGAGATACGCTTGAGACATATGTTGCAAATAGCAGCGGTGCGATCTGATGCACTCATCTAAAAAAAGGCCCACACCAAAGAACTTTTTGAATAACGCGCAGAGACTGCAGCGCCCTGCACATGTGGAGCTTTGGGGTGTGATGCAGTCAATGTGCTGCCCTTAGGCTGGCCCCTGGAGGGCATCCTGCCTCGTTGGTGATGTGCCGCCTCCTCCTCCTCCTCCTCTCTCCTATCAGGCACCCACGTTGAGTCAGTGACCTCATCATCCCCTCCCTCCTCATCACTGGAGCAAACCTGGCAGTATGCTGCAGCAGGGGGAGCATGACTGCCAGATTGCTGTCCTTCTTGGGCACCCCCTCTGTCCGTGCTCATGTTACTGCCTTCATCAAGCTCAGTATCATCATCAGAGCCTTCCAAACGCTGGGCATCCTCCTGGAGCATGTACCCAACACTGTGGTCAAACAGTTCGAGGGAATCCTCAGGAGGACATGGTGGAGCTAGGGAAGGAGTCACTGATGACATTGAGCTGAGGGAAGAGGCCGCTGCTTTGCCAGACAAAGCACCCTGGGCATGGGTGAGAGAGGATGAGGAGGATGAGGACGGCTTGGTCATCCACTCGACCAAGTCTTCTGCATGTTGCGGCTCAACACCGCCAGCTGCCGAAAAAAAGGCCAAGCGTGTCCCATGGCCACGGGCTGATGAGGATGCACCGTCTCCACGACCAGCACTAGACACAGAGCCTGCTTGCCCTCTCTTATTGGCTTGTGACTGTCTGCCTCTCCTTCTTGGCCTTCCAGACATACTAATGGCCTGTAGCTGCACTAAGCTGGGATAGAACACCTGTAATTTTCTTCAGGTAGCTTTATATACTGTAACCAGACAAGCCTGCCTGTCAGTAGGAAGGTAACAGGAACGGATCTAGCTGAACACTGTGAGCAGGACGCACTGCACTAAATGTAAATAGCAGGAACGGATCTAGCTGAACACTGTGAGCAGGACGCACTGACTGCACTAAATGTAAATAGCAGGAACGGATCTAGCTGAACACTGTGAGCAGGACGCACTGACTGCACTAAATGTAAATAGCAGGAACGGATCTAGCTGAACACTGTGAGCAGGACGCACTGCACTAAATGTAAATAGCAGGAACAGATCTAGCTGAACACTGTGAGCAGGACGCACTGCACTAAATGTAAATAGCAGGAACAGATCTAGCTGAACACTGTGAGCAGGACGCACTGCACTAAATGTAAATAGCAGGAACAGATCTAGCTGAACACTGTGAGCAGGACGCACTGCACTAAATGTAAATAGCAGGAACGGATCTAGCTGAACACTGTGAGCAGGACGCACTGCACTAAATGTAAATAGCAGGAACAGATCTAGCTGAACACTGTGAGCAGGACGCACTGCACTAAATGTAAATAGCAGGAACAGATCTAGCTGAACACTGTGAGCAGGACGCACTGCACTAAATGTAAATAGCAGGAACAGATCTAGCTGAACACTGTGAGCAGGACACACTGCACTAAATGTAAATAGCAGGAACGGATCTAGCTGAACACTGTGAGCAGGACGCACTGACTGCACTAAATGTAAATAGCAGGAACAGATCTAGCTGAACACTGTGAGCAGGACGCACTGCACTAAATGTAAATAGCAGGAACGGATCTAGCTGAACACTGTGAGCAGGACGAACTGCACTAAATGTAAATAGCAGGAACAGATCTAGCTGAACACTGTGAGCAGGACGCACTGCACTAAATGTAAATAGCAGGAACGGATCTAGCTGAACACTGTGAGCAGGACGCACTGACTGCACTAAATGTAAATAGCAGGAACGGATCTAGCTGAACACTGTGAGCAGGACGCACTGCACTAAATGTAAATAGCAGGAACAGATCTAGCCTAATCTAGCTAACTCAAATCAAATGACACTGTCTGTCTCTCTCTCTATCAGCACACCGGAACACACTACACAGGGCCGCCGTGTAGGCGGCCTTATATAGTGTGGGGCGTGTACTAAATCCCCTGAGCCATAATTGGCCAAAGCCACCCTGGCTTTGGCCAATTACAGCTCTCTCTACTGACGGCGCTGTGATTGGCCAAGCATGCGGGTCATAGTGCATGCTTGGCCAATCATCAGCCAGCAATGCACTGCGATGCCGCAGTGAATTACGGGCCGTGACGCGCCACACGAATTTGGCGCGAACGGCCCATAACGTTCGCAATTCGACGGACGGTCGAACAGCCGATGTTCGAGTCGAACATGGGTTCGACTCGAACACGAAGCTCATCCCTAGTGGTAACACTTAGTAACTCATCAAGCTTTTCAGATCAGTAAAACCTGCCTTGAAGAAGAAATACTCCGCTCCAGGTAACAAAATCCCTCTACTCCATTACCTCTGCACATGGAAAGGGTGCTGGCCCTGCATGAATCAGGAAGCATAAAGTGAAAAGGCTGGATGGCTGCACTCCCATAAAATCACCTTTAATGATCATGATAGAAAAAAACGACAATCCATACAACAATGGGGGTACAAATACAGCACAGCTAACGTGTTTCACACCTTCCCTGGTGCTTAGTCATACTAAAACCTGCCTATTGGCCCTTCCTTGCCTTACAGAATAAGCGCAAGTATAAATACTAACTGCAACATTATGTTTAGAAAATAACTGGAACATACTCGTAATTAGTTAATTGGGAGATTTTTTTTATTGTTGACCTGTGAAATGTATTACACTAATGATTGGGGTATTAGACTACTTGATTGATTTAGACACTGTATTAGTTGTTGGACAATTATGCTAATTAAATAACAAAGATAGTATGTTAACTGTCATTGGAAAGTATCAAGTTATTGATTGATTTGAACATTATGTTTAATTCAGAAATAAACCTAAAGGTAATTGGTTGAGACATTTTAATTATTAGCTGATTGACTGAAATATTATATTTATTAAATAATTCACCCATTCTGTATATTAATTGGGACATAATATTTGTTTACTAAATGAGCGTAATGTTCATATTTAATGATCAATTAAACATCATGTATATAAATGACTTGATTGACCAGAACATGGAGTCTATTGATTTATGTCAACAATGTCCTAAACATAAAATACATCTTGATCTCACACTGTCCAGATCAAAATTCAAGCCTCTTGATCAATGCACAGCATGCCTGTTACTGACGTGATCATCTAAATAAAAACTGGGGAAAACTGACAATTTATAAACTACTTTTAACTTTCAGGCGAGCGGTTGATTCATCTTTTTTTACTTTGTGTCCCAACACGTCCGTTCAATGGACTGTGCAGTGTTCTTGTTAAACAGGCATCTGTGCAAAATGCTGGAAGAAGCTTCTGTTTCATTTTAATATTAAAACTATAATTATATCAACTCATATTTTTTTCCTTTAGAAGATAATTTATGTTGATGATAGCAGAGATTTCACATAATAAATACTTTATTTTCTTGAATAAAATGACTAAAAGTAAACCAAACTGTTGAAAAAAATGGAGGTTTCCACACAAGTCCTTTTATTTCATGTCCCTACCACAGTCATACATATATGAAATTCCAGTGGCAGTATGGTAAAATCCAATAAATCTATCAGGATTAGGGATGAGCTTCGTGTTCGAGTCGAACCCATGTTCGACTCGAACATCGGCTGTTCGACCGTCCGTCGAATTGCGAACGATATGGGCCGTTCGCGCCAAATTCGTGTGGCGCGTCACGGCCCATAATTCACTGCGGCATCGCAGTGCATTGCTGGCTGATGATTGGCCAAGCATGCACTATGACCCGCATGCTTGGCCAATCACAGCGCCGTCAGTAGAGAGAGCTGTAATTGGCCAAAGCCAGGGTGGCTTTGGCCAATTATGGCTCAGGGGATTTAGTACACACCCCACACTATATAAGGCCGCCTGCACGGCGGCCCTGTGTAGTGTGTGTTCCGGTGTGCTGAGAGATAGAGAGAGAGAGAGACAGTGTCATTTGATTTGAGTTAGATAGATTAGGCAGAACAGTCAGTCAGTTAGCTGCACTTACAGTGTATTGTGTATATATATGCATCCCAGGTGTTGCATATATATATATACACTGTATTCAGTTTAGCTAGATCCGTTCCTGTTATCTTCTATCTAGACTATTTACATTTAGTGCAGTGTGTCCTGCTCACAGTGTTCAGCTAGATCCGTTCCTGCTATTTACATTCAGTGCAGTGCGTCCTGCTCACAGTGTTCAGCTAGATCCGTTCCTGCTATTTACATTCAGTGCAGTGCGTCCTGCTCACAGTGTTCAGCTAGATCCGTTCCTGCTATTTACATTCAGTGCAGTGCGTCCTGCTCACAGTGTTCAGCTAGATCCGTTCCTGGTATTTACATTTAGTGCAGTGCGTCCTGCTCACAGTGTTCAGCTACATCCGTTCCTGCTATTTACATTCAGTGCAGTGCGTCCTGCTCACAGTGTTCAGCAAGATCCGTTCCTGCTATTTACATTCAGTGCAGTGCGTCCTGCTCACAGTGTTTAGCTACATCCGTTCCTGCTGTTTACATTCAGTGCAGTGCGTCCTGCTCACAGTGTTCAGCTAGATCCGTTCCTGCTATTTACATTCAGTGCAGTGCGTCCTGCTCACAGTGTTCAGCTAGATCCGTTCCTGCTATTTACATTCAGTGCAGTGCGTCCTGCTCACAGTGTTCAGCTAGATCCGTTCCTGCTATTTACATTCAGTGCAGTGCGTCCTGCTCACAGTGTTCAGCTAGATCCGTTCCTGCTATTTACATTCAGTGCAGTGCGTCCTGCTCACAGTGTTCAGCTAGATCCGTTCCTGCTATTTACATTCAGTGCAGTGCGTCCTGCTCACAGTGTTCAGCTAGATCCGTTCCTGCTATTTACATTCAGTGCAGTGCGTCCTGCTCACAGTGTTCAGCTAGATCCGTTCCTGCTATATACATTTAGTGCAGTACGTCCTGCTCACAGTGTTCAGCTAGATCCGTTCCTGTTATCTTCCTACTGACAGGCAGGCTTGTCTGGTTACAGTATATAAAGCTACCTGAAGAAAATTACAGGTGTTCTTTTTGATCCTATTAGTACCACGGTCAGGCAGCTAGACTATTTACATTTAGTACAGTGTGTCCTGCTCACAGTGTTCAGCTAGATCCGTTCCTGTTATCTTCCTACTGACAGGCAGGCTTGTCTGGTTACAGTATATAAAGCTACCTTAAGAAAATTGCAGGTGTTCTTTTTGATCCTATTAGTACCACGGTCAGGCAGCTAGACTATTTACATTTAGTACAGTGTGTCCTGCTCACAGTGTTCAGCTAGATCCGTTCCTGTTATCTTCCTACTGACAGGCAGGCTTGTCTGGTTACAGTATATAAAGCTACCTGAAGAAAATTACAGGTGTTCTTTTTGATCCTATTAGTACCACGGTCAGGCAGCTAGACTATTTACATTTAGTACAGTGTGTCCTGCTCACAGTGTTCAGCTAGATCCGTTCCTGTTATCTTCCTACTGACAGGCAGGCTTGTCTGGTTACAGTATATAAAGCTACCTTAAGAAAATTACAGGTGTTCTTTTTGATCCTATTAGTACCACGGTCAGGCAGCTAGACTATTTACATTTAGTACAGTGTGTCCTGCTCACAGTGTTCAGCTAGATCCGTTCCTGTTATCTTCCTACTGACAGGCAGGCTTGTCTGGTTACAGTATATAAAGCTACCTTAAGAAAATTACAGGTGTTCTTTTTGATCCTATTAGTACCACGGTCAGGCAGCTAGACTATTTACATTCAGTGCAGTGCGTCCTGCTCACAGTGTTCAGCTAGATCCGTTCCTGCTATTTACATTCAGTGCAGTGCGTCCTGCTCACAGTGTTCAGCTAGATCCGTTCCTGGTATTTACATTTAGTGCAGTGCGTCCTGCTCACAGTGTTCAGCTACATCCGTTCCTGCTATTTACATTCAGTGCAGTGCGTCCTGCTCACAGTGTTCAGCTAGATCCGTTCCTGCTATTTACATTCAGTGCAGTGCGTCCTGCTCACAGTGTTTAGCTACATCCGTTCCTGCTGTTTACATTCAGTGCAGTGCGTCCTGCTCACAGTGTTCAGCTAGATCCGTTCCTGCTATTTACATTCAGTGCAGTGCGTCCTGCTCACAGTGTTCAGCTAGATCCGTTCCTGCTATTTACATTCAGTGCAGTGCGTCCTGCTCACAGTGTTCAGCTAGATCCGTTCCTGCTATATACATTTAGTGCAGTACGTCCTGCTCACAGTGTTCAGCTAGATCCGTTCCTGTTATCTTCCTACTGACAGGCAGGCTTGTCTGGTTACAGTATATAAAGCTACCTGAAGAAAATTACAGGTGTTCTTTTTGATCCTATTAGTACCACGGTCAGGCAGCTAGACTATTTACATTTAGTACAGTGTGTCCTGCTCACAGTGTTCAGCTAGATCCGTTCCTGTTATCTTCCTACTGACAGGCAGGCTTGTCTGGTTACAGTATATAAAGCTACCTTAAGAAAATTACAGGTGTTCTTTTTGATCCTATTAGTACCACGGTCAGGCAGCTAGACTATTTACATTCAGTGCAGTGCGTCCTGCTCACAGTGTTCAGCTAGATCCGTTCTTGCTATTTACATTCAGTGCAGTGCGTCCTGCTCACAGTGTTCAGCTAGATCCGTTCCTGGTATTTACATTCAGTGCAGTGCGTCCTGCTCACAGTGTTCAGCTAGATCCGTTCCTGCTATATACATTTAGTGCAGTACGTCCTGCTCACAGTGTTCAGCTAGATCCGTTCCTGTTATCTTCCTACTGACAGGCAGGCTTGTCTGGTTACAGTATATAAAGCTACCTGAAGAAAATTACAGGTGTTCTATCCCAGCTTAGTGCAGCTACAGGCCATTAGTATGTCTGGAAGGCCAAGAAGGAGAGGCAGACAGTCACAAGCCAATAAGAGAGGGCAAGCAGGCTCTGTGTCTAGTGCTGGTCGTGGAGACGGTGCATCCTCATCAGCACGTGGCCATGGGACACGCTTGGCCTTTTTTTCGGCAGCTGGCCGTGTTGAGCCGCAACATGCGGAAGACTTGGTCGAGTGGATGACCAAGCCGTCCTCATCCTCCTCATCCTCTCTCACCCATGCCCAGGGTGCTTTGTCTGGCAAAGCAGCGGCCTCTTCCCTCAGCTCAATGTCATCAGTGACTCCTTCCCTAGCTCCACCATGTCCTCATGAGGATTCCCTCGAACTGTTTGACCACAGTGTTGGGTACATGCTCCAGGAGGATGCCCAGCGTTTGGAAGGCTCTGATGATGATACTGAGCTCAATGAAGGCAGTAACATGAGCACGGACAGAGGGGGTGCCCAAGAAGGACAGCAATCTGGCAGTCATGCTCCCCCTGCTGCAGCATACTGCCAGGTTTGCTCCAGTGATGAGGAGGGAGGGGATGATGAGGTCACTGACTCAACGTGGGTGCCTGATAGGAGAGAGGAGGAGGAGGAGGAGGAGGAGGAGGAGGTGGCACATCACCAACTAGGCAGGATGCCCTCCAGGGGCCAGCCTAAGGGCAGCACATTGACTGCATCACACCCCAAAGCTCCACATGTGCAGGGCGCTGCAGTCTCTGCGCGTTATTCAAAAAGTTCTTTGGTGTGGGCCTTTTTTGAGACGAGTGCATCAGATCGCACCGCTGCTATTTGCAACATATGTCTCAAGCGTATCTCGCGTGGCCAAAACATCTCCCGCTTGGGTACCACATGCTTGACCAGACATATGTTGACCTGCCATGCAGTTCGTTGGCAAGCGTATCTAAAAGACCCACACCAAAGAACAAAGACGATCTCTCCTTGCTCCTCATCAGCTGAGATTTCCAACCCCACTAGACCTTCAGTCCTCTCTGCGACCTGCAGTGAGAGGAATGAAGGTGTAGAATTAGGTGTGTCACAGCCAAGTACTTATGGGCAATCTGCTTTTGGTACACCGACGTCAGATTGTACCAGGCAAATTTCCCTGCCCCAGCTGCTGCACCGCCGAAAGAAGTTTGCTCCCAGCCATCCACATGCCCAGCGGTTGAATGCTAGCTTGGCAAAATTGCTAGCACTTCAACTGCTGCCTTTTCAGTTGGTAGACTCTGCCCCCTTCCGTGAGTTTGTGGAATGTGCGGTTCCTCAGTGGCAGGTACCCAAACGCCACTTTTTCTCACGGAAGGCGATTCCGGCTCTCTACCGGCATGTGGAAGGCAATGTCCATGCCTCGCTGGACAGGGCGGTCAGCGGTAAGGTGCATATTACCGCTGACTCATGGTCCAGCAGGCATGGACAGGGACGTTACTTAAGTTTCACGGCGCATTGGGTGACTCTGCTGGCAGCTGGGAAGGATGCAGGACAAGGTGCAGTAGTGTTGGAGGTTGTTCCGCCACCACGCCTCCAAAATGCTGATTGTGACACACCTCTCTCCTCCACCCCCTCCTCTTCTTCTTCCTCCATGGCCTCTTCCTCGGAACCAGCGGTGCTCCGTAGGCGTTCAAGGGGCTACGCAAGTACGCAGGCCAAAAGATGCCATGCGGTGCTTGAGCTGGTGTGCTTGGGGGACAGGAGCCACACTGGGGCAGAGGTTCTGTCAGCTCTGCAGGGGCAGGTTCAGAGGTGGTTGACGCCACGCCAACTTAAGGCAGGAATGGTGGTTTGCGACAATGGCACCAACCTCCTCTCTGCCCTCCGACAGGGACAACTGACCCATGTGCCCTGTTTGGCTCACGTCCTTAACTTGGTGGTGCAGCGGTTCTTGGGCAGGTACCCGGGCTTACAGGATGTCCTGAGGCAGGCCAGGAAAGTCTGTGTGCATTTCCGCCGGTCATATAATGCCAGTGCTCGGCTGACGGACCTCCAAAAGGAGTTTAACCTGCCCAAGAACCGCCTAATCTGTGACATGCCCACCAGGTGGAACTCGACGTTGGCCATGCTGCAGCGGCTGCACACGCAGCAGAGGGCCATCAATGAGTACCTGTGCGACTATGGCACCAGGACAGGGTCAGGGGACCTTGGTTTTTTTTCCCCACGCCAGTGGGCCATGATCAGGGATGCATGCACTGTCCTGTCACCATTCGAGGAGGCCACGAGGATGGTGAGCACTGACAGTGCATGCATCAGTGACACTGTCCCCCTTGTCCACCTGTTGGAGCACACGCTGCGTGGAATAATGGACAGGGCACTTGAGGCAGAACAGAGGCAGGAAGAGGAGGACTTCCTTAGCTCTCAAGGCCCCCTTTATCCAGACAGTGTTCCTGCGTGCCCGCCGATCACACAGGAAGAGGACGAGGAGGAGGAGGAGGAGGAGGAGGAAGATTGTGTCAGTATGGAGTCAGTACTGGCACTCAGCATCAGCAGTCTTTAAGGGATCAGTCCCAAGGAACACATGGACTTGTACATGGCTGGGAGGAGGTGGCTGCGGACGTTGTTGTCCTTAGTGACCCAGAGGACTCCGGACCGAATGCCTCAGCAAACCTACGCTGCATGGCCTCCCTGATCCTGCAAAGCCTGCGTAAGGATCCTCGTATTCGTGGTATCAAGGAGAAGGACCAATACTGGCTGGCAACCCTCCTTGATCCACGTTACAAGGGTAAGGTTGCGGACCTTATCTTGCCATCGCAGAGGGAGCAGAGGATGAAACATCTTCGGGAGGCCTTGCAGAAAGGTCTGTGCAACGCGTTCCCAGAGACTGGGAGGTTACAAACTCCTGTTTCTGGACAACGTGTTGCTGAGGCTTCGGTCCAGGCCCGGACTGGGACAAAAAATAGGCCCGGGCATTTTGGATTGAGCAGCCCATGACATGTTAACCGGCCCCTTCCCCACTCTCCACCCTGACAGATCCCCTAAGAGAGGGGAGGGGGGAACCCAGCAGAGGTGTGGAGGGGGTGGGCGCGACCAGGAAAGAGCATGGGGGTTGGAGAGCACAGGGAAGAACCTTGAGAACATGGGGTGGGGCGAGAGCACAGGGGAGAGGCAGAGAACACAGGGAGGAAGAGGAGAGCACAGGGGGGCAGCGGAGAGCATGGGGTGATGGGAAGACCGGAAGAGCACAGGGGGGAGTGGCGGAGAGCATAGGGGGAGGTGGAGAGCATGGGGGGAGCAACGGAGAGCATGGGGAATGTGAAGAGCACAGGGGGAAGCGGAGAGCGTGGGGGTAATGTGGAGAGCACGGGGGGGGTGGCAGAGAGCACGGGGGGTGGCAGAGAGCATTGGGGAGGTGGAGAGCATGGGGGGGAGGTGGACAGCATGGGGGGAGGTGGACAGCATGGGGGGGAGGTGGACAGCATGGGGGGGAGGTGGAGAGCATTGGGGGGGGAGTTGGAGAGCATTGGGGGGGGGGAGGTGGAGAGCATTGGGGGGGAGGTGGAGAGCATTGGGGGGGAGGTGGAGAGCATTGGGGGGGGAGGTGGAGAGCATTGGGGGGGGGAGGTGGAGAGCATTGGGGGGGGTGGAGAGCATGTGGGGGGAGGTGGAGAGCATGGGGGGGGAGGTGGAGAGCATGGGGGGGAGGTGGAGAGTATGGGGGGAGGTGGAGAGCTTGAGGGGGTGGCAGAGAGCATGGGGGGGAGGTGGAGCGTATGGGGGGAAGGTGGAGAGTCGGGGGGGTGGCGGAGAGCATGGAGGGAGGTGGAGAGCATCGGGGGGAGGAGGAGAGTATGGGGGGGTGGCAGAGAGCATGGGGGGAGGTGCAGACTATGAGGGGGTGGCAGAGAGCATGGGGGGGAGGTGGAGCGTATGGGGGGAGGTGGAGAGTATGGGGGGAGGTGGAGAGCATGGGGGGGTGGCAGAGAGCATGGGGGGAGGTGGAGAGTATGAGGGAGTGGCTGAGAGCATGGGGGGTGGCAGAGAGCATGGGGGGTGGCAGAGAGCATGGGGGGTGGCAGAGACTATGAGGGGGTGGCAGAGAGCATGGGGGGGAGGTGGAGCGTATGGGGGGAGGTGGAGAGTATGGGGGGTAGGTGGAGCGTATGGGGGGTAGGTGGAGCGTATGGGGGGTGGCAGAGAGCATGGGGGGTGGCAGAGAGCATGGGGGGTGGCAGAGAGCATGGGGGGGTGGCAGAGAGCATGGGGATGGCAGAGAGCATGGGGGGAGGTGGAGAGTATGAGGGGGTGGCAGAGAGCATGGGGGGAGGCGGAGAGTATGGGGGTGGCGGAGAGCATGGGGGTGGCGGAGAGCATGGGGGTGGCGGAGAGCATGGGGGGTGGCGGAGAGCATGGGGGGTGGCAGAGAGCATGGGGGGTGGCAGAGACTATGAGGGGGTGGCAGAGAGCATGGGGGGGAGGTGGAGCGTATGGGGGGAGGTGGAGAGTATGGGGGGTAGGTGGAGCGTATGGGGGGTAGGTGGAGCGTATGGGGGGTGGCAGAGAGCATGGGGGGTGGCAGAGAGCATGGGGGGTGGCAGAGAGCATGGGGGGGTGGCAGAGAGCATGGGGATGGCAGAGAGCATGGGGGGAGGTGGAGAGTATGAGGGGGTGGCAGAGAGCATGGGGGGAGGCGGAGAGTATGGGGGTGGCGGAGAGCATGGGGGTGGCGGAGAGCATGGGGGTGGCGGAGAGCATGGGGGGTGGCGGAGAGCATGGGGGGAGGTGGAGAGTATGGGTGGCAGAGAGCATGGGGGGAGGTGGAGAGTATGGGGGGGGTGGAGAGTATGGGGGGTGGCAGAGAGCATGGGGGAGGCGGAGAGCATGGGGGGTGGCAGAGAGCATGGGGGGTGGCAGAGAGCATGGGGGGTGGCAGAGAGCATGGGGGGTGGCAGAGAGTATGGGGGGGAGGTGGAGAGTATGGGGGGTGGCAGAGAGCATGGGGGGTGGCAGAGAGTATGGGGGGGAGGTGGAGAGTATGGGGGGTGGCAGAGAGCATGGGGGTGATGTGGAGAGCACGGGGTTGGCAGAGAGTATGGGTGCGGTGGAGAGCCCTGCGGGAGCAGCAGAGAGAAGCAGGATAGGAGGATCGGTGGGGGGCGGCTGCATATAGAAGAATCATTTTCTCCATCTTCCTCCTGCAGTCTCGGAATGCCTGCTTCTCCTCTACCTCTCACAGGCATTCCGATACTGCAGGAGGAAGATGGAGAAAATAATTGTTCTATTTGCAGCCACCCCCACGATCCTCCTATCTAGTTCACAGGGGAGGCTGAACTTACGTTTTCTGTTCCGGCACCTCTCGACATAACACCGGCTCCAAGGTGTCTGCTCTGGCTCCTCCCCCCGGCACTGACGGCTGACCTATACGTGCGGCCGTGCAGCCGTGGTGAGGCCGAAGGCGTCTCATTTAGCTCCTCCCCCCGGCGCCGATGGCTGAGCTCCGGGCGGCCGCGGAGAGGCTGGATGAGCGGCACAAGCTCAAGCCTTGGGCCATGCAAGGACTTGCAGCCTGGCGGCCCCAGCGGCCGCGGCCCACCGGGCAAATGCCCGGTTTGCCCTATGGCCAATCCGGGCCTGCTTCGGTCAGTCAAAGAAGGAGCGGTGGAGAAGGTGGCCGTCTGACCGATGCGTTCAGACAATTTTTTGGTCCGCAGCCCCAAGGTATGATCGGTTCCAGCAACCATCGCCAGCGTCTGTTTTACATGGTGCAGGAATACCTAGGGGCAAGATCAGACTTGGACACCTTTCCCACCGAAAATCCTCTGGGTTACTGGGTCTTGAGGATGGATCACTGGCCAGAGCTTGCACAGTATGCAATTGAGCTACTGGCCTGTCCTGCATCCAGCGTTCTTTCGGAACGCACATTCAGTGCTGCTGGAGGCGTGGTAACCGATCACAGGGTGCGTCTGTCCACCGACTCGGTCGATCGGCTGACCTTCATAAAAATGAATCAGTCTTGGATCACCACCAGCTACCAAGCACCTGATGCTGATGTAACCGAATAATTTTTTTTGAAATCTCAGATCCCTTCAAAGACTGCCTATGCTGATGCTGAGTGACTATCCCTGAGTAATTATCCTCTTCCTCCTCAATCATCACGCTGATAGCTTGTAAGAACATTTTTGGTTCTGGGCGCCACCACCAGTGCCTAAGGCACAATTTTTCAGCCCCTGTTTAACAGGGGCGTGTAATTACAATTTTTGATGTAATACTTTGCAGCAGGGCTCGTTCCTGCATTCCAACTAGAGTGTCTGTGAGGGGTTGCAGTGTTGTGGCACCAGCACCAGTGCCTAAGACCCAATTTTTCAGCCCCTGTCTAACAGGGGCGTGTAATTACAATTTTTGATGCAATACTTTGCAGCAGGGCTTGTTCCTGCGTTTCAACTAGAGTGTCTGTGAGGGGTTGCAGTGTTGTGGCACCAGCACCAGTGCCTAAGACCCAATTTTTCTGCCCCTGTCTAACAGGGGCGTGTAATTACAATTTTTGATGCAATACTTTGCAGCAGGGCTCGTTCCTGCGTTCCAACTAGAGTGTCTGTGAGGGGTTGCAGTGTTGTGGCACCAGCACCAGTGCCTAAGGCCTAATTTTTCAGCTCCTGTTCAACAGGGGCATGTAATTACAATTCTTGATCTAATATTTCACAGCAGGGCCCTGTGAGGGCTTACAGTGTTTTGGCCACAGCAACACCTAAGGCCCAAATTTCTGCTGAGTATATAGGGCAGGACCCTACTTTCAAACATCTAACTTACAAACGACTCCTACTTGCAAACGGAAGGAGACAACAGGAAGTGAGATGAAATCTACCCCTAAGGAAGGGAAATTCTCTCCTGTAAGAGTTAATATGGGAAAACAATTTCTCCTTTCCACTGATGCTTTCCAATCCTTGTTCCACAAAAAAACCCAAATTTTCCAAAAACATTTTTCATTGGGACAAAAAAGTGAGGTGAAATCTTCTGAAGAGGAGGAAAGACGCAAAACAAATGTCACAGGGGTGATAACCCTTCCCTATGTTTTCCAAAAAGCTTAGAAAAGATTTTTTGGCTGGAGCTAAACACATTAAAATGTTCAAAATTACAAACAGATTCTACTTAACAACAAACCTACAGTCCCTGTCTTGTTTGCACCGCCTGAATACTGCTGTTCAGAGTATATAGGGACCTTTCCTTATTTTAATTTGGGTGCGGGGTTCCCCTTAATATCCATACAAGACCCAAAGGGCCTGGTAATGGACTGGGGGGTACCCATGCCGTTTGTCTCACTGATTTTCATCCATATTGCCATGACCCGACATGACATTAAACCCGCAAGCAGTTTTAAATGAGATTTTTTCCTTTAAAAATGACATTTGGTGCAGGGACTGTTCTAAACATGGGAAACACGCGTCACTTTACAGGCATACTATAGACACCCCCCAGGTACGATATTTAAAGGAATATTTCACTTTTTTTTTTTTACTTTAAGCATCATTAAAATCACTGCTCCCGAAAAAACGGCCGTTTTTAAAAGTTTTTTTTGCATTGATACATGTCCCCTGGGGTAGGACCCGGGTCCCCAAACCCTTTTTAGGACAATACCATGCAAATTAGCCTTTAAAATGAGCACTTTTGATTTCGAACGTTCGAGTCCCATAGACGTCAATGGGGTTCTAACGTTCGTGCGAACTTGCGGTCCGTTCGCGGGTTCTGGTGCGAACCGAACCGGGGGGTGTTCGGCTCATCCCTAATCAGGATTAGTAATGAGCCAAACATACAGTATCTTTGGGTCAGGTTCATGGAACATTACTAATGGGTGCTGAATCCAAACCCAATTGAAGTCAATGGGAATTGAATATTAAAAAAAGAGTAATGGCCATTTTCTAGGGTACAAAGCAAGGGATTGTCAAACCAATGGAATGGGAGGCTGGGCACTACACCGAGCAACCCTAATTCATACCAGGCCCTTCAGTTTTGATAGGAATTTAATGGGTACTCCATGCACATACTAAATAGCCTTTGCATCTGGTATGGATTTTGAGGGGGGACCCCATGCAAAAACCAAGAAAAAAAGGTGAAATTACCCCCCAACCCAAAAATCCACACCAATCTAGCCTCCAACATAGAGGGGAGGGGGTACCTTGTTCTCATGTCAGTGAGGATAAGGGCTTCTCCCCCAGAACTCTGGGCCAGTTGATCCACATTTTACCATCCTCACTATCCCCCACCTAAACACTTACACTTGGCAGCTGGAGGGGTTTGTACACATGCCACTGGTGCAATTGTTTATTTTTCTGACAAAAGTAACTGAACATGTCAAATCTGATAGGCAGCACCACCTGTCAAACATTGATGCAAACTGTGATGCAACTACGAACCAAAATCCTCTATTGGCTGGAAAAGAAAACAGCCAAGAAAATCCCCAGTCATTGAAGAGGTAGCAGTACCACCTCCTGAATGCTTTCAAACCACCCTTGAGAAGGGATCCATTGTGAATCATTTTTCAGATGGGTAGTAGGGACTGCAGCCCGCATGCATGAACGCTAAGAGCACTTTAGGAGTCGCTTAACCATTTTTTAAACAAAAGTGTAAATGCATCCTATATACTAACCTTTCCTGGTATCCAGTAGGTTGCTGTGTCATCACTGGAGTCAGCACATAATTCTTATCCATAACTGTGCATACAATCCTAACTATAAAATATGCGATTTAGCAGTTGCATATAAATGTCCCTTGTCTTGAAAATTTGCCTCTTAAAATATTTGTTCCCACTTTTTAAAAAAAATTCACGTAACCACTTAAAGAGGAAGTAAACCCTGGTGGATTTTACTTCCTCTTTGTTTCCCTGCAAAGGTAAAGCATAATGGGCTACTATGCATCGCATAGTAGCCCATTATGTGTCATTTACCTGACACAGGAGCCTGCGATGTCCCCGATTTCCTCACTGGCAGCGAGCGTCCATTCTTCACCCCTCTTCCTTCCAGGGCCGCAAACTCCGGCTCTGTGACTGGCCGCAGTCGCGTAACCTCACTCCCGCATATGCGCGTGGGAGCCGCCAGTCACGGCATGACCCCACCTTGAAACGGCACAGCGTGCCCTTTGAAGAGTGCGCATGCGTCAAATACATTGGCGCATGCGCAGAAGACAGCAGCATTCGGGGAAATAGTAAATATCTCCTAAACCGTGTAGGTTTAGGAGATATTTCAAGCACCTACAGGTAAGCCTTAATCTAGGCTTACCTGTAGGTGAAAGTGGTCTGTAAGGGTTTACAACCACTTTAAGGACTGGAAGGACTTGCCCCCTTAATGACCAGGCCATTTTTTGCGCTATCCTTTTTTTTCCCACAAATAGAGCTTTCTTTTGGTAGTATTTTTATTTTTTGCGCTATAAACAAAACAAGAGGGACACAAAATCACTGCTCCTGAAAAAACATCAGTTAAATACTTTTTTTTTGCATTGATACATTTCTCCTAGGGTAGTACCCGGGTCCCCAAACACTTTTTATGACAATAACTTGCATATAAGGCTCTAAAATGAACACTTTTGAATTTTCACATTTGTGTCTCATAGACTTTGACAGTGTTTGCATGTTTGCACAATTTTTTTTTCTGTTCGCATGTTCTGGTGCGAACTGAACCGGGGGGTGTTCGACTCATCCCTAGGTTCTGAAACTAAGGGCTCATGTACACAGGGCAGTGGAAAACCTCTTCTGAAGGCTGGAAACTTAACAGCTGGAAACCGGCAGGGAAAAATGTCAGTTTTACAGCTTTTACATAACGAGTTTATGCGAGTTTAGGAACAGTTATGAGCATTTGAGAATAGAAGTGTATGTTAAAAATAACTTCAGGAGATTCTCCAAAATGCCCACAATGCATGATAAACATGTAAATTATTAACAATTTCAGCCATTCTGTGAAAGAACAGAGAGCAGCAGCATAGAGAGTAGTGTGCTTGTAGATGGCTGTCTATTTTTTTGTGTTTTCACTATGGATCCCATCATGAGCATGTGTGAGGAATTGCTCCTGTTGTGAGAGGACCAGAGTTCATCACTACTGGACTTATCCATTGATGTAGGCAACAGCATGTGGTGAAATTTGTGTTTTTTGTCAACATTTTTATATGTTCAAAATTTATCAGAAAAAATTTCCCGTTTAAAAACGCTTATAAACACAAACACGTATAAACGTGGTTTACCGCGATTACAAGTGGTTACAAGCATTTGACATTTGAAATGCCAGTAAACTACAGTCCTGACTGCAATTTTTCTGCTTAAAAAAAAATGCCTGTAACCTCAACTGACTCTAAACTACTATAAAAGACTGAGTTTACATGTACACATGAGATAACATAGAGGAGAGTTCAGGGGCTGCTGAAAAAAACAGTAATGGCGCGTACACATGATCGGACATTCCGACAACAAAACCGTGGATTTTTTTCCGACGGATATTGGCTCAAACTTGTCTTGCATACACACAGTCACACAAATGTTGTCGGAAATTCCGATCGCCAAGAACGCGGTGACGTACAAGACGTACGACGAGCATATAAAAAGGAATTTCAATAGCCAGTGCGCCACCCTTTGGGCTCCTTCTGCTAATCTCGTGTTTATCTCGTGTTAGTAGAAGTTTGGTGAGAGACGATTTGCGCTTTTCAGCCTTGTGCTTTTCAGTTCGTTACTGCTCTTCAGTTTGTGCTTGGGGGTTCATGTCTGTTATTCAGTGCGTGGTGTCAGTTTGTTACTGTCTTTCAGTGCATTCTATTTAATAGTTTGTTACTGTTTTTCAGTGCGTTTTTGTCCGCTCGTTTCTGATTTTCACCTCGCTCTTCTCAGGCCTTTCTGATTTTCAGTGTGTTCTGTTAGTTCGTACTGCCCAGCCGACCGTTTTCAAGCTATGTTTCAGGTACGTACTCGTTGTAGAGTTTGTGCTGTGTTTGGGCTTGGTGTTGGAGTTCTTGCTTTGATCCAAGTCCAGTCCATGAACAGGGCGAGGAGGAGTTCATGGACGAAGAATTGGTTGCTCCAGCGTGACCAATTCTCGCACATGCCTTTGTTGCGGGAGATCCGGGAGAATAATCCTGATGATTTCAGGAATTATCTCCGGATGACGGACCCCGTTTTTCACCGTCTGTTGACTTTACTGTCCCCTTATATTACGAAGCAGGACACCTGCATGCGGAAAGCCATCACTTCTGAACAAAGGCTCATCGCCACCTTGCGGTACTTGGCGACGGGGAGAAGTCTGCAGGACATCAAGTTCTCGACTGGCATCTCCCCCCAGGCTCTGGAAATCATTATTCCAGAGACCTGTTCTGCCATCATACAGGTCCTGCAGAAGGACTATATTAAGGTAAGTTTTCTCCTTTAACATCACATTCTATGTATTTAATGTTGGCTAATGTATTGTATTTCTTTCATCATTCCATAATTACCATGATTGTAATATGCTGTAAATGTCCTCTTTGTCCTCATGCATGCAAAAATGTGTCTAAATGTTATTTTTCTCCTTAAATTTATGCATAGTGTTTTTTTTTTTTGGGGGGGGGGGGGCAAAACTTATTTGGAACCCTCCCTCCCCCCAACTGCTAAGTCAACCAATACCAATACTCTATCTGCTGACTTTGCCAAACCCATACACACTATACTTATCTCTTTTGTGGTCAGATTTATGGATGAATTCACCAAAGCATCTAGTGCAAGGGCCTGCCTTAATACTTTCAAATGGTACTGTTTAAAGTTTTGTTCTCCTATTATCTTGATAGGATTGCAATTGCAGAATGTAAAAATGTGCTTCAATTTGGACAGTGTGTATTCATATTTTTGGATTATGACATTTCTTACCTGTCCAATGGGCTGCCAATAGTGTAAGTAAGGAGGGGCTGGCCAAAGTAACACACATTATTTATGCATTCAGCTCTCAATGAAGTGGAGAGGGTTACCTGTCCAAAACACCCCCCCCCTAAAATTTTTACAATGGGCCATGTGGTGGTGTCGGCAACATACAAGTTCCTGTATGTGGACATGGGGAAAAATGGCCAGATTTCGGATGGTGGAGTCATCGCCCACACGGAGTTCTTCAGACGTCTCTAGAATGGCGGCTTGGGCTTGCCACCTCTGGAAGACAATGTGGCTGGTCTCCCATTTGTGTTCGTCGCTGATGAAGCGTTTGGGCTGGGTGACCATCTGATGCAGCTGTTCCCCATTAGGGCCCTCAACCTGGACCAGAAAGTTTTTAATTACCGGCTGGCCAGAGCCAGAAGAGTGGTCGAGAATGAGTTTGGAATAATGGCCAGCCGGTTCCGCCTATTTCTCACAGCGATCAACATGGCGGAATTTAAACTGAATCATATTGTCCTTGCCTGCTGCATACTCCATAATTATTTAAGGAAAAATGCAACAAACTATGTGGCCTCAGTTGGGACTGAGGCTGGCTTTCCTGATCCTTCAACCCTGATGGCTTTCGAAGCTGGCCGTCATATTTCCTTTGATTTACTGCTTGTGTTTCTTTTAGCTGTCTGCTAGGTTCTCCAATGGCCTTTTATTTTTGGCCATTTTCTTCAATAGTGCAAACGTAATTTATTTAATACATGAGGTGACAATCTCTTCTTCAGCTATTATGTTGTGGGTCTGCTACACACACACACACACAATGTTTTTGTTGTTAATGTATGTAATGCATTAATGATATAAAAAATCATCCTTTTTAGCGCCATGAATTAATTGCTTTGAGTCCCTAAAATGGCCTGATTGGGGCAAATTTTAGAGCACTGTGGGGGTTATTTACTAAAGGAAAATCCACTTTGCATTACAAGTGCACTGCAAGTGCACTTGAAAGTTCACTGAAACTGCACTGAAAGTGCACTTGTAGTGCAAAGTGAATTTGTCTTTAGTAAATACCCCCCATTGTCACTGTAACTACAACAACTTACTCCAAAAACTGGTATTGAGCATTAAAAGAAGAAGCCACACATTGTTGAGTAAAAAACATTTTACTCCATGCACATTCACATGTGCGGTAGAAAAGGGTTTTTTAACAAACCAACATTTATGTTTGACAGTAGAAAAAGCCTTTTTTTGGTTAAACAGGCATGTTTAAAAACATAACAAACACAACTCAGGAACTTACAAAGTTCAACTTTGATAAAGTGAAGGCAATAGGAGACATTAGTATGTCAAAACTGTGTTGATGTTGCCTTCATCAGATGGGGTGAGGTCACCCCTGTAAAAGCCACATTTTGAAGATGAACACAAATTGGGAGTCAAAATGTGGATTTTCCTCCTGATCCCATGCCTAATGTCAACATGTGCTAGCTCCTATCATGGGGGATCAATAGACGTGTTTCAGGGGTGCAACCCCTTCCTCTCATCTAGCTTAGTTGCGAGGAAGGGGTTGCACCCACAAAACGCGTACATTGACATCCCGTGATGGCAGATAGCACAAGTTGACAACAATGTGTGCATCTTCGAAATTTGGCTTTAAAATTACTTTAAAACTGTATTATAAAATAAAAAATCAACAACAAACTGTTCAATTTTTGTGTGTTTTAGATTCTGCCTAAAACATCAATGATGTTCTTCATTTTTGTTGTACATTGATGTTTTCCTTGACCTTCTCTAAATCCCGATTGCACACCCTGATCACCCCAATGAGGACTTGTGCACTTGCACTGATGAAATGAGTTTCTTCTTCCACAACATCCACATCACCTAAAAATGAAAAAAAACACACCAAGTATTGTAAATATGCAGGCATACATCCATTACCTGAAGCGCTGGTCTCAGACACTAACCTGTTGTGGTCACTATTTCGCCTACATCACACACCATTTCCTGAACCTCTCCTCCCTCCACATCTTCTTCATGGTGTATGGGGATTTCCCCTTCTTCAGGAGGTGTGGGGTTCCTGGTGTCCTCAGATGTCCCGATTCTTTTCTCCCCTATGTGAATACAAAAAAGGTATACTTAGCACACAGATATTTAAGGCAAGAAATAGGAATATGAAACATTGCTTGGAGGTGTCGTACAATTGTCTGTTTTGGCAGAGTTCCAAGCTGAAAACATGTTTTTTCCCTTTCTAAAGCTGGAATACTTACCTTTTTTGTTAAAGTATCCCACATGGAGAGACCCTTAGTATCCACTGGGGCACCTGTGTGGGACACCCTAAAAAGGGTGTTCTGTTGTCCCACACTAGTGCTCCTTCGTCCAGATGTGTAAACAGGTGCTGAGTGTCCTCTTTTTATACACTGAATCAAGTTTGCATTTCATTCTAGTTACAAACCCATCTAGACAACAATGTACTAAACTTCTTTTAATACAAATAGGCATGAACAAATGTAGTTAGCCTGCATCTGCCAAAAACATTGTATTAGTGGATGAACGAACGATGTTTACTACGAACGATTGCTGTCCCCACGAACCGGAAACTTACCATTTTAAACACCATTTTAAACTGTACAACAGTAAAGAAAAGCACATAGAGCAGCATGCAAGTAATAATAATAATAGGAACACAGGACAAATACTTTTTTGCAGCAGTTTCCTGATCCTTCTGTACTGATCCTGCTCTCTCAATTTAAGGTCTGACCAGCGTTTCCTCAATTGCTCCTTGGATCGTTGTATCCCAAAATTCTTCTGCAGACTTCTTACAACTTTAGTCATGATCTTGGCCTTTCTCACATTTGGGTTTCTGTACAGTCCATACTTCCCATCATAGTCGGCCCTCTTCAAGATCTCCACCATCTCCACCATCTCTACAAAAGACATATTTGAGGCCTTAAATCTCCTCTTAGATCGGGACGTTTCTGGCTCTGGGCTTTCCTCGTCCTCCTCATTGCTGCTATTCTCATGCACCTGTTGTCTCTCCGCCATGTATTCTCCCACTGTGCCAAAAGAGAAGGGGCGGGGAATACACTAGAAAGAAGGTTAGGGGCGAAGTTTTAGGCATGCACAGTGCATATAAAGCATAACACGCGTGCGTCGTACATATGATCTGTGAGCGGAGGACAGAGTAGCGTAAGCGCCGATCATGCAAACGAAGGTACAATTTTAACTTAGGGCATCAGTGGTTAGTGGCCTATGCTGCTTATAGATTGAGGCCTATATTGGGACAAGATTAGGAGAATTTAGCCTGACATTAGGGTTTGTCTTGTGTTGTGTCTTGCAGAGAAAATGGATAAATTTAATGACCATGACTTCCTCCCCAACTTCATTGATAAATACAGGGAGCTGCCCTGTCTGTGGCAAGTGAAACACCAATTTTATAACAACAAAATAAAGAGGAAGGCAGCGCTGGATCAACTGTTGGAATTGGTGAAGCCGGTGATTCCCACGGCAGACATCAACTATTTGAAGTGCAAAATTGGTGGCCTCAGGAGCCCCTTTAATAGGGAGCGCAAAAAGGTCCAGAATTCCATGAGATCAGGAGCAGCAGCAGATGATATTTATGTCCCTAGTCTCTGGTACTATGACAGACTGCGGTTTTTGTCAGACCAGAGTGAACCCAGGCCATCGCTATCAACACTTACTTCCACTTTTCCTTCCACCTCAGATGAGGCTTCCAACGTACAACCTGGACCTTCCACCCAGGAAGATGTGGAGGAGCCCAGCTTGAGCCAGGTATAGCATTGTTCAACATATTTCTTGTCCAAAAATGAATGATGTTAGCTAGATGTTATTATTGATCACTAATTTCAGATTTAACAAAGTGGTTTACATATCAATAGACAGTAGTGACCAAAAATGATTGGGACAAGAAGGGAAAATGCTGGGGTCAGAATGATAGTCTTTTTTATTTGTTAACATTCAATTTGCAACAGTCATGAGCTCAAAATTGTGTGTGATTGATGACCAAAAACCTAAAGCTATGTACCATTTTCATACGTAGGAAAGTCTCAGCCAGGAGGATACCATGGAAAGTGGCAGCCAGGAGGTGGCCATGCCCAGTAGCCTAAGCGAATCCCAGGTTCCTCCCCTCCGCCTTCCAACAAAAAGGACCAGGAAGGCAAGGAACATGGAGGAGTCAGCAACTACTTTGATTCGGCAGGCTACTGCGGTCCTCACAACCACCCCTAGTGTCCAGGAGTCCTTTGCGTGTATGACGACCAGTAAATTGCAAGTAATGGAGGAGGACCAACGCCTCATCTGTGAGGAGGTCATATTTTAGGCCCTAAATAAGGGGGTGAGGGGCCAACTCACCAATAAAAGCCATGTCTGTGAGTTGGACCATATGACTCCTCCCCCACCTCCTGCAATACCTCCAGCACCACAGCCACAGCCTGGAAGGAAGCATGCAAGGAAGTCTTGAGAGTGATGGCCTGGGTTTGGTGTGGTCTGGCAAAAGACGTAGGCTGTTATAGGACCACAGCCTCGGGACATATACCGTATGTCATCTGCTGCTGCTCCTGATCTCTTGGAGTACTGGACCGTATTGTGCTCCCTATTAAATGGACTCCTCGGGCTACCAATTTTGCCTGTCAAATAATTGATGTCTGCCCTAGGGTACAAAGGCTTCACCAATTCTAACTGTTTCTCCAGCGTTGCCTTCCTCTTTATTTTGTTAGGACCCCAAATAAATTTAGAATTTTTGTTTGGACAAATACTTAGCTATGTGTTTTACTTCAAAAAGGACAGTTTGTGACTAGGCAGGTACATTTCAAAAATACAATGTCAAATTAACAAGGGACACCAACACCAACCAACCTGTTTTGAGGTTAATAAATACAAGATAATAATGGTGTTGTGGTAACTTCACATACAAAACGACAAAAATTATCATGAAGATCACTATAAAAAAAAAAAAAATTCTGGAGATCTTGAAAAAAAAAAAAAGATCACTATAAAAAAAAAAAAAAACAATATTATTCTGGAGATCTTGAGAAAAACAAAAACAAACCAAAACAAAGATTATTCAATTTTTTCATTAATAGCCGCGAGTAGTTTTAAATGAATTTTTTTCCTTTGAAATGTCATTTTGCTGTCAGACTGTTCTAAACACAGGACACATGCGCCCCTTTACAGGCATACTATAGACACCCCCCAGGTACGAAATTTAAAGGAATATTACACTTTTATTGTTTCACTTTAAGCATTATTAAAATCACTGCTCCCGAAAAAACTGCCGTTTTTACAACTTTTTTTTGCATTGATCCATGTCCCCTGGGGCAGGACCCGGGTCCCCAAACACTTTTTATGACAATACCATGCATATAAGCCTTTAAAATTAGCACTTTTGATTATTCATGTTCATGTCCCATGGACTTTAACTGTGTTCGAGCAAATTTTTTGCCTGTTCGCAAGTTCTGGTGCAAACCGAACAGGGGGGTGTTCGCCTCATCCCTACTGATGACATTAGGAGGAGATTTACTCTGCAAAATTCACAGGGAGGTACAATCGATCACCCTCTTTGGGCGAAAGCAAAGATGAAAATATACCTGTCAATGAAGGCTACAACCTACACTGTATACCTCTATGTATACTCATGCTACTATGAGCCACAGTGGGACCAAAAGTGACAGAATCACATTGCCACTACTACTGTCCATAGGAATAGTTACTTAGATTGGAACAGGGACAGGGATTTAGAGCCTTATATATCAAGAATTCTGTCTGCAGAGCAAAAACTTACCTGTTAAGGAACATTTATTAGAAGAAAAGCTTGCCACAGATGAAAACCAATTTACCTTGATTTTTGCTGTCAAGTAAACCCAGTTACTAACATTCCATGTAATATCAATATATCTAATAATTTTCTATATTTTTAGATCTGCAGTTTTCAGGTAAATAATATATGATAATCCTGCCATTGAGGTCTTTGTTAAGACACTTCCTGGTCCATTCACAGTTTATAAGCCTCAACACTCATGTGAATAAGGCCTAAGATGCACAAACCAAGAATAGAAAAAGGTTAATACCCCGTACACACGGTCTGATTTTCCGATGGAAAATGTCCGATCGGAGCGTGTTGTCGGAAATTACGACCGTGTGTGGGCTCCATCGGACATTTTCCATCGGATTTTCTGACACACAAAGTTTGAGAGCAGGAGATAACATTTTCCAACAACAAAATCCGTTGTCGGAAATTCCGATCGTGTGTACACAAATCCGACGGACAAAGTGCCACGCATGTTCAGAATAAATAAAGAGATGAAAGCTATTGGCCACTGCCCTGTTTATACGTGTTTTACGTCACAGCATTTGGAACGTTCGGATTTTCCGACAACTTTGTGTGACCGTGTGTATGCAAGACAAGTTTGAGCTAACATCTGTCGGAAAAAATCCTAGGATTTTTTTGTCGGAATGTCCGAACAAAGTCCGACCGTGTGTACGGGGCATTACAGCACTTTCTCAAACTAAATGTTATTCAATTCGAGTTTACATCTACTATACTACCGTATATACTCGAGTATAAGTCGTCCCGAGTATAAGTCGAGGCCCCTAATTTACCACAAAAAACTGGGAAAAATGTATTGACCCGAGTATAAGACGAGGGTGAGAAATGCAGAGGGTCAACAATGCCCATCTGCAGCTGCCTGCCTCCCTGTGTCCTGTGCAGCCTACCTGTACCCTGTGCATGTGTCCTGTACATGTGTATGTGTCCTGTACATGTGTGTCCTGTACATGTGTGTCCTGTACATGTGTGTCCTGTGTCCCTGTGTACATGTGTCCTGTACATGTCCTGTGTGCGTGTGCAGCCTACCTGTGTCCTGTGCAGCCTCCCTGTGGTGATCTCCATCCTCCCTGTGGCGATCTCCATCCTCAAACGGCGGCCGGCGTGTGGTGATAGTGTTCGGCGGCCATTCCACAGTTCAAAAGCCACGCCTCCTCCTCGTCTGTGATAGGCTGACCGCTGACTGCCTATCACGGACATTCTCTCATTCTCATACCATGGACGAGGATGAGAGAATGTCCGTGATAGGCTGTACACTGACAGCTGTTCAGCCTATCACAGACGAGCAGGAGGCGCGGCTTTTGAAAGCTGCAATAGCCGCCGAACACTATCATCACACGCCGGCCGCCGTCTGCCTGCATGACACACTGATCATGCAGACAGACGGCGGTGACTCGAGTATAAGTCGAAGGGGACACTTTCAGCCCAAAAAAAAGGGCTAAAAATTTTGACTTATACTTGAGTATATACGGTATACTGTAAATGCCGAGATTCTTATTTATATATTGTTTATATCTAATATACCGTATTTATCGGCGTATAACACGCACCGGCATATAACACGCACCCCAATTTAGGAGGGAATTTTAAGGAAAAAAAAACTTTTAGGAGGGAAGTTGAAGGGAAAAAAACTTACATTTAAATGCCCATCATTGCAGCCTTCTCAGTGCAGCCTTGCCCCAGTGCAGCCATGTCAGTGCAGCCTTGTCAGTGCAGCCATGTCAGTGCAGCCTTGTCAGTGCAGCCTTGTCAGTGCAGCCTTCCCCAGTGCAGCCTTCCCCAGTGCAGCCTTCCCCAGTGCAGCCTTGTCAGTGCAGCCTTCCCCAGTGCAGCCTTGTCAGTGCAGCCTTCCCCAGTGGAGCCTTGTTAGTGCAGCCTTCCCCAGTGCAGCCTTGCCCCAGTGCAGCCTTCGATCCTCTATCCCTGCCATCCTGGGCTTCAAAATCGCCGACCGCGATTTGAAAATGGCGCCGCCGGCGCCAAAATACACAGAGCCGGTCCTCGGCTCTTCCCGGCGGCTCTCGTTCACTTTCGGCTCCACTCGTAGTCCCGAGCGGAGCTATCCGAACCTAGCCGAGTAGGTTCGGATAGCTCCGCTCGGGACTACGAGTTGAGCCGAAAGTGAACGAGAGCCGCCGAGAAGAGCCTAGGACTGGCTCTGTGTATTTCGGCACCGGTGGCGCCATTTTCAAATCGCGGTCGGCGATTTTGAAGATGTGACAGCTCGGGATCACAGGGGATCGGCGTATAACACACACCTGCGATTTTCCCCTGATTTTAAGGGGAAAAAAGTGCGTGTTATACGCCGATAAATACGGTACTATATATTTGATTATTTAGAAACAGATTTTTTCTTGCAAAAAAATAGCCAACGTTTATAGCCTTTGGCTTGCTGATGTACTTGTTTGCATCCCTTCTCTGTGTTGCTGGGAATCATATTGCCAAAAGAGGAAAACACAAGTTGCTCATTGAATGTGTGTCCTATAGTCACCCAGCATTTATATCAGTGAATGCCCATTTAAGCTTGCTGGTTTTTTTTAGCTACCAGCAAGTTGAAAAAATCTGCTCCCAGACTCTAAAGATCTAGCGATATAATGAAAGAGAAGGGCTCTAATTAAAATGCAGACAATACTCCAGACTCTGGATTATTATGCAAAAATAGATCCATAAGAAACACATTAAAGTGATTCTAAAGGAAAAATGTTCCTCCCCACTGCCAGGTTTCTCTATAGCTAGCTGCTTGCTATGGGGGCACTTGTGTGGGCTCGAGCCACAGTGTGCACGTGCCCATTGACATGGCTAGGCCAAGCCCAACGCTCTCTCTTCACAAGTTTTGATTGACAGCAGCAGGAGCCAATGGCGCCCACTGTTGCCTCTATATCCAGTGAGGAGAGAGAGTAGGAAGAACTGCTGCTGTCAGGCACAGTGGATCGAGATCAGGCTCAGGTTAGTATTTGGGGCTGGGGGGGGGGCTGCACACAGAAGATTTTTTACCTTAAAGTGGATGTAAACCCGGAAAAAAAAATTAAGGCTTAAGGCATTAAGGCCTGCACCTTGTGCAGTATAGGATTTTGTATCATCTGTGCCCAGTCTTGCCACGAAGAGTTAATCCAGCTCTGAGCAGTCCTCTTATCTTTTTTTGATACAAGAACTTTTTTGAGATAAAAACTGACACACAGAGAAATTGGAGTCAGTTCTTCCCCTTTGCTGTGAGTGACAGATGATTTACATATCTCATGCACCAGCCTGAGAGAGGCATTCTGTGTACTTCAGATCCCCTCCTCCTTTCTTCTCCAGCTCTCCCAGGATTGGCTGCACAACTCAGCATGATTGGGCATGCTGAAGTCATGTGGTGACTTTTCTGGGTTTTGACGGGATGTTAATGATCATAGCAGATGTTCAGTGTAAGAAATACACAGGAGAAAATGCATGTTGACAAGGGGCGTTTAGAGGTGGGCGGGGAGTCTACTGACATCATGACTCCACCCGCCAAGCTCCAGACAACAGACCCACCCACAGAATCTGCATTTTTTCGGGTTTCATAACAGACAGGGGGGAGACATTTGACAGGAAAGGATACATGCAGGAGGCATGTATATCCTTATAGATAACCACTATGGCAGTAGTTTGGAAAGGATGAGAGTGGGTTTACATCCACTTTATTGCCCACCTAATAGTACCAAGAGGAAAACATAATTTTTTCGGTTACAGAATTCCAAAACAAATCATTGTGTTAGGATGTTATATGTCAAAAGCCGTCTGAAAAAAACTTTTATCATAAGAATCTTTCTCTAAATAAATGACAACTTTCGGCAGAACACGAGCAGCTGTCCTGCAGAGAATTAGCAAAGTTCAGTGTGAAGGTTGTCTAAAAAAATCCTTTTCTCCTTTCACCTGTGGATTTCTCAGCATGACTTTCTAAATTATATATGAAAATGTGCAACTCTTAATATATCCCATCAGCTGAACATAAAGAGGAAAATCTGAACTCAGGAAGAAAACAATTTAGAATGTATTTGCTTGTGTATTATGTCAAAATAAACGTAGAAGATGGCATGCAAGAATAATCACAAAATTGCAAACAAGTCTGGGTAAAAAAGTATGAGTGCTGTTATTTGCAATACTAATTTCTAATGGTGCCATTATGCCAAGGCAAAGTTCTTGGAAAGCCTGTTAAGCTCTCTGCCATCTTATATAGTTTTTGTATTAACTTCCATTAACGTCCACTGGATTCACTATATAGAAACCTATGCTTTGCAAATGCATCTTTGATTAGGGTCTGGTATGAATTTTAAGGGGGAATCCCACACAAAAAAAAGCATGGGGTCCCCTCCAACATTCATACCAGACCTTTACCAGAGCATGTAGCATGGCTGGTCAAGAAAGGGAGGGTTAGTAAGCAAATAGCCCCACCCCTCCTGAACTATACTAGGCCACATGCCCTCAACATGGGGAGGGTATCCCTTTAACATTAGGGGGTTCCCAAATATCCGCCAGCATGTAATGAATAAGCGGCACATATTATCACTTTATACTCCTTCACCAAACAAAATGTACACGTTAACTAAACACACACCCACAGTACATAATGTCTTTTGTTCAGGAAAAAAAAAATTCCCATGGTGTAAACCCATTGTCAAAAGCATGTCATTCAGTAACGCAAATACATTGTCAGTCATAGTGAATGTGATTTCCCAATGACCCACACCTCAAAAATTCTGCTCATGATGGACTCTTGCCACAATTCACAGCTCTTCGGCTGGCTGCTCATGTAAAGAAGACTGTTTTTGGAAATGCTGCTACTGCTATATTTGGTCAATGACATCACCCAGTATAACTGCTGGCTTGTTTTCTGTGTGAAAGAAGCCAGTAGACGAGCTGGGAAATTGTTCCTGCACATAATGAGACACACACCATTACACATGCCTAAAATGATTGGTGCTGTATATATATATATATATATATATATATATATATATATATATATATATATATATGTAGCACTAACTCACGGTGGAGCTGCTGGTTTAAGCGGGTCTGTTACCTTCACTTTGCTTCCCTCTGTTTCACCGGCACCGGGTCTAGGGTTCCGTTGAGTTTACCTCTGGACAACACACGCACCAACACTGGAGTACGTTTTCAATGCTTTATTAAACAAATGACTTAGGAAGTAGCAGGAAAGAGGTAGAAAGGAAACTCTCAGAAGAAACTCAAATATTCTCTGAAAGGGTTCTCTTGGCAAAAGGTCTTGGTATAATTCAAATACTATTTGAAATGCGCTCCCCTCGTGGGACACACTTCTTGCTCAACTGGATAGGCCTCTCTCACCGGTCTAGCAGCCAGTACGCAGCACGAGTACGCAGCACGAATCAAAGTCTCTGCCACAGACTAGTTAGGGAATAAAATCCGTACGATCCTCTGCCACAGGATGTATAGATTTGCTGTAGTGAAAGTCAGTCACAGTGTTTGAACCTTTAAGCCGAGCCGGCAACACTATGCTGTATAGTTACTTTTGGATAGGTCCTCCAACCGAGTCACCAGGCCCCTCTATAGACCAGCATACGGTGTGATCTCTCCAAGATGGGTCCTCCCCTGGGATCTCCTTGGTTGTCCAGCTTCGTCACACAGGACCGACAGCTCAGGACCATTCCTCGGCCGCGGTGGCAGGCTCCAGACAAGCCTCTGGACCCACCCCTGCGCCGCTGTATTGTGGGCCTCCCGGACGGAGGACAACGAGGTAGCTCCTTAACGCATACCTGTCGGCCAGAAGGGCCAGCAGGTGGCTGTAAAACGAACCCCAAAATATGGTGTCTGTCCCATAAATACCCTCGCCCAGAATGCAACTTCCTAACACACAATTTACTAAATTTACCTAACATGCGGTAGATTGCAAATCTACCAGCGCTACATATATATATATATATATATATATATATATATATATATATATATATATATATATTATATATAGGGCCGCTGATAGGGCAGTACAACCGACCCTCTTGTACCGGGCCCGACCCCATCAGATACACAGCGGGGCCCGACAGCATTACAGTTCATTGCTGCATTAAATAAAAAATCCTATCAGGTCAACAGAGGGGCCCAGGTGCGCACAGAGGAGGGACTATTTCTTAATTTTCAGGCACACGTACATCATGCCACCCGCTACTCAATTAGTCCAGGCCGGCGAACCATAGTTCTCCGCACGGTGCCCGCCTCCAGTTCTCACTTGCAGATATGCGAGGCAGCTGACAGGAAACATCTGAAGGAGATTGTGGCTGCAATGGACACAGTGAGTGGAGAATAGAATAGAATCCTCACTGTGTCCTAATATACAGTACATCTCACAGCACAGCAGGCTATCATCAGAATTACAATAGTCATCACAGGCAGCACATTAAGCAGTTGCTCTATCATGCCTCTATGTCACGTGGCTGATGCTGAGGGTGCTGACTGTTATGGCTGAGCTGTGTTACATACAGTTCAACCATAAGTTAAAAAAGTCAGCAAACAGCCATATTGCCTGTGATGATTATTGTAATGCTTATCATAAGACGGTGAGATGCTACTTTACACTTCAGTTGGGGGAGCAGTAAACATGCAGTGGAGCTGCATTTTTACCACCCCCAAACCAATCCCCTTTAACCGCTTCCCATCCATCAACGTACCAGTAAATCGCTGAATTGGAAGGGTGATATCTCAGTCATGTTTGCAACAATGATCGAGATATCATTTTTTAGCCCCAGCGATGTAAACAAGCCATTACTGGCTTGAACAAGCATCTGATCAAACTGATCTTGGTTTGATCAGATGCTTTGGAGGCCAGAGGACAGTTATGAAAAATAAAATAAAATAAATAAAATTAAAAAGAAATTTAAACTGCCCCGCTCTTTTCCTGCCTATGCACAATTGCGAACTTGCACTTTGGCCCCGCACAAGTGCATACCTCCCAACAGTCCTGGATTCTGCGGGACAACCCGGATTCTGAGGTATGTCCTGCAGTCGTACTCAGCTAAGCATTGTCCCGCATCCATTGGTGGTGCCAGGTGGGTGCTTGAGTGGGCTCAAGCACCCCCAAAATTGACATACTTGAATGTCCAATATATGTCATACAATTTTTTTAAAGAAAATTTTACCTGTGTACTCTGTGTGACAAAAAAGTCTGGGGAATCTTTCATATAGAGGAGGGATACTGCAGCTCTGGTCGCATAAGCCGCTGCTCTACAGTGAGTCCCGGCCTCATTAGTGGCGGATTGATCTCAGTACTTTACAGAAGCGCTAGGTTTTGAAAGCACTTGGACATGTGGCACCTCTGTACTTGCCAGCCATACTAAGGAAAGGAATGAGGGAGAAGCTCTCAGCCCAGCCGAGCCGTGGAGGAAGGAATTTTGCTCTCTCTCGCTGCATGGAAGCCACGCCCGCCCTTCCTCCTCGTCACCACCAGGCAGACAGGAGCTGTGTGTGTGCTTCTATGGAGCTGCAGTGGGCTGAGCCAGGAACAGGACAAGAGGAGTGTTTCCTATCCCAGCCCCGGAGGAAGAAGGATTTGTTCTGGAGATGTAAGTAGGCTTTACCCGTCCCCTTACCATCACAACATCACCTGCCTGGCCCTGTATCTTATTATGGAGCTGCTGCCTGCTGAGCTAGGAGGGGAGGGGGACTCCAGTCGTAACCTATGGAGGAAGGATAAGGATTGTCTGCCATTAAGCTGTGTCTGCCACACCATGCAGTGCCTGTTCCTTATGGAGCCACTGAGCTGAGACAAGGGGGGTCTGGGGGGACCCCTGTTCTCCTCTATGGCTTGTGGCCATAGAGGAGATCTAGGGGTATGCCTGATCTTGATAAGGGGACTCCTGTAATCCAATCACTGGGAAGGTGACTTGTCAATACAGTCATACACTCTGGCTTCACCTCCCTGCATCCAACACCGAACAGTCCATATATTGGCTCATAACCATACAATGGGGACATCTGCCTCTGGACTTTGATCAGGCATCTGGAGGCCTTATGGCAAGAAGGGGGAATCAATAAAGTAGGCATCGCTATGCATTTCCACTCAGCCCTGACACGGATCCTTATCTAACCATGGACTGCTAACTATTTCAGCGAGTCCATTCACTCTACTCCCTGAGAGGAATAGTCCAAGACTGCACAGAATTAGCTAACAGTGATTCAGGTCATCCATCCAGCTATTACCCTATATCCAATTTGTCCTCATGCTGTGCAGGTTACTTTTCATATGTATTGCTATGCCTAAGGACATAAAGGTCATAAAGGTCAGGTCTATGATATCAAGGGGTGAATGACACAAATAACATACAAAAAGCCCCGCAAGGGACAAGTATTGCTTTGTGCCCGATAAACCCACACCTAGACCACCTAGGCTTAGATACCTGGAAGTTTCCATACTTAGTTTGTTTGCGGCATGATTGCACATGTGAGCGACATCCTGTGTGTTTGTTGAAGTGACAACGTTGTCTCTTTCCTTTTAACCAATTTTAACAGTGTTCAGAGGGTGGGCCATTGTGCCCCTGTTTAAATTATTCATTTTTGTATCAATAAAGTTTACATCATCAATCAAATATACCGTGGCTGGTCCTCTTTTAGTGCCAGTTCACACTGCAGCGTTGTCCGAGATCGGATGTGATTCGCACCACACTGCAGTGCAAATCACATGCGATCTCTGTGCGATGCGATTTCAGCCATACAGATAGTATGGCTGAAATTTCATCGCATTCGGACCAAACTCGCACAGGACCCTTTTTTGGTCTGCAGCAGAATCGGATGTGTGAACACTCATGCGATCCGATTCCTGTCCGAATTTACAAATCGCACTGCAATATGCAAACTGTTTTGGGGGTGTCATTAGCTTTTAACTGACACTCCCAGTAGTTCGCATAGGGCAGTGTGAACTGCCACCAGAAAACATGCAATGCGGGAACCCGCAGTGGATTCGCAGGGTTCCCACATTGCAGCAGTGTAAACTGGTCCTTACAACTTCTCTTGTCCCCTCTCCCCTTTCACTGATCTAGGGGTATGCCTGATCTTGATAAGGGGAATCCTGTGATCTAGGTACTCTGAGGGGGTCACTCTTCTCCTCTGGGTACACTTAGGGTGTCACTCTCCTGCTCTGGTTACTCTGAGGGGTCACTCTCCTGCACCGGGTACACTTAGGGGGTCACTCTCCTGCCCTGGTTCATCTGAGGGGGTCACTCTCCTGCTCTGGGTACTCTGAGGGGGTCACTCTCCTGCTCTGGGTACAATTAGGGGGTCACTCTCCTGCTCTGGGTACAATTAGGGGGTCGCTATCCTGCTCTGGGTACACTTAGGGGTTCACTCTCCTGCTCTGGGTACACTTAGGGGGTCACTCTCCTGCTGTGGGCATTCTAATGCGCAAGCCTGATCTATATGGGCACTGTGATCTAAGGGGTCACTCCTGCTCTGGGCACTCTAATCTTGGCACTCTATGGGGGAAGGTCTAAAGGGGCACTCCTAATTGTCAAACTTTTAAGGGGGAAGCCTGGTCTATATGGGCACTGATCTAAGAGGTCACTCCTGCTCTAGGAACTCTGAGGGGACACTCCTGCTCTGGGCAGTTTAAGGGGGCATACTGATCTGAAAAGGGGGACTCTGATGTGTTCCTCATGTGAACAGGGGATTCTGATGTGAAGGGAGAGAATCATGATATAAAGGGGGCTCCTAATTTGAATGGGGTCACCTGATGTGAGGGGTCTTCTAATGTGAAGAAAGTGACAAATGGTGTGAAAGAGGGACTCTGATATAAGGGGCGACTAAGTATACCTCATCCCCTGACTGTATCTGAGTATATACATGGCAAGGCTTTTTTTAAAAATTAAGTATAGAGTTATGTCAGAGAGCCTCATAGCACAGTAATTATGAAGTATTTTGTGGGTACAAGAATTGCAGACTGTATATAGCATATGTAGGCTTAAAATCTATTTAACTAGGCTCCTTTAAGCCACCTCAGTATTCAGCGTGTTTTAGCCATGCCAATTTTTGCCAAGGTGTGTAACACATGCCCTCTCTATCCCTAGGTGTCCCTCATTCTCAAGTATGCGAGTGTGTAAACAGCAACAGGGACAGGACGACTGGTTGCAATTGAGGGAAAGATGAATGCAGCCAAGTACAGGGATATCCTGGACGAAAACCTTCTCCAGAGTGCTCAGGACCTCACAATGGGCCAAATGTTTACCTTCCAACAAGACAATGATCCTAAGCACACAGCTAAGATAACGAAGGAGCGGCTTCACAACAACTCCGTGACTGTTCTTGAATGGCCCAGCCAGAGCCCTGACTTAAACCCAATTGAGCATCTCTGGAGAGACCTAAAAATGTCTGTCCACCAACGTTTACCATCCAACCTGACAGAACTGGAGAGGATCTGCAAGGAGGAATGGCAGAGGATCCCCAAATCCAGGTGTGAAAAACTTGTTGCATCTTTCCCAAAAAGACTCATGGCTGTATTAGATCAAAAGGGTGCTTCTACTAAATACTGAGCAAAGGGTCTGAATACTTAGGACCATGTGATATTTCAGTTTTCAGAGTCTTCAGAAAGGACAGAATCAAAGTGGCTGCAATGTAACAAAGAGTGAAAAAAATTAAGGGGGTCTGAATACTTTCCCTTGCCACTGTATATACTGAGCATCAGCGTTAATGTCACTCAGATGAACGCAGTGGGTCACTAATATGCTACCTTATTTTAAATAATCCTCTCTTCAACTTGTATTTAAAGGGAATTCCAGCTTACCCCTAACTAGCATTAAAACTGTTCCCTCTACCCTCCTAACACATATGTTAAAGTGGTTGTAAAGTCAAAAGGTTTTTTATCTTAATGCATTCTATGCATTAAGATAAAAAACCTTCTGTGTGCTGCCGCCCCCTCAGCCCCCTAATACTTATCTGAGCCCATCTCGATTCAGCTTTGTTGCAGAAGTGTCTCGGCTGCCTGGGACTCATTGGCTGAGAAGGCAGCGGGTGGGGCCGGGCCGTGGCTCTGTGTCTGAATGGACACACAGAGCAGCAGCTCGGTTCGGGTGCCCCCATAGCAAGCTGCTTGCTGTAGGGGCACTTGGCAGGGAGGAGGATCTGGGGTGTTCTGTGCAAAACCACTTCACAGAGCAGGTAAGTATGACATGTTTGTTATTTTTAAAGAAAAAAAAAACTGAGACTCTAGTATCACTTTAACCTGTGTAAAAAAGATGTATATACTTACTTGTTTTTAGCGTGATCCCCTGTGTCAGCCAGCGACAGCTGCAGGGAACTGGAGAGAGTACCGCGACAACAGCTAAAAAACCTCAAGCAGTGACATCACCCATAAGCTTCAATAGCCCATGTATTGTCGGTGCTCCCTCCACTTGCCCGAAGCCTTGTTGGATGACACAGGGAAACCAGATCAAGTGACAGGACTGGAGCGACCTGAAAACAGGTAAATATTAACATCTTTCTTACACAGGTTAGTTAGCATAGGTGTTAGGATGGGGAAGGGGACAGTTTTAAGACTAGTTGGCTAATAAGCTAGAAATCGATTTTAAGAAATTTGGATGATGGGTCCCCCAACCATCCTTGCTAACTACCAGCCACTGCCAGTAGAGCACAGCATTATAGTGAAGTAATTGACCTTATTTATCATCTAAAAAAGGGTAGCTATGTCATGATAATCATGTGCCATGGCATCATAATATAACACACCACACATATGAGCCCATTCAATCTCTGACCAGAGGTTAGCATCATGAAGAACCCATGGAGTGTCTGATAATGAGGTGGTTCACCTCTAGCATGTGGTCAGCAATGAATAGCCTACCTTACAAGTGATTTT